>JAKTWT010000013.1:0-337036 GCA_030582155.1 Hansenula lynferdii
AATTAGAACGTGTTGCTAAATCTAACCGTTAAGAAGCATGTACTTTTATCTTATTATACTTTTTTGTGGTGTGTTTTAACTAGGGGAATAATAAAAAAAATTTGAAACTATTAGAAATCTTGAGATGTGTAATTACTTGAGTAATCGAAACTGTTCAATCGTTTTTTCATCGCTCGAAGATCTTTGATTATTTCGTGTATAAAAATCAACCAAATGTCATTTAATGTTAGTTTTAAAGAGCCAGTAGTTACGAGTTTACATATTTTCTCTTAATTTTGTCATCCACTGGGAATCGAATGGGGGATCCTTTCTAGCGGCGGGTTTTTTAACAAGAAAATTGACTTAATTTTTTGGTGGGGATTCCAAGAGTAAATAAATGACAATAGCTTGATTCCAAAGGTATATAAACACGCGATTTCTGCTTAAAGGGATTATGGAGATGAAATTTTATAATTATGAATAATTGGGACCAACTGATAAGTTATTAATGGTGGGGATCATGCCTTCAAAGACTACTCCTGATGCTCCAGCATATTTGAACAATAATACGTTTGAAAAGGACACTTCATTGCCAAACTTACCAGTTCCACAACTAGGCGAGACATTGAGACAATTGGAGATATCATTGGTACCATTGCTAACAGATGAAGAATCAAGATCATTACAGGAGAAGATTGAGATTTTTAGAGAATCATCTGTATCAACTGTATTACAAAATCATCTTTTAAAATTTCATCAAAATGAAGATTGTTATTTAGATCATTTGAATTTGGATCACATTTTAATTGATCAAAAAGCTTTACCAAGAAATCCTTTTTTAATTTTGGAGAATGATCCATTAAAACAGATCAAATGGGATCAAAGTCAAGCTGATCGTGCCGCTGTGTTGACAACTTCAGCATTGAAATTCATCAGTTCATTAAGATTGGGTACTTTAACTACAGATACAAGTTATGGAGGTACGGTACCATTGACAATGAAACCTTATCTACATTTGTTTGGTACAACTAGAATACCAGATTTTGATAGCGTGAGATCAAAGACAAGTTTGACAAGTGATTATATCTTAATCTTATCAAAATCTCAATATTATACTTTGAGAGTTATCAATGAAGACAATGAATTGATTTTCACTCATGAAGAATTGAAGAAGATTTTAGATAATGTTTTGGCTGAGATTGAACTTGTTGAGGATCCAAATAGTACAGCTATCGGCTCCATCACATCTGATAGTTATAAAAATTGGAAGCAATCCAGAGAGTATTTGCAACGTGAGTTTCCAACCAATTTAAGCAAGATTGATGCTGCTTTATTTGTTGTCGTATTGGATCATTCAACACCACAGGAGACTAATGAAGAGATTGCGAAAATCATTTCTGTTGGATCACTTGAGATTGACTCTAGTGGTGTTCAAACGGGTTCTTGTACTTCCAGATGGTATGATAAGTTACAATTAGTTGTTACTGCAAACTCTGTTGCTGGTGTTATTTGGGATTCTTTGACTGCTGATGGTACAAGCGTTTTGAGATTTACATCAGATATTTTCACAGATTCGGTTCTTAGACTAGGTGATGGGAATTATACATTGTTTCCAGGTGTGAAATTTGCCAAAGCTTCTGGAAATGTTGCCAAACCTAAACCAGAGAAATTGATTTGGAATTTCCAACGTGATGCTCAAACTTCATTACATTTAGCGGAGACTAGATTGACTGATTTGATTTGTACACATTCCACAACAACCAAATCTTTCAAATTTGGTCGTAATTTTGCAAAGAAAATTGGGGTCAAAGCTGATAGTTTGATTCAAATCTCATTGCAAATTGCTCATTATGCTCTATATGGACGTGCCATCTCTACAGTGGAGCCTGTATCTACAAGAACTTTCAAAAATTCAAGATCTGAGTTATACCCAGTGCAAAATAATTTTATTACAAGGACATGTCAAATCTTTGTAAGCGATTCTACAAATGATTATAGGTGGAAAGCTTTTATTGATTGTTGTAATTTCCATTCAAATCAATTAAAGAAGTGTGCCAAAGGTGAAGGATTTGAAAAACATTTGAAAGCATTACAAAATGTTTATTTACAACGTGAAATATTCAATAATGTCACCCCTGAATTTGGCAAGATTGAAGACAAAGCGCCACCTTTGATATTTGATGATGTTATTTATCCATTGTTTGTTCCTGACTTGATGGCATCAAATTGTGGTAATCCTGCAATGAGACTTTTCGGTTTAACACCAGCTGTTTCCAACGGGTTTGGTGTAGGCTATATCATTAAAGATGATGTTACTGAATTTTGTCTAATTAGTCAATATAGACAAAATGAAAGATTTCTGTCAACATTAGATTGGGTTTTCCATCAGTTACAACATATTTGGAAACATTCAGGTATTGTTAAAGTTCCACACGCTCATGAGTTGGATAACAGCTTGAGAAGTCAAGATACCAAAGCAGCACCAATGTCAAGATCAAATACATCTCATGGTTCAAGTGAAGAGGAAGTGGACTTGGCTCTTGGTGGGTATGGATATTTTGATATTGACGATTTAACTGTTAGATCAGCTGTTCAGTCAAGGGCAGAAACGCCGGCTTTATCAACTAGTACGAGTTCTACAAACTTGGCCAAAGACGGTGGTATCAACCCCCTTGACTTGGACAAGAATTTTGGTAGAAGAATCATCAATGAACGTTTGAAAGAACATTTTGAAAAACATGAGGTTGATCAAACTAGTGGATCTAATGCCTCTAGTGAAGGAAGCAACAGCGATGGTGCAAAATTCGATGCCAAATTTGACAGGGGACTGGTTGGTAAGAAGGTTTCTGTAGAAGATACTTTATAGTTTCTCTTTGTATTTATTTATTAACATTTATTTATTTATTGACACATTAATGCTGTAGTTAAGCTCGCGCATTGTTAATTAACATGAGTTTTTGATCAAGGTGACAGTGGGAAAATTTTCGGATCTATATGTGCGGGAGACAAAAAAAATATAATGCAGAAGACTTTGGGATATTGTGCTTACTCTAGCTCAAGACAACTTGAAATATAGAACAAGGGCCCTTCAGGACTTTTTAGAGAGGTAGAGAAGTCAGCGTGCTACATAGAGCTTCCATTTCTCAGAAAGGGAGCCATCATGTCTTACAACAACCTTCTACCCAATAATGTGCCAAAAGATCTTCAGCAGAGGCACAAATCAAACTCCAATGAGTACTTTGAAGCCCAATACTCAGGGTCCAGTCGCTCGAACTCAGTGAAGCCCTCTCAGGGGAAGGCCAAGAAGATGGCCTGTGTCGAGTGTAGGCAGCAGAAGTCCAAGTGTGATGCTCAGGAAAAGTATCCTAATCCGTGCTCACGGTGCTTAAAGAAAGGTGTTTCCTGTTCCTTGCAATCAGACTACAAGAGAACTTACAAGAGGGCCAAGTTCCAGCAGATCGAAGAAGAGCTAGAGGAGCTCAAGAAGAATCTCAGTGAAGCGGGCGCTGATAGTCTCCTGAGACAGCTGAAACAACGAACTTTCCAAGCACATGAGCTAAACAATAGCCAGTTATATCAACAGCAACAACAACAACAACAGCCGCTACAAACCACACAACTGCAACAGCAGCAGCCGTTCATCAACACATTGCCGCCAATAAGGCCAGCCCTATCGTCGACAGCATCACCTTACAACGGCTCACCAGCGCCAATATACAACCAGAATCACACCGAATCCAGGGATCACACACAGTCAAATGTCTCTATAGAGCAAGGACCTTCGATAATAAGTGTGGATAATGCCAAATCCCAACAAAAGCTACTGAAAGTGTTTTTGACGGATGAACAATTACGCTGTGAACCTAAACAGTTTGGAGAAGTTGAATTATCAAGTGAACAGATCAAGAATCTATTCTTGGAATTTGTGAATAGATATCATCATTTTCTTCCAATTGTGGATGTGTCGAAGGGACCAGAGAGAATTCATAGACTATGTCCAGTTCTATTTTGGACAATAATGTCAGTGGCTCTACGTCATCATTCAACTGATTCTCTAATGTCTTTAGCCCCATTATTGAAATCCGCATTGGCAGAGATAACAATCAGTCCCATCACAAGATATTTACCAAATGAAGAGGATGAACCCATATTGAATGTTTCATCTGTTTATTCTGTTCAAGCATTTTTGATATATACATTTTGGCCCCCATTAACATCCTCATTAAGTGCAGACTCTTCTTGGAACACTGTGGGTATTGCAATTTTCCAAGCCATAAGAATTGGATTGAATGGTCCAGGTATCAATAACTATAATCCTCAACAACAGCAACAACCTGAAGTTAACACAATTTTAAAAGAACATGTCAAGACATGGATTGCCTGTAACATTGTTTCACAAACCATCGCAACGGCATTTGGATTCCCAGCTTTTGTTTCATTTGATAGTTCGGTTGTTGGTAGTTGTAGACCAAATGCTGCAGGTGATGGCACACCCTTGCAATTGAAACATATGGTGGAAATTAGTCATTTTGAAGATCAAATATCTAAAATATTGAACTCAAATACAGTCGATGCTCTAGGGTTAGCAGATGCTACTGAAAGATTACCATTGTTAAAAGTATTGACTCAACAATTTAGTGAATTGGAAGTTAGATTGATGGCAGAAGGTTTAGACGATGTCAGAAAATTTTCTTTATTGGCTGCCAAGGTACATTTGTTAACATATTATTTCTTGGATACTTCAAGAGTTGCTGATTTTGAGTTGAGAAGAGGTCTGGTACTGGTATACAATGCTGCCCTAAGTTTATTGAATCACGCTAGTACAACTTCAAGCAAAGATCCAAATTTCATCAAGTATCTACCTGGTGTATTTGTATTGAAAATATGGCAAGCCTCTTGTATAGTGGCCAAACTGATTCACAGTCCTCTCAGTGAAGTTATTGACGTCGGTGCTGGGAAACAACTTTATATGGTTGCCATTCAATTAGCCATGAAGGCTTCAATTTTGAAACACGATATGGCATATCGTTCAAGTGGTATTATGAAAAACATGTGGCAATTATTCAAGGCAATTAGAGAAAAGACAAACAATACAAATTTAGATGTTACTATAAGGACAAGAATGTCTGCTAGTGTATTTTTCGACTGTCTTTGGGTACTCAGAGAACAGGTTGGTATGATTAAATTAGATCCAAATCAAAAGACCTTTGGCGGTGAGGCATTTAACGAAATAGATGATGAGGATGAGGATGAAGAAGACATTGAAGAAGATTACGAATCAAGTGACGCTAATATCAATATAACGACAGGAGAACATAATGGAGATCCTGGAACAGTTGGATCTGAAAGTTCTGATGCTATATCTACAACATCATCTCAAAAAAGAAGACCAAGATCATTATCTAATAACTTCAACGCGGAAAACGCAGCAAGAAGAATCATTAGAACAATTCCATTGGATCCTGCTCCGATCTCTTTGAAAAAGGAATTACACGATGAAAGTCCTGGAAGAACTTTACCTTCATCTTTGAAAAGTCTTATAAACAAACCTTCGCCAGAGAATTCGAATATACCTGTATCTAGAAGTGGATCCACTGGGACGAAAAGAATTATACAAAATCAACAAGCATTGAACTCATCACACAAGAAAAGACAAATTGCAAAAACTCCTCAAGAATTTCAACGACTTCAAGACAGTGCAATTTATCCAATACCTAATCCACCTCAACAAAACATCCAATTAGGTGGAAATAAATCCACTACTGCATCACCATCTAATATTCCATCATTGGACATAACTGATGATTGGACAAGTGATATGTTATGGAAAGATGTTGATTCAGTTATGAATGATTTCGGTTTCAACACAGATGATCTTGCGAAGCTGCCTACAACCACCGGAATCCCATCAACAATTGATAGTGCGCAGCCATATAATGCACCTTCATTGTTTCCATTTAACAAATATAATAATCCTGGTGGGAATAATGGCTCATTACAATGATTTTTGTGTATACTTTTGAATATATGAATTGCTGATGGGTGAAATTGACGTAGATTTAACCGCTTAAGCTTCGAAGACCATAACATTTGTGTCAATGACTAGATACCACTGGAAAGCAAGTGTAAGGATTAGATTTTGCTAATAGTTAACTAGTCAACTTTTAATTATAACGATTACATAATCACTTATGTAACTTTTCGGTAGGGCGCCCCCTCTGGATTTTTTTTTCATGAGTCGGGCAAAAAAATATAATGGGATGGAAATTACAAACATCGATTTGGAGATTTTGGTGATACTATTTGACATATTTATTATTGACAATCCTATCTAATTAAGGAATATTCAAACTTCTATATTTCATAGCAAGATGTCAGACGAAGTGGAAGAACACCAACCAACCATCATCATCAATGGTAATCTGGATGATGTGGAAGAAGTTCAATATGATGATCATGAAGAATCAGAAAATGAAGAAGTTCCAGTTGAAACAGAAGGCGGTAAAAAATCAGTTTCATTTGCCGTGTTAGATGATAAAGAAGAAGCAGAGAAGAGAAAAAAAGAATTTGAAGAAGGTGGTGGTTTACCAGAACAACCAGAAAATCCAGATTTTTCTAAATTAACTCCATTATCACCAGAGATTATAAATAGACAAGCAACTATTAACATTGGTACCATTGGTCATGTCGCTCATGGTAAATCCACTGTGGTTAAAGCCATTTCAGGTATTCAAACTGTTCGTTTCAAAGATGAATTGGAACGTAATATTACTATTAAATTAGGTTATGCGAATGCTAAAATTTATAAATTAGATGATCCAAATGTTGATGAAACAACGTCATATAGATCTTTTAGTTCAGATAGAGAAATTCATCCAAAATGTGATCTACCTGGTATTGATTCTCGTTATAATTTAGTGCGTCATGTTTCATTTGTTGATTGTCCAGGTCATGATATTTTAATGAGTACTATGTTGTCAGGTGCAGCAGTTATGGATGCAGCATTATTATTAATTGCAGGTAATGAATCATGTCCACAACCTCAAACTTCAGAACATTTAGCAGCTATTGAAATTATGAAATTAAAACATGTTATTATTTTACAAAATAAAGTTGATTTAATGCGTGAAGAAAGTGCATTAGAACATCAAAAATCTATTTTAAAATTCATTAGAGGTACTATTGCTGATGGTGCACCAATTGTTCCAATCTCTGCGCAATTGAAATATAACATTGATGCTGTTAATGAGTTTATTGTTAAAACAATTCCAATCCCACCAAGAGATTTCACTGCTTCACCAAGATTAATTGTTATTCGTTCATTTGATGTTAACAAACCAGGTGCCGAAATTGATGATTTAAAAGGTGGTGTTGCTGGTGGTTCTATTTTAAATGGTGTTTTCAAATTAGGTGATGAAATTGAAATTAGACCAGGTATTGTTACTAAAGATGATAATGGTAAAATTCAATGTAAACCAATTTTTTCAAATATTGTTTCATTATTTGCTGAACATAATGATTTAAAATTTGCCGTTCCAGGTGGGTTAATTGGTGTTGGTACTAAAGTTGATCCTACATTATGTAGAGCTGATCGTCTGGTTGGTCAAGTTGTTGGTGCAAAAGGTCATTTACCAAGTATTTATACTGATATTGAAATTAATTATTTCTTATTACGTCGTTTATTAGGTGTTAAAACAGAAGGTCAAAAACAAGCTAAAGTTAGAAAATTAGAAGCTAATGAAGTGTTAATGGTTAATATTGGATCTACAGCTACAGGTGCACGTGTTGTTGCCGTTAAGGCAGATATGGCAAGATTACAATTAACTGCTCCAGCTTGTACTGAAGTTAATGAAAAAATTGCCTTATCTAGACGTATTGAAAAACATTGGCGTTTAATTGGTTGGGCTACTATTAAGAAAGGTACTACTTTAGAACCAATTAATAATTAGAATGCATAACGACCCATGAATAAAACTACAATTTAAAGAACATTGTTTTGTAATTATAGAAGCGCTATATATATATCTACTTGGCCATTCAAGTTATTATTAATTATTATTTAATTCATTATGCTATAGATATGAGTGTTATATATTAGCTTGTGCATAGATATCAGATGCTAAGAATTTAGGAAATGAATCAAATTCTAGTAATTTTAAGATATGTAAACCCACAGATTCAAACAATGGGAATAATTTATGTAATAAAAGCATACTTTTGGATAATTCTTGTTGAGTTGGAGTTCTTGGTGTATCTTTACTATCCGAGATATGATTATTTGAAACATCAATTGAAAGATTTTTATTATTTAAACTTCTTGATGGTTTTTTAATACTTGCCGATGAATTTAACATTGCAGCTGATGAATTTGTCAATACATTATTTTGTTCAATTATTGGTGCTCTACCTGGCATGTATACCGGTTGTGGAGATGATGGTAATTTAATTTCAAAATTTGTATCTTTTTTAAATGAAGATGCTAATGGTGAAGCTGGATGAACCATAACAGATGCGATTTTTTCTCTTAATGTATGATCAATATTTAGTTGATATGGTGCACCTATGGTGATATATGAAGAGTAAATGTCATAAGCTGTGGATAATGATTCATTAATTAATTTTACAACGGCTTTTTTCATTGCATGTTGCCATTTTTCTGAATCATTATGCACTTCATGTTTTTGAGTTTCAATAACATTTTTCAAAAGAGCCATTTTTTTACTAAAATGTTTGATTGATAGATAAACTTCTAAATTTTCAGCACAAAATTCATTTTCCAAATGAGTTCTGAAAAGGTATCTAATACCTGGATCAGCCAACACTTTCTTTAATGTCAAATGTGTAGTCTTTAATGGGGCAACTGGTTTTTCCTCATCTGATGATACATCACTTCCTTGTAAAGCATGATTGCTCAAGACTAAACCTGAAGTAGCTTCCATAATTTCCTCATCATTTGATACAAGTAAAGCCTTTTTGGTCTTATTCCAAGGTGATATATCCCAACCGGCTTTGCTTAATGTGAAAAATGAAGTTTTCAAAGGTAAAAAATTTCTCTTTGATGTAGCAGTTGATGGTGGGACAATAATTGGTGAGATCAAATTATACTTATAGAACAGGTTCAAGACATTTGTGGCCTCGTGAGGGTACATTATGTCTGTACAGTCCATCAACCATTGCCAGGCCGCTTTAGCATTGAAACAGTACTCGACATTTATTGTGTGGGTTTCACCAAACTTGTGATTTTTGTATAGACGAACACCTTTATTTGATACATAGTATTGGACATGGGAATCAGACTCTGGGTTTGTAAAAAAGTTGTGAGCCAATGGCGATACTCTCTCTTTTGGCTTCTTGTTGGAAAGCAAGGGCAAAATTGAGTTTGTCTTGGAATTAGTTAATTGTGAAGTCATTGTTTGATTCTGGTCCTGAGCAGCTGGGAAGGTGAATGCCTCGTTCTGGAAGTTGGAAAAGTCAAACTCGTCGTCGTTTTCAAACCTGTGATCCAACGAAGGGATCTGGTCTGGTGGATTTGAAGGTCTCCAGACGTTTGGAGCATCACCCAAAAACCTCAGAAATAACAAGTGAACAAAATATTCAGAGAACACAATTGTGTCTGCGACGGCACTGCGTTCAAAGATGAACAGGTCCATCGAGTTCAGGGTGGAGTTCAAAATTTGCGGCAGTTGGGCATTCTTGAAGCCCAGATGCTTGCAGTAGCTCTGTATCACAGCGACACCCTTTGGCGTAGGCTGCAACGAGACCTTGGCCTTGGGCTCAGCGCGTGTTCTGTCCTGTGGCGTGTGGATGAGCTTAGCGGTCATGAACTTCCTCACCAGCGACAGGGCCAGGTCGCCCTTGATGCTGTGAGAGAGGGTCTTGCTAGTTGTAGAGGATTCGATGCTCAGCGACAGATCGGCCATTTTGTCGACAACCTCTTGCAACGTGAAGGTGTATGGGTGGGGCTTGTTGAGAAAGCTCTTCTTCACGGGTCTTTCTTGAAGATTGAGACATATCATCGTCAGAGCAAAGATGTTCTTGAGATCCTTGGTGAAGACGGATCCATTGGGCGTCTTGTCAATATTTTTGGAGACAGCTTCATGGAGTGTGAACTTTGAGTCCTGGGTGTCTTTGAAACTGACATGATTGGTAGCAACGCTTGTCATGATGTGATGTGATGTTATTGAAACACTTTAACCCAGAGCGTAGGTGATGCCAAATATGAGGAATCAGTGGGTAATTTATTCTTCAACAACTTGTGTTCCCACTTGGTTTCAGATCATGTACAACCCTTTTCTACGTTGAGTAAACAACAAACCAGATCCACTATTTTCAGTTCATGCCCCAAACATGCAAACCACATTTCGTAAAGACCAGGAATATGTCAAACTGGGAATTTCCTATACGTTTCATCCTCAAACAACAATTGTTTTCGCCCGATTAGGCGCCCAATCACCAATTTTCCAAACCGCGTCTGTGGCGCGAACCAGCTCATCGCGATGCCTAAAAAAATTTAGCGTCAGGCTGGAAAGTTGCCTCATTTCAAGCTAAACAGGATTTTAGGAAGCCAAAGGAGAACAATTAGAGTGCTTAGCGTAGCTACTGAACAGCCATATCTCAACGCGTTTGTTCTATCTATTCAGCCGAGTTTTGATGACAGTTAACGTTGGGTCCTTCGACGAGACCAGTCACCAGCTGCTGCGCGCCTGCATGCAACTACCGTATACTTATTATCTATTAAACCATGCCCCATCTCGAAAAGTAAAAAAAGGCAAGATATACAGAGATATGTCAATCTTAGACATTTTAGTACTAGCATTAATTATTCACCAAGGCAACTATATATATATATACATCAAAGTCTTGTCCAAGATTTGACATTCTTCTCAGAATCAACTATAAATCGAAGTTCATCTAAAGTTATTTCTAATTGCCACATCTTTGTCTCCACTGTATTATTAGAAAAATCAACACTTTTACCAGTTTTACCAGAATTTGATGGAGGTGTTAATAAACCTAATTTTTGTAAAACACCCCATGGTTCTTCACATCTCTCTTTGGACCATATTTTAAATCCTGCACTTATTGCATTATTAACATTAAATACATTTGTTGAACGAATCTTATTCTGTGTCTTGGCTTGTGTTTGATATTCTTCATATGCTGTGTTTAAATTGATCCAATTTAAATCATTCTTTGCCACTAATCTAGCAGCACATATCAACAATGATATCTCCAATTCAGATAATTGATTAATAATTTTTTGTAATGATGATTTTTGATGATTTGTTGAATATTTAAGGAAATCCTTATCATTTAAAAATGGTTGATTTGAAGAAACCTTGGATAAAGGATATGTGCAATGATTACGGAAATCTTTGAAATTGTTCACAGTAAGATGGTTATAAATGATTGTTTCTCTTAATGCAGATTCATTTTGACTCACTAAATGTGCAACATTTTCATTCCATTGAATTTCATATTCATTTTGTGGTGAATCAATAGATATAATTTTTTGTGAAATCTCCACGAATTCACCAATGGAAAATTTAGGAAATTGAATCATTCTTTGTGAAAATCTACTTCTAACTCTTTTCTCAAGCATATCCTTAACTGTGAATTTTGTTGAAAAACATAATGTTGTTATAGGTGTAGAACTATTTTCCACCAAATCGAAAAGATTATAAAGCAAAGTTTGTCTATTTGGATTTGCATAAATATCAACTTCATCAATAACAAACACTATAGGGATCCTTATGATTTGTTGATCTTCACTTTCTGTCAAGACATGTTTATCCAATATACTCAAAATGTTGGCAAATGCTTCAGTCACTGATTTTTGTGCTAATAATTCAGAATCATCCAATTCTCTAATATCAATTTTATAAACTCTGGAAATTTCAGAATCTAATTGTCTAGCAATAGACATCACAGCAGATTTATCATTTTCTTGTGTTATACCAGAGATTTTGATCAACAAAAAATCATCATTTGTACCAGAAATCTCGGATCTTAGATTTTCAATAGCAGCATTTAAACACAATGTTTTACCAGAATTTTTAGCACCAATGATTAAAGCAGATTGACTTTCACGTTCTTTCACAGTTGCCTCTAATAATCTGTACAAATCTTTGTATTTGGATTCGAGACCATAGGGTATAAGATTCGATCTTCCTGATAATTTTGAATATAGTTTAACTTTGAGGTTCACCACTGAAGCATTACTAATTGCATTGGTATGATCTGTTTCCTTTTTTATATTCTGTGATAATGGTATTTGATCTTGAGAGGTACTTGTTGGTGAGTTTGATGATTGATTGTTGTGTTGGTTGTCTTGTGGTGTAAATTGATTTTCAGTCTTATCCTTATTACTTTCTTCTGGCTGGGCTGATGGTACATTAATTGTAGCACTAGCGTCTTCAGCGTCAAAGAAATCATCATTACTGTCATCATCTTCATCATCATCTAGTCCTTCGACTCTGTATATCACTGGCTTGTTACTCTTGCTCTTTTTTTGTTTCTTGTTGGGATTAGAGAGAAGCTTCTGACTATCTATATCATCTTCTGAATCTTCTTGATCTGTATCATCTTCAATTTTGAGAAGTTGTGGTAGTACCTTACTGGACTCCGCATTTCCAGGGTCATCATCAAGAGTGAAACGATATTGCGTTTGTGTCTGCTCTTTAGTTGGGGCTTGCGATACAGGCTCGGTCAATTTCTGCTTCTTCTTTGGGTGTTCACTGTCGTCTTTTCTAGGACCCACATTTTTTTCAATACTTATTAGCTCAGGCTCATCGTCATCACTCTCACCCACTCCACCTTCTATCTGATGGAATAGCTTTATAGACTTGAGAGGGTTTGGGGGCTTACTCCCAGATATCAACTTGTCAGCATCCACGGATAAACCTGTCTTTCTCACCTCATCGAACTCGCCAGCGAAATCCGATTCTCTCTGAAGACGTTCCCTTTTCTCCTCCTCCGTCTCGACCCTTCGCTTCTTGTCGTTATTGTTCACAAGATTGATCATTGCTAATACAAGACCACTATCTGACAAGGGAAATGTACTACAAATTATACACTGCTTTTGATAACTTTTGTTTGTTGATGTTTGAAATCGTAAACAAAGATTACGTAAGATTATCTTTAAAGGCTGGGTGTCTGGATGTTGTAATAAGCTGATTTGACATTTTCAAAAGACTATTGCGGAGCGCAATTGTTAAGCAAGTTTGACTTTAGCTGCTTCACTCAATTGATTCCAAATACTACACAATTAAAGAGATGAGCTCAAGAACATATAAACACGATGAACTACCTGCCAATGTCACTGTGCTTCTAAAAGGTGGCAAATTTGTGCATTTGGGTACAGCTGATTTAAACGGTTTACCAGACGTTGCATTAATGAACTATTACTACCTACCATCTCATGAATTGTATTCACCACCAGTTAATGAAAAGGGAGAAACAGGTCCAGTAGATGCCACAAAATCAAAGGAACATACATATGTGATTCTATCTACGAAGAAATGCTCTGTTAAATATAAGAATGTGGAACAAAATCCTCAGGTTTCCTTGTTATTCCATGATTGGACCACCGCTAAAAACTTGTTCAAAAAGGATGATATCAAAGATGACCAATCCAATCTTTTCAAACTACTACAAGAATTGAATCAATCTGAATTAAGTCAAGTTAGTGCTACATTATCAGGTAAGGCAAATATAGTTAAAGATGTCGAAGAATTAAAATATTACAAGACAAAATTGTTGAAAGAAAATCCAGATGCTAAAGTGTACATTGATGGTGATGAGAATTCAATAATTTTGGTTCAAATCACCAGTGCTAAAGTTTCAGATTCTGATGCTCATACTAAAACTTATAATTGAACATACCTTTGAAAACTTATGTCTGTCTATGCAATATTATATATATGTGAATTTTAAGTCTAATTACCTTCTTGACCAAAATCATTTGTGAAATCTATTTGTTTCTTCAAATCTGATTCATTCACCGTTGGTCTTGTAGTCTTGATAGCCTTGATGAAATCCTTTATAGTTAATTCTGGTTCTTGTAATTCATCAGCCTCTATTTCCATCCAACTCATTTCAATAGCATCTTCTTCACCAGGTGAACAAGGTGTCAATTTATCATCTTCAGTTCTTTTAAAATGGGTTGCACTTTGAATTTTTCTAATGGGTTGCATTAAGGCATCTTTAACCACAACGGCTATATCTGCACCAGAATAACCTTCAGTCATTTCACCCAATAGTCTATAATCCTTTGTACTTAATTCACATGGCGTAGTACCAACGTTTAATTCAAACATTTTACCTCTAGCCTCCACTTCAGGTAGGGCAATATATATTCTTTTTTCGAAACGACGTCTAATAGCAGCATCTAATTGCCATGGAATATTTGTAGCACCAAGAACCAAGACACCACTTGCATCATTACCAACACCATTCATTTGAACCAATAATTCAGTCTTGATACGTCTAGATGCTTCACTTTCACCTTCACCTCTTGGTCCACAAAGAGCATCAACTTCATCAATAAAAATAATAGATGGTTTATTTTCTCTAGCCATATTAAACAACTGTTTGACTAATCTTTCACTTTCACCCATCCATTTACTAACAAGATCTGATGAACTTACACTGAAGAATGTTGAATTTGCCTCTGTTGCCACAGCTTTTGCTAAATAAGATTTACCTGTACCTGGTGGTCCATAAAGTAAAATACCAGATAATGGTTTTCTATTCCCCGTGAATAAATGTGGGAATTTAACAGGTAATATCACAGCTTCTTTTAATGCTTCTTTTGCCATCTCTAATCCTGCAATATCTTCCCATTTAACGTTTGGCTTTTCAGATAAAATTGCACTTGATAAAGCACCTCTTAATTTCTTGGTATCAGAATCATCATCTTCTTCGCCTCCTGATCCATTCCCAGTTTTCTTACTTTTCGTACTACCATTAGCAGATGATTCAGCAGCTTTCTCCTTTTTATCAAGATGATCTTTTAAATTTTCTGCTCTTGATAAATACTCTGTAACTTTTGTTCTTATCAATTCCTTAGATCTTGGATTCTTTTCATATTTCAAGGCAAGCATTAAGAAATCAAGACCGTTGTAGTATAATTGATATGCTTCATCATATCGCGTGGCGTTATCAGCTTCTATGGCTTTTTGAACAAGTTCAATACCTTTGTTAAGGAAGTCCCCTGTTGACATGATTTTAGGGAGGTTCTTTATGAGTTTTGTCCTGTGGATTCGGTGAGTGGAAAAAAAGTTCGGGCTTTCAAGGATAAGAAATTGAAAACTCTTGTATCTGGATTGGGTTCTAAGTTTTGATAAGTATTATAAAGCACAGTGTCAACAAAATTTGGGTAAAATTTAACGTTTTTTTGCCCTAAATGTGTTTCCCTATAAATTTGCAAGCATGTTGATTTTCGTGAGTGCTACAAAAAATCTTGAATCTTGACATAAGCTGACTAAGCAGTATAATCATTATGAATTATGGAAGCTTCAAATACGGTACTAAGCTAAAGGGGATTAAGAGCTATTTAACCCGGTAGAAAGAAGCACTACAGTAATTAACGAGCTGATGATCAACTTTGCAATAGTCCAGTGTATATATGAAATGAGTAATACATAAAAAACTCAACCCACCGAAGTACAACCTGAAATTTAATCATAAACTCATGAATCATCTGATAAACTTGAACTTTTCCAAATCTACCTTCACAGGAGATAGTGGTCTCGATAAATCTATTTCGTCCAGTACGTTCTCCTGTTTCTGTGGAGTTGGTTCTTCGAGACTCACAGATTTTGATGCGAATGAACTTTCCAATTGTAATGATTTCTCGTTTGCACTTTTAAGTCCACTTTTCAATTCTTCCACCTCTTTTTCAACCTCTTTCATTTTTTTCATTAACATATCAACCATTGTAGAGTCGACAGTTGATGTCTCTGTAAGATCTTTTCCCTCACTTTTTTCAACTTTGGGGGTTGACGATTTATTGAAAAACAATGGCGATGAGGGCAGTTCACGAGGTGTTATCTTTGTCATTCTGATATTCTTTAAAGCCTCTGGATCAGTAAACGATCTTTTTGGTTGGGACTTCCATGATTCATCAACATATTTATTCGTAGGGCGACGTCTCAGATTGAAAGAGTCTAAATCACAATCATTACCAGTATTTGCCCTCTCCCTTTGAAAATGATCATTATTCCTTATATCCAAGCTAATCTTATGATCATCTTTGCATTCGTATTTCCTTTTCTTGTGGTCTCTTCGGCTTAATGAATTTGTGAGTTCGTCAATTCTAGATGAAAGTGTATCTGTTCTTCTTCTTCTCTTTGTATTTTCAACCACATCATCAGTACGCTTTGAAGTGGCTCTGGCGTTCAACCCGCTAGGTATTTTGGATTCACCAATCATTCCATTAATATATTGCTTCATACTGTTCATTTCGTCTTCTTTTTTGAAAATATTAGATATCTTGTTCACCGCTGAGCCCCATATTCCATTTTGTTTGTTAGTATTTGATGGTTTTAATATTCTTGGTGAGCCTCTTTTAAGTGAATTGTCTGGCTTTTTCACTCTAGCCAATAGATTACTTGGTCTATCATGATGAATATAATGTGTAGTTTTTTTGCTTGAATTTGCGCCGTTGAATTTGACATATTTTGCCTCGTCAGAGACCTCATTCCATACTTTGGATATAGATGAGAACATTTTGATTTTGTTATTGACTTTTGTAACCGTCTAGAAATAAACTTGTTCATGTTTTGTTGTTTTTGTTTTTGTTTACATTTGAATCTTTACATTTCCGACTTGCTCCAAAAGTTTTTTTGAAATCCGAGGTACTAACTTTTATACGCGTCGCGTAAGCTTTCAATACACAATCAACATCAGTTTTGGCATTTGGGCTATAAAAAGATAGCTAAAAGGTTAGGATAATGGACCATCAACCTATAGTGCTACCTATTAGGCTTCAGCCTTCCAACTTGAGACCCATTGCATATAGAATTTTATCAAAGAAGCATGGATTGAATATAAAATCTGATGCATTAAAGATACTTTCAGACTATATTGGACCTAGATATGGGAATGAATGGAAAGGTGCTAAGGCACAATATTTCATTGAGGAGATAGCCAAGATATGGAAGGAACAAGACAGAGGTTTATTTATTGATGGTGAAGGGTTGACAGATGTGATCAAAGAAATTGATTCTTTAAGTGCTCAAGTACCGAAAGCCACTAGATCCAATGCACAAGTATCGGTTGATTCTATGATTGCTGGTAGAAGAGATACCACTGTTGATGTTAGTTTGAGCGATGACGATGAGATAGTGGGTAGAACTAGCCCAGCAACTAGTGTCACACCACCACCTTTGAGAGAAACGTTAGATTGGAGGGAATATTTTAAAATTATAGATGCATTTGATCAACCACTTTTCGATTATAATCATCATAGGAAACAGTATGAACTTTCAAAGACTGAAGGTTCCAATTTTTCTTCCACGTCATTAGAGGGAAACATTGCATTATTTCAAAAAAGATTCCATATAGTGAAGGATAGATTATTAAGAAATGAAAATTTCCAAACTTCATCATTCAATGCATTTTCATCGGTACAAGGTGATAGTGAAAATAGTAATTCAATAACACAGGTTAAGAATCTATTAGGTAGAAACAATCAAAGATTCATGCTTTTCGGTATGTTAACACTCTTGAATGGAGAATGGTTTTTACAAGATAATTCCGATAAAATTCAATTAGATATAACACAAGCGGAACCAAATTTGGGATCATATTATGTCCCAGGAAATATGATTTTATGTGATGGTATACACTCGAATGGGAAGTTTTATTGTTCCTCGTTGGGACATCCACCAGGTGAAAGAAGAACTGATACATTAGAAGCCATTGGTAATATAGATTTCTTGGGCATTCATGCAAATATGAGAATTGATAGAGAGTTACATACAAAATTGAAATTATTGGAAAGGGAACATGAACATAAATTAATAATATTAGGATCTAATTGTTATTTAGACGATATAAGAACTTTAGATGCATTGACCAAATTATTTACAAGATTATCTGAAGATGAATCTGAGATACCAATTTCCATTATATTCAATGGATCATTCACTTCAGCACCACAGCATTCAGCAGAATATAAAAATTTATTTGATTCATTGGCGGCTATTCTTGATAAGTTCCCAGTGATTTCAGGAAGAGTAAAACTTGTCTTTATACCTGGTGAGAATGATCTTTGGCAAACACCATTATGGCCCAAACACCCTGTGCCGAAACTATTTGGGAGCCGTATCACCAGAGTGGCTAGAAATGTGAATTGGTCATCAAATCCAACTCGTATGGTTTATCTATCTCAGGAGATTGTCATTGCAAGAGATGACCTGGGTGCGAGGTTAAGAAGAAACACTGTGGTGTTCCCACAGTTGGATAAAGATAGTGATGAAGAAGATATAGACGAGACAAGAACTGAGATTGAAAAAATTGAATCCCTACCGCTGAAAGTGTCTGAAGCTAGAAAAGTTGTTAAGACAATATTAGACCAAGGTCACTTATCTCCCTTTGCAAAGAATTTAAAACCTATTATATGGCATCTTGATCATACATTGCAATTATCACCTTTACCATCGGTTTTGATACTCACAGATCCAACATCACCTGCATTTGATGTTACATATAATGGGTGTAGATGTTTGAACCCTGGTGTGTTGATTCAAAAGAGGAAATTAAACTACATTGAATACAGTCTGACTTCGAAAAGAGCAGAGATTAAAGAATTGCATTTTTAGATAAAATTTTCAATAGCATATTTTAAATTATTTTAATTTTTGTATGGCCATTTCTTAATTTTTTTACTAGTCTCTACGGGGAGACAATACATTGGATCCACTGGTACTAAATCTTCCACGCCCATTAGACTCAACCCAGCAATACCAAAGATTGTGTGGAATACATCAACTTGGTTCCCCGGTCTGTCACTGATACCTCCACCCACTTCGTCCTGGCAGTCCAATATAAACCCCTTGAGCCTGTCGAAATCTATCCAGTCCAATGAATCGATCAATGCCAACGAGGAAAGCACCCACCAGCTATAGCACACGTCTGGGATCTTACCAGGTCTCCCATTCAGCCCACCGTTCTCCACCTGTCGTTCACTGAGCCACCACCCAGTGAGCTCCCTGTCGACAAGATCCAACTTCCCAGCTATTGCCAGCGTACCCAAACAAGTGAACACCTGGGCAGCATGACTTTCAGCACCAGGAACAAGTCCAAACCCACCATCAAAGTTTCGACATGCTAAGATGAAATCCACTGCACCGTCAACAACTTTGGATGTGAGTCTCCCCAAAATCGCCAGCGACTGGACAGCAGTGTACACGAACCTCGTGTCAACTTCACCAAATCTATCACCTTGGAATGAACCATTAGGCAGCTGTAATTGTTCTATAAATATCACCAGTTCATCCACATC
The DNA here is from genome assembly GCA_030582155.1 of Hansenula lynferdii. Taxonomy (NCBI): domain Eukaryota; kingdom Fungi; phylum Ascomycota; class Saccharomycetes; order Phaffomycetales; family Wickerhamomycetaceae; genus Hansenula; species Hansenula lynferdii. The sequence continues at coordinate 19,490 of JAKTWT010000013.1, forward strand.
CTCCGACGAAAGCACCTCCAACGAGTCGTAGATCAGCAGTGTCTGCAACGCTGAGAGCGTCGAGAGCAGATGGCTGTCGTGGTGCTCAAAGGCACCAAACCCACCGTCTTTGTTATGGCATTTCAGCACAAATTCCACGATATCCACCTTGTTGAAAGAATCTTTGGAGCCCATCAGACACAGTGCCGTGAGCCCCCAGTAGGTCCCGTTGAGCCTGAGGTGCTCCGAGAGCCAGTAGTGGTAGTCCCTGGTGTGCGTGTCCAGGGAAAGAACGTAGTCGATGTGTTTCTGTCTATGAAGAGACATTGTTGTGCTCAATTGAGTGAATATTGGTGCTGTTTTAGTGTGGTTTTAGTGAAGTGTTTTTTTTCCTTTTCACTATATGAAGGAAAAAAAATGTTATTGTCAAAAACAAACAACAAACAGAATCAACGAATTCACAGGAAAAATGGCTGGTGAGACTGTGAGTTTTGAGGACCTCAGAGAGGACAAGAACTACGAGGCTGGTGGCGTGCAAGTTGGCGAGTTTCTGCAGCAATTGGAGAGCAAAAGAACGGATAATTTGAGGCTGATACCCACAGATGACGATGAGGTCAAGACCATGTTGAGATCTATGGGCGAGCCTATAACGCTATTTGCAGAGGATAAGGCTGATAGGAGGGAGAGACTAACGGAGCTCGTGGTGAGTCGGAACATTGACCTCACGCAGAGAGACGTGGAGATGGAGGATGTTGATGAAGATGAAGAACTGGAAGACGAGGAGTTTTACACACCAGGATCACAAGAGTTGCTAGATGCTAGGAAGTATATAACGGAATTCTCAATAAAGAGATCCAAAGAACGACTCGTGGGGCAAGAGAGCTTGGCAAAAGTTTCCATGACCAAACAACTAACCCAAAGAAGAGCACTGAATGACAAAATGAAACATTATGAGCTGGTTGGTTCACAATTGGCCTCTACAAGACCCGTATCTCATGTTGCCATCAATAATCGAGACCCTAGTCAAATCTTATCTGGTTCATGGTCTGGTAATGTGAAACTATTAAATAAAAATCTTGAAATATTGAAAGAGTTCCAAGGTGACCAAGGTAAGATCAGTGGACTTGATTGGTCTCCTACAACAGATAACATATTCATAAGCTCAGGGAATCAATTATCTCTTTGGAATACAGAATCAAGTGCTAACCCATCCGCTACATTCATAGGTCATGAGAATAGAATAGTACGAAGTAAATTCCATCCTTCAGGGAAATATATAGCCAGTGCATCATTCGATCAAACATGGAGATTATGGGATGTCGAGACTCAACAACAACTACTTTTACAAGAGGGACACTCGAAAGAAGTGTATACATTAGCGTTCCAAAATGATGGTTCACTAGTTGCCAGTGCTGGTCTAGACGCATTAGGACACGTATGGGACTTAAGGATAGGTAAATCGATAATGGTTCTTGATGGTCACATTAAACCTATATATGGTCTTGATTGGAGTGATAACGGATATCAAATCGCCACGGGGAGTGCAGATGGTTCTATAAAGGTTTGGGATTTAAGAATGACTAAAGATATTTTCACAATTCCAGCTCATAATAAAATTGTTTCAGAAGTGAAATTTCATGGTAATATTTTGGCTTCAAGTTCTTATGATAACACAGTTAAACTTTATAGTACTGATAATTGGATCAATCTACACACTTTAGAAGGTCATTCGGATAAAGTTATGAGTGTTGATCTAGTTGATGATTTTGTTATATCAAGTGGATGGGATAGATCGGTAAAGATATGGTCTTCGGAGTAGTTTACAAACAATTGAATACAATTTAATTTCATTAATTTATATGTAAGATTTATTTCACACTGGGACTGTTTCTTCTATTATCAGAGTTTCTACCTCGACCTGTACTTAATTTTTTCAAAGATTCTTCAATCTGTGATTTTAAAAATTCAGTCCGTTCTGTCAACACCTTAATCTCATCAGATTCCAAAGCTTCATCCTTAACATCACTAAACAACCCATTCAATTTACCTTCATTTTCCAAAATAGAGACCTTATTTCCTTCGATACTCTTGTTTGATTCCACTATAGCATTCTTTGCTGTGGAAATTTCCTTATACATATACTCATTTTCAGTGTACAAACTCTTCTTCCTTGTCTCTTCCTTCAATATGGCCTCTTTTAATTCTTCAATTCTCTTTAGTTTTTCATTTGTATCCAATTTACCAACTTCCGACTCAAGTTCACTTATATGAATCTTGGTACTTTCAATCTTGGTCACTAATTTATCTGATTTGTGAATAGCTGTATTTATCCTAGTCTTGACATGATCAACATCATTTATTAGCTTACTCTCATCTAAAAGTAAATAATCCCTCTCCCTGGCATAAAATTCATCAAAATGTGCAAATTCACTGGTTTGCACAGCAAGTCTTGCATGTAAAACATTAAATTCTTGAATCAATTTATGAGTTAATGACTCTGTATAATTGGAATTCACACTTAAAATACCAAATGTGACATCTTTCAATGGGTTTGAAGTGTAATCACGTTCTAATCTCTTAAGATCATAATAAGATTTTAATTCTTTGGAAACTTCGGGTTTTTCATATCTAACTTCTGAAAGTAATGATTTCTCCACATCTTGTGAATCATATTTCTTAATAGAAGATAACTCTGGTAATGGCCATGGATTATTATTAAAATCTTTTAACCAATCTTTTAAATATGTTAATTTTTTGGTATAAATTGGTCTTAAATCAGGTGGTAAAATACCAACTCTATCTCTCAAAACAACAATCGCAGCTGTTACATCAATCAAATAATCAGCTCTCTCTTTGGCAAATTGACGGAAATAAAGTGCAACATGATCAATAGAATTTGCACTGACAAATCGTAAAATTGGAGTATTATGTTCCTTTCTGAGTGATTTTAAAAAATCATCCTTTGCAGTGATATCCAATGCAAAGATCAAGTCAAATTGTTCTTTCATTTCAAGATCAACATCAGATGGAATAATATGACATGTTAGTTCTCTTTGCTTATTTTTAGCAGGATCCCTTATATAGTTCCCGTGATGTCTCTTGATATTTGTCTTGCTACCTAACAACAAGGCTTCAATCAAATCCAATAGTTTTCCAGATCTACCAACAATACCAATGTTTAGTGGTTGATCCTCTACTAATGCTAATACATCTTTCAATACTTGAAATTTACCACTCGTCTCACATAGGTTCCATGGTATGTCTTTCGAAGTCAAATTCTTTGGTAAATAATGACGAATTAAGAGATATGGATGTGTGGCAACCAGTTGTGAGTTCAAGTACATCAATTCTAATGAGTCCAACAGCACTCTATCTTTATCATCAGTCTCAAAATACTTCAATATATCAGAGTAATGTAACGAAACAACCTGATCTGTGAGCTCTTTTTGATATTCACACATTGGCACAGCGAGCCAGTAATCACCAGAGGTGTCCAGTGAAGTGTTCAAGTTCACAATTGGCGGCTCTGGTGTGGTGTCCAAGATCTTGAAAAGGTCCATCGTTTGATATTTAGCTTCACTCTATACAACGAGAATAAACATTTGTGTTTACGTTAATTGAAAGTGACAGTTTTGGATTTTCAGTGCTTTTATTCAACCGGCTAAAATTGGCAGAAGTTTTTCATCCGCGACTTTCTCGGACAATATTAAACACGAAATTTGACATCAACAACAAACAAAAGTCGTGAGATCTGTTCATCAGAATTATTAACTAACAGGAAATGAGTGAACTGACTGCTGATGAGTTGGCTTTGTATGACAGACAGCTCCGTGTCTGGGGTGCCGATGGACAAAATAAGATAAAAAACGCATCTATTTTGGTGATAAATTTGAATGGTGTTGGTACAGAAATTGTAAAAAACTTGACATTAAGTGGTATAGGTTCAATTGAATTGTTAGATTCTTCAGTGGTGACAGAAGCAGATTTGTCTACTCAGTTCTTCTTATCTGAAGAGGATCTTGGTAAATCTAAATTAGAAGCTGTGCAACCTAGAATTCAAGACATGAATCCAAGAGTTACATTAACTCTAAACACAAATGAACTATCGTTAGATAATGTTGAATATTTCCAAAAATTCCAATTGATCATTGCCAATAACGTCGATGCTAAATCTTTGCAAAAATTAAATGAGATCACTAGAAAGTTAAATATCTCTCTTTATACCACCACAACGCATGGTCTTTATGGTTATTTCTTTAATGATTTGATCCTGGATATTTCACAATTTACCAAAAAGAAAATGCCAATCGCTAGAAAAATTGAATCAATATCACCAAATCGTGAAATCATCAAAGTGGAGCACTCTTTTAATAAAGAAACAAATGAAGCTTTGGAAACATTCACAATGAAATCTAAATTTATTAAATTTGACGATGCTATACAATCCAAACATTTGGAAAAACTAACAAGAAAGGGCAAAAAAAATGTTTCCCCATTATTAGCTATTTTCTTCTCTCTTTATGAATTAGAATTGGAAAAAGCGGAAATTTCAACGGCCTCTTTGAAAACAAGATCAAACGAAATAAATAAGAAATTAGGGTTGAATGAAATTGTTGATGAATCTTATTTCGAAAAAATTATTACACAATTAAACACTGAAATTTCACCAGTCGCTGCAATTTTGGGTGGTACTTTAGCTCAAGATGTTATTAATTATATAAGTAAAAAAGAGGTTCCAATTAATAACTTATTGATTCTTGATGGTGATTCTTTTACAATGCCAATTTATGAGCTATAGATTATTTATAAGCTAATTTAATGATTCAATAATGTTTTAATTCGATAGTGCTAATGTAGCTGTACGGGTTAATGATCATAAAATCAACGTGTTTCTTTTATTTGGGATTATAAAATCCTGATGAATTGAACAAAAAAGACATAATGGCACATATTATACACTTGCAATAAAGCTCTAATTGTTATTAGCAACAGCTAATTTTTGTAAATGATCCATAAATGTTTGTAAATTAACATCATCAGTCAAAACAACACCACTTGCACCACCAGTTTCGTTATAATTAGTTGATGGATTTAATCTTGAGTATAAAAATCTTGCCTGAGAACCACCTTCTTCTGTATCAATAAATCTTGGTAATGGGAATCTATCAATTAATAACTCAGCAGCTTCTCTTTTTGGTTCTTCCAAAAATTCTTTAAAACTTGCATATTCTGGATCATCTTGATATCCAGCATTTCTCCATGACGCAATGGTTTCACCATGATAAATCAAGATATGGAAGAATGTATCTAATAGTAAGACACGATCTGGTCTGATAGAGATGGAATCTAACAAGACAGGTTCTGGTTCACCTTCCATGGAAAATGAAGTTAAGGTTGGTTGGATCATAATCAATGAGTTCATTGTATCTTCCCTTGTTAAGACATGTCTATAGAAAGCAGTTTCATCAGGGGAATTGTTGAAAACTTGTAAAAATTGAGATCTTCTCAAATAAAACATAAATTGTGGATATAATGAAAAGATTGGTGATAATCTAAACGAGCCCGCATTATCCTTCATATAATCACCAAATTTGGAACACACTTTGATCAACATTCTATCAATCCATCTTAAAACATCTGCACTATCATCTTGTTCAGCCTTGTGTACTGCGATTCTTGACATTAATACAGCTGCAGCTTCTTGATCGAAGGAACTTGAAATATCAGCACCTCCAACACCGGCCAATGGATTCACTAAAGTGGTAACCCTTGTTCTATATGTACCAGATGCGTGTTGGTAATTTGTGACGAATTGAACGTAAGCTTGTTTAGCATTAATTTGGTTTGCTAATTCAAAAAAGATTGAATAAGAATGGTTTGGTGATGAGGCAGCCATTTTCCAACTATTAGTACCACCAATACCTAATTCGGTGTCTGCAATGTTTTGACCACTTGTTTTGTTTGATGAAGCATGACCGACAAGTCCTGAAACTTTTAGTTCTTTAGATGTTTTAACGTCTAATTGAGCTCTAAATCCCATTAATAGATAACCTTCTTCATCCTTGTTAAATAATCTCAAGAATGATTGTTTGAAAATAGAAGTAGTGAAGGCATCTGATAATAACAAGACACCACCTGTTTTGTTTGATAATGATTGCATTTCACTTATACCAATTTGATCATAACAACCAGCAAAGATATCCACAGTATGACCATTATCAGCTGCTCTTTCAGCTAAGGCATCATAGAATTTAATGGCTTTTTTATAATGTTTAGCAGCATCTTTATCAACATCATTATGGGATCTAATTGGTTCTTTTAATTCGTTACCAACGATTAAACCTGGTGATAATGTACATGGACCAGCTGAGAATAATAAAATTCTAGCACCAAATCCCTTGAAAGTGGATTCTGCCAATCCAACAGCAATAGACAATGCAGCACCAGTGGATCTTAATGGTCTTTTACCTGATCCTAAAGTCCATGGATCCTTAGTTAAATTTTCCAAGATTGAAGTTAATTGAAATTCAACATTTTGTAAAACTGAGAAATATCTTGTAGGCTCTTTATTTAACAATTCACTTAATTGTGCCTGTGTGTAATCTCTGTTACCTCTAAAGACTGAGGCCTTAGGTATGGTACTGTTCAAATCATGCACATTAACAGTAGTACCATAAGTAATCAATGTAACTAATGCATTTGGAGGTAATAAACTTAATGAAATGATCAAAGTTTCCTTTAAAGCTTCCAAATTATCTTCATCTTGGCACAAATCAATGACAAACACGAATAAAGGCGGATGTTGTACAGGTCTTGATAAAATATATTCAATAGTAGAAGCACTTGGTTCTAACTCCAATGGTAAATTATCTGTAGAAATGTTTTGATAATGAACTGGTAATGAATTTCTACCATTACATAATGGACAGATCCATAATCTTGATCTGATATCTAAAGAGCAGTAAGGATTCAATATGGCTTTACAATGAGTATTGGCACATCCAATTGGATCATAATTAGCAACTCTTAATTCTGGAAATGCCTTTAATGGTGTATATAAAGTACCAATTGGGACAACTGTCCTTGTTGCCTCGGTTCTTGAACCTGGTAAGACATTCCACGATTGACGTACACCGTTGATATCCTCGTTGGCTTCAAAATCCATGTCTGTTATGGTTTCAATATATCTCTGAATGGGTTCTCGCTAACAATTCAACCTGTCCACTGTTTACTTCCTTGATCTCAAATCGAAGTGTTGGCCTTTTTTGAGCCAAATCAAAAGAATTCGCGAAAAGTGTCCTGGGTCGTGGAAAGACCATTTTGAACCTGGAGAAGACCGGGTGCTTTTCGCGGAATCGCGCGCCGTCACCGCGGCCCGTGCCCGTAAGTATAATAATATGATACTACGAACTACTTCTACATCGAAAAACTTGTATTTGTGGTATAAGTTATAAATATAATATAAAAATAATAGGTTTCCTTATTCATCCAAGACACCCTGCTGTTCTAATCCAATATTTAATTTAGCCATTCTTCTATGATCAATCATTAGATCCTTTCTTTTATGAGTCAATTTATTTTGTCTGCTGTCAGTCCAATATTCATCCTCTTGATCATCATTGTCATTACCGTTGTTAAATTGATTAGCATAGTCATCATTAGGCTTATCTCTAATGATGTTTTCAATTCTTGGATTATTGGCCAATTGATTATGAATACCAGAACCATAAACCCACTTCAATTGAATCAATCTGAAGAACGCAAACCACGATTTAACAGCTAGTGATCTTGACTTGCTCAATTTTATATGACTCAATACTAATTCATCCTGTGACTCGTAATCATCTTGATCTTGCTTTTTGGATGACAATTTCAAGAGTCTTGATTCTTTATCAGAGTAGAAATTAATTGTCGTCAAGACATCCCTAAATAATGAACGGCCTTCTTTTTTATCCTTTTTGGATACTTTTTTTGTGGATTGTTTGACCAAGTCTTCTAGTTTGGTCTTGATTTCATAAGTATTTGAATAAGGTAATATATCATATTGATCATCATCAACAGTAGCTTCATCATGTATATCGTCATCATAGTTATAAATTTCGTATGCAAGACCGAAAAGCATCGCCATGGGTTTGGTGATTTCCAATGAATCGTTATCTAGAAGAATTTCTGCTGTTGAATCAACAACATTTTCCACAATCTCATTCAAGTTGGAGTTTTCAGCTAATAAAGTTAAGAAAGAACCAATACCATAGATTAAACTTGTGATCAATGGAACATTATCCAATAGGTTTCCTTCATTAGTGATTCCCAATAATGTCCCTAATAAGAATTCCAACGAGTCTTCAACACCGTAACCACCAGATCCATCAAATATAACCAATGTCAATGCAGTATAGGAATAAATCAAATATTGTCTTGAAGAGGAAGAAATATTTGTGTCCACAATCTTTTTTTGTAAGTAATCCAAAATGCTTAAAGATTTGTCTTCGCTATATAGTATAGCAGCATTATCAATATTGGTAATTGTGAAAGCTGTCACAGCTCTGTCAGCAAGCACTAATTCATTTGATTTAGCGCTTTGGAATATCTTGAATAAACTTAATAGATCAGTCTCGTAATCAACATCATCGTATTCATTTTCCAAGTTTGGCTTCTTGATTGTCAAATTGTAAAGTTGATTTAACAATAATTCACGATCTTGTGAAGAAACTTCATTTCTTGATTTTTGTAAAGTCTTGATAATCTCTGGAATTGAATTCAATTTCAATTTGACATTTGAAGATTCAGCAGATGTTTCATTCTTCAGTTTACTTTGATTATCATTGGCATCGTTATCACTCAACAATGTATTCAATCTTAAACTAATCATTTCATCCAAGTTACCAAAGTTGATATCACTCAATAACCCATCAAGATCGTCATCAGCATTTGGACCTCTAGAGGCAGATCTTGAGGACCCCTTAGATGGAGCCTTGTAACTAGGAGTGTGCATTCTTTTCTGAAAATCAGCCATTATTAATCAGCAGTGTATGTAGATCTGATGAGTTGTAATTAAAATTAGTTTAGCACGTAAAACAATATAGGATCTCTTTTTTCTTTTATAATTTTTGTGTCGATTGAATCTCGGTTAGGCTTTGTGATTTTCAACGTGACTAATTGAAAATTGCTATATGTTAAAAATCTGTCACAAAAACGCAAAAGGTTGGCAATTCTTGATATTTCGGTTATTGAAGGCAGTCGAGTAACTTTTGTGTGTAACACAAATAAAGATATTGAAATTGAAAGTATTTGTAGTATCCTTTTAAAATATCTTTGTGGAATGACAAATTGCTGGTCATCAAATCTGAACAAAGAGCTTTTCAAATACTGGGGCGAAAAAGAAGGTAAATTACCCAAATAGGGAATCTTCCTGGTTTGGAATGATGGTGTCTGGATGTGTGTATACCAATTCATTTCAGTAACCAGTTCAGATCAACAAACCAATAAACATGTCAGAGCTTGAAGAGCTATAAGGGAGTTAACAGGGGTTGATTTTATTAAAAATCTGAAGAAACGTATCTTAAATATCATGCCTAACCAATTACTTTTTGTCTCGTTGATTTCGAGAGATGTGAGTGTTGGCTATGTTTGCAAGAATGGTAAACACATACTAACTTACTGAAAGAACCGTCCATTACATATACAGGCCGTGTCGCCATATAAAGGACCAGAAGAAATACTCAGTGATAGAGTGGATGATCAAACAGACGCATCTGAGGAGCCAAGAAAGAGCAATGCTGAATTGGTCAATGAAATAAATAACGATGAAATCCTAAGGTATCATTTCCTTTCCAACATGGCACTAGATATATTTCTATCGCCATTTTATGAGAATGAACACGGAATGCCGTCACTTCTTTTCGTTCAAGATGGTATAAACATATATGGATATGAGACAAACACAGGATTGAAGATATTAGTTGGAACAAGCTTAGAAATAGACCAATCTTTTGAATTCATATTTGCCAGATTACACAAACTTTACTTAAATTTGATAGTAAATCCTTTCCAAAACAACGATTTATCCAAAATCAAAATTAATCATGAAAAAACTCAGCAGAGAATTGATGTAATAATACGAGAATGGAGGGATAATTTCAAAAAATAATCGTGTTTTAGATTCTAATATACAATAACAAGTCATAAAATTCGTAGCATATGCAATATGGCAGCGTTTTTGAAAATTTCAATTTATTCATTTTAGTACCACGTTTGCATTTCTAAGTTCCAAATATTGTTGATCAACACCAGGCGCCATGTTTTTAACAATAGAATAAACTTCACTATTGTAATATCTAATCCCACTAGATGGTGATTTATAATTCCCCTTGAGTCCCGTGATATCACAATATTTCTTTAATGGTTTCAGTGATGGAGGACTCTCCACAGAGAAATAGTTCACGGAATCTGGTTTAACTCTTGATTCGTTTGATTTTAAATATTTTTGTTCATCAATGATCAACTGTTTTGTAGCTTTTACTCTTCTTGTTGGGTGTTTATAATTAGGGTTTTTGAAAGAAAATGGACCAGCATTTGACTGTGCAACTTCATAAATATCTACTTCCGTCATCCTTTTGGTTATTTAAGAGTCTGCTCGGTTTTTTGTAATTCTCCCTTTTGTACAACGCTTGATCAAGTTTAGCTAGGTACAGAAAAGCTTCAAGAGATTCGGGCACTGCTGGTTTTGGCAGATTTTGACGTTTGGCTTGAAAGTTGATACTACGTATGAATCCAAGAGAAAGACTCGAAAATTGTTAGCTTATCGCTATCTTTGTGATTGTACAAATTACAAATCACGAGCGGCATTGGGATTCCATGATTACTTACGGTTTCAATTGATTCCAGAACTTGATCTAGAATATCGACTTACATGGTATATCGTGGTGTAGCAGGTGCCAAATTTGCCTTGCGAGCTATTACTGCAGTGTATATGCTCTAACGTAGGTGCTTGAATTCGAGACCACGGCTATCGTGATTCGCTTGGACTTTGGACTGTCAAAAAGTATATTCATTACACTCGTATTCATAAGTATAAAAGATCTCGGATAAACCTTTGACAAGCATACAAAGTGAGGCCTGGCTGGACCAATCGGAACAACCAATTTCAAATACTCTATGGGGACTATTCAGTCTCGTTTTAGGCTCGCTTTTCTTAACTATGGCAGTCGTCGACTAACTTTACCTGAATAGTTATCTACAGGTCCTAACTCCAGAGACAATAGCGCAGTTTGGCAACCGTTAGAACAGGTCTAGACATTTAGCAATTAGCAGGCTCAGCGACTGAGAACGCAAACAACCCCCACCAAAAGCTACACCAGATACCAACATATCCTCTCAATGGCTATACAAACTATTCACAACCTATTTCTCTTCTGTTGTCTCTTTCCCTTTGCAAACACTCGAAAAAAGCCGTTCAAATTTGCGGCACAGACTTGTAAAAGAAAAAAAATTTCAGTCTCCGAAAAATCACAAACTTCAATAGTATGAAAAAAAACTAAATGTGTCATTTGCATTTGTAACCTTTTAAACAAACTATTCACCACTTGTCTTTATAAAGATTAATTATAGTCCATCGTTAAGAACAATGACAATCACTGAACCAACAATAGAACCTTACAAATCTGCCAGAAATGATTTCAGATCTGACACTTTCACCACACCAACCGAATCTATGATTAAAGCTGCTTTAACTGCTTCTGTTGGTGATTCCGTTTATAACGAAGATGTTGATACTATTGCTCTTGAACAAAAAGTTGCCAAGTTGGCAGGTAAACCAGCTGGATTATACTGTGTTTCTGGTACTTTATCAAACCAAATCGCAATTAGAACTCATCTTTTCCAACCACCTTATTCAATCTTGTGTGATTATAGAGCTCATGTTTACACTCATGAAGCAGCTGGTTTAGCTATGTTATCAAATGCTATGGTCACACCTGTTAGACCTGCTAATGGTGATTATTTGACTTTGGAAGATATTAAATCCAATATTGTTCCAGAAGATGGTGATATCCATGGTGCTCCAACCAAGCTAATTTCAATGGAAAACACTTTACATGGTATTATTACTCCATTTCAAGAATTATTAAGAATTAAACAATTTTGTATTGAAAATGGTTATAAATTACATTGTGATGGTGCAAGAATTTGGAACGCAAGTGTTGCTGCAAATATTCCATTATCTAAATATGGTGAAATTTTCGATTCAATTTCAATTTGTTTATCAAAATCTATTGGTGCTCCAATGGGGTCTGTTTTAGTTGGTGAAAAACCATTTATCAAGAAGGCTAACCATTTTAAAAAACAATGTGGTGGTGGGATTAGACAAAGTGGTATGATGGCCAAAATGGCTTCTGTTGCCATTGATGAAACTGTACCTTTATTGAAAAATTCTCATGCAAAGGCTAAAAATTTGGGTGATTTTTGTATTGAACAAGGTATTGCATTGGAAAGTCCTGTTGATACAAATTTTGTTTTCATCGATTTGAAAGAAAATCACATCAAAGATGATGATATCATTAAATATGGTAAAATTCATGGTGTTCAATTAATGGGTGGTAGAGTTGCTTTCCATTATCAAATTGATGACGAAAGTTTAGAAAACGTTAAAAAGGCTGTTTATGATGCTCATCAAAACGCAAAGAAGAACCCTCATTATCATGATGGTCCTTATAAGATGTACCGTTCTCCAACTCCAGTTAAATATTAAACTGGGTGGTTTGAATGGTATATATATTTATTAAAAAGTGGCATTAGAAGTACGATAATGAGTTAATTTTATGAATAAGCATTTTTTTTTCATATGTGTTTTTTGGGAATTTTTTGAATTAAATTAAAAAAAGCTATCTAAATATGATAGTTTTAACGTTTTGGGATATTGATATAGATTAATAAGATCTTGAATTGATCTTGTCATGTGTTTAATTATATCATTTGGTTAGATGATATATTGATGAATTTTGCATTTGTGTTTTTGAAATTGATGAACTTTGCATTAATAAAAAGATGATAATTAGATTACTTGAGAAGCCTTTGTCAAAAGGATCACAATCACATCTTTACACCTTATAGACCCCCTGTGATACGTTATTTTTTTCCCTTTTTTTGATTTTTTTGGGCTATGAATCAATAAATAGAAGATTCTTTTCAACATAGTGCGTAGTCAACCTTGTATTTTGTATTGCTTTGATAACTCTTTCTCTATTCCTTATACTATTTCGCCTAGAAGAGCGAACTTCCCTTTTTGGGAGTTCTCTTAGTTTTTTTGCCCGCGAAAATTCCTTGTTTTCCAATTGGAAAAATCGAAATACGAAAACTTCACGTATCGAAATCATCAACAAATCAAATCAAAACATACAACTATTCTCGTGTTCCGCTTTTCATATTAATCAGCTAAGAAATCGTATTGCGGGAAGCAAAAGTCAAAAGCTCAACAACGCTCGCGCTTTTAAACAAATATCAATTCAGTGAACTGAGGCTCGATTTTTTTTCATTTTACGTGGTTGTTTTTCCAAGTTTTTTAGCTCATTCCAACCAGCTATTTTACAAGATTTCCACTATAGTCCAACGTTTCACTGTAAAAAAAATTGCTTTTACGTGATAGAAAAGATTGCTGGATCAATACTACAAAATAAGCCTGCAAATTTGTGAATTTGTCGTTCAAATATTGAAATTCTCGCTTAATTTTTAGTGATTCTATTATTGGAGTTTTTCGTTGATTTGGCGTGTTTTTTTTCTTCTCAGATCAACAAATATTAAAGTTTAACATTGAATTTTCAATCATAAAACTCATAGACATTTATTGCATCATACAGAACAAAATGGGTCCATATAAATCAGATTATAATTATCAACCCAATAATCATAAAAATCAATTCATCATTAGGCTAAGGTCTATTACAAAGAACAAATACTCAATATCATTAGTTGGAATCATAATAACTTTGATTGTATTGGGGAATATTTTTTTCAATGCTGTGTTTGGTCAACTTTATACACCAACTTTCAATAGTGTACCAAATACTGAGTTTTATGATTTAAAAGAATTTGAAGGTTTACCAGATGGATGGCAACATGAGGAACGTGTTTTATTTTTAGTTCCTTTAAGAGATGCTGCTGCTCATTTACCAATGTTTTTTGGTCACATGAAAAATTTGACTTATCCTCATAATTTAATTGATTTATCGTTTTTGGTCAGTGATAGTTCAGATGATACAATGGGTGCATTAAAATCCCATTTGAAAGAAGTTCAAAATGATCCAATAAAGGCAAACAGATTTGGTGAAATTGAAATTTTCGAAAAGGATTTTGGTCAAGTTATTGGTCAAGGATTTTCAGATCGTCATGGGTTTGAAGCTCAAGGTCCAAGAAGAAAATTAATGGCTAGAGCAAGAAATTGGTTATGGACCGTTAGTGTTAAACCTTATCATTCATGGGTTTATTGGAGAGATGCTGATGTAGAAACTGTACCTCAAACAATCATAGAAGATTTAATGCATCATGGTAAAGATGTTATCGTACCAAATGTTTGGAGACCATTACCGGATTGGCTAGGAAATCAACAACCTTATGATTTAAACTCATGGCAAGAAAGTGAAGGTGGTCTACAATTAGCTAAAACATTAGGTGAAGATGCCGTTATTGTGGAAGGTTACGTTGAATATGCCACTTGGAGACCTCATTTAGCATACTTAAGAGATCCATATGGTGATGAAGAAGTTGAAATGGATTTAGATGGTATTGGAGGTGTTTCCATTTTATCAAGAGCTAGAGTTTTCAGATCAGGTGCCAATTTCCCTGCGTTTTCATTTGAAAAACACGCTGAAACGGAAGCATTTGGTAAATTATGTAAAAGAATGGGATATTCAGTTATTGGATTACCTCATTATGTTATATGGCATATTTATGAACCTTCCTCTGATGATTTGAAACATATGGAATGGATGGCTAAAGAAGAAGCAAGACAAGTTGAAGAAAGTAAACTAAAAGTATTTTATGATAAAGTATGGTCTGAAGGATTTGAAGATGTTAGGGATGATTGGAAAAATGATCGTATTAATATCTTTAAAAACACCGATACAAATAAATTAAAACATATTAAAGTTGATTGGTCTGATTCTGATAATTTCCAATATAAACCACCTTTAGGTAAGGACAAAGATAAAGTTCTTGCCGCTTTTGATCCTCAAGAAGGAAAATAAGATGGATCAAATCATTAGCGAGACCATCAAAAATAAACATTCATTCATCCATAATGCATCAAGTTTCCGAACTTTTATATTATATTATTCGATTCGCATATACATAAAGTATACTTTTATATAATTTTTGAATTAAGGAAAATCAAAACTACAACTGTACTTTTTATATCTATGACATATATGTGGAAATGCATGACTGTAAACAAGTATATCTAAACTACATGTGAGCGCTTAATGCTATGTACATCCAATAAATTATGTTGTGGTATCTATAATAGCCTCCTCTTCAACTTGTTCATCAATATCATCAATATCCTTGTGGTCCTTATTACCAGATTTATTACCACCAAAAAATTTCTTGACTAAAGATTTCCCAGCATTGGTATTTGTGCCATTTGATTGAACTGAAGTCTCGGTAGAATTTGACAAATCTTGTTCGTTTATACTATTTGCACCAGAATTAGATTGTTTTCTCATGTTTGATGATGAGCTTTTACGATTTCTTGAAAACAGTTTCTTTGGTGTAGTGGAAGTTGATGCTGTTGATTGGTTGAAATCTTCACTATCGGACTCATCCAAAATTGAATTTTCATTTTTAGTTGGTGAAGTTGTTCTGAAAATAGCAGAGCTTTTATTGGAGACTGATTTACCATTTGGAACTTCACTAATCTGTTGATTTTTTTCATTGTTACCACCAAATGGATTGACCAGGAATTTATTCTTTCTAAAAAATGAAGGTGAGGAGCTCACATTTGATGAATTATCAGCGGATGATTTGATGGATTTAATGGATGCAGTGTTTGAAGTCTTGTTTGTATTTATCAAATGCATTGGATCACCACCGTCACCATTATAGTGTGTACCATCTGAAATAGCTCCAGATGAGATTGATGCATTTGATGCCAAATTCAAATTATGTGGATCATTTGCAGATAAGAATTGAGTTGAAGCTTTATCCGTATCATTTGAAGCATTTGCACCAGCAGGGAAAAACTTAGAATATCCCTGTTCCCTTTCGAAACTTGTGTTGTTTGAATGAGATGAATTGACCGAAATGTTTCTGTTATGAGCAGTACTATCACGAGTGGAACTTGGACTTTTCCAAACAGAATCCAGGATGTATTTGGAAGATTCAGAATTTGTGTTGCTACCCATATCATTGAATGCAAATGGAGGATTCTGATCATCATTTGAATCCATGCTACCACCATGCCTACTGTTCAATCCATTCATTTTACCGAAAAACTTACTGTGTTGAGGTTGAGCCATTTGGTCAGCTGAATTTGGAGCCAAATCATGATTGGTGTTACTTTCAGTGTTTTTCTTACCAAAATTAAACACATTTGACAGTCTTCTTGGAGAAAATGTACTGATGTGATTATGCTCTTTCGGGGTTTGTGGATCATGGGTAAGTGGTTGTATTGGTTGAAATGAATTTGACAATAAATCACCATTGTGGTTACCAGAGAAAACAGAACGCATATCGTTGGCATTGGTGGAGGGTGATGTTTGAGTTGATAAAAGCTCGTTGTTGAAAGAATGTGGTGGTGAAGATGGATTGTCAAGTGAAAACCTTGGTTGAGTTGGCACTCCGAAATCATTGTGGAAGATACTTCTTGAGCTAATGTTAGCGGATGAATCATTAACAGGGTTCCCAAAAGAAGATCCCATCCCGAACGGATTGTTTCCCTGGACCGTTATGTTATTACCATTATTGGAGGGGATGTTTGTATTGTCCAATGGTGATGTTTCTTGGACGCTATTCAGGAGTTTGATATAGTCAGCATCCTCATCAATAAGATATTTCGGAAGGAAATGGTTTGCGTTTGACTTGGCAGCTGGACTCTCCAAAACATCAATGTCATCATCCTCATGGTCTTGTGGAGACGCAGGTGGTAATGTGGTATTGATGGAAAATCCATTCTTATCATTGTTATTGTTCACCGCGGTATAGTTGTTCCAAAGAGATGAAGAACTAAAAGCAGGCGCCGTGGATGTTGGTTGGCTCTGTGGTGGTGGTTGTTGATTCATAAACGAGTTGAGTGATGGTGAGCTTCCAGATTGGAGATTTGTATAATTGAAACCACTTTGGCTATTGTTGGTAGTTCCTGGAATAGCAAATGGGTATGTGTTTGCTGGAGGTGATACACTGTTTAAAGGCTGTTGGTGTTGTGCAAATTGGATCTGTTGCAACTGCTGTTGAACAACAGTAGATGGCTGTGAATGAATACTTGGTGGTGTTGAGCTATGAGAGCTTGACGGATTCAACAGGTTTCTCATGTTTAAATTTTCTTGCTTCATCAAGTCAAATGCCTTGGACACTTTGAAACAATTACTCACTTCACGCTGCTGCTGAGCTCTCCATTCTGCTTCCAATTTGGTGTCCAGTTCAATATCTTTGAGTACTTTATCGTATATTTCAAGATCAACATTCTTCAACTGATCCATACTCTTCATACCTTCAGCATCAACAAATCCCGCTTGATCTGTGTGATCCGCCAAACTTTTGAAAATTTTGATGAATTGAGGTTTCAATTGTTCTCTTTGCTTCTTTCTTGAATTGAAAGCCTTGACATTCTCATCAATCTTGGAGATCTGTTCTTGTAATTCTTTTATTCTCTCTTTCTTCTTCGAAATATCGTTGTTGATCTCATCGTGGATACTCTCCTCTGAGTTTGTGATCTCTGCCTTGTGATTTTCAAATTCGTCAATCTTGACATTCCAATTCGCTAAATCATTTTCCATTTTCTCAATGGCTTTTTGCTTAGATGTCAGCAAGTTATCCTGCTTACTTTTTTTAAGCTCAGTCAATCTCCTAGAGTCGTCAAGCATCTTGATTTCGGACTTCATGGATTGTCTATTCCCATCCTCCAGCTTCTTCCGATCACGAAGCTTGTCTCTTTCTTCTAGCAAAATGGCCTCCTGTTCTTTGAAATCCTTTAGCGCTTGAGCCTGCTGGTTCAAAATTGTATGTAGTTCTTCTTGTCCGGATTCCAAGTAGTATCTTAGCTCTTCAATGTCATCTAGAGATTTCGGGTCTGGTAACAAGCTTGTAGTGGACGCAGCGTAAGCGGTGTTGTTGACACCGTTCACCGAGTTCACCGTCGCAGAGCGTGATCTTCCAGCTGTTCTAGACTCTCCGTTGGGCGTGGAAGCTAGTGGAGTGGCGAGCTTCTGAATGGTTGACACGTCTGTGCTATCGGTCAACAGACGAAACAAATTTTCTGGGTTCTCCAGTAAAATGTTGTTAGCGTAGTTATGGAGCTTTGCTGATTTGGTCTTGATGTAGACAGATTCACTCTTGGCCTTGTACCCTTTGTTGTTGATGGATATTAAGTCGATCTTGTAGCGGGTATTCGCCAAAAGGTTTGAAAGACAACAATGTGACTCGTTCCCACTAATGACAGAGGCTTGTTTGCCATTGACGTATATCACAAAGCTCGTGACTTTCGGCTCAGAGACGGGCTGGTCCCAGTGGATGTAGACCTTTTCATTGGTGATGTTGTCCACGGAGATCTTTGACGACTTGGGTATCTCTATTTTCAATGTTTTGATCAAATCATCCAAGGGAACTTTGGCTAAGACATAAATTCTATGGGCGAGCCATAGGACTGCCAGCGATAGGATGGTCAGCGTCCAGTACATAGACAGCAATATATGTAGGCCCGCACGGTGTTAAACTTGACGAATATATGCCCTGAGTGGTGGCTAGGGACCTGTGATTGTAATGATTTAAGTAGCACTTGACGGCTTTTTTTCAAGCGTTTATGCTCTTCATGAAATCCACAAATTTTGTGAGAAAATCGCATTTGCGGTCTTGGACCTGGAAATGTCGATCCGACGGTCTGGAAAGCTTATTTGCTTCCAATAGTCCGTGTTTTTGAAGACTAGTCTGGACTAGGTCATGGATACCAAAAGTTTATATCACTAAATACATTAATATAACTATCAATGCAACATGTACTCCTCAAGATACAGCTGAATGAGCCTTGATTCACTAGTTTACAGCTTGGTAGTTAAAACATAATTTTTTTCATACTTCAGCCAATGTTAGTGCCTTTCAAGACTTTTATATTATAAGAATTAATTAACATGTATAAGGAAACATGCTAAAGTTTCCCCGATCATTACCATAATTAATTAATAGACACAGTTACTTTTTAAATTTAATATATATATATATATATATATATAATTATTAACCCCATAGCTATCACTCGATAACCTATACACCAAAGCTTACAACATTAATTCTCACCAAAATGCCATTAGCCAAGAAGTATCAATCTGCTAAAAACGAGTTTAGAAGTGACACATTCACCACACCTACAAAATCCATGATTGAAGCAGCTGCAAATGCTTCAATTGGAGATGCAGTATATGACGAAGATTACGATACAGTTGATCTAGAAGAGAAAATTGCTACCCTAACAGGGAAAGAAGCTGGCCTTTATTGTGTCAGTGGGACATTATCAAATCAAATTGCGATAAGAACTCATCTTCATCAACCTCCTTACTCCGTTTTGGTCGATTCTAGGGCCCATGTCTACACTAAAGAAGCTGGGGGTATTGCAATTCTTTCAAATGCCATGACTGTACCAGTTTTCCCATCAAATGGCGACTATTTAACTTTGGATGATATCGAAGACCACATCATTCCTGACGAAGATGACATTCACGCTGCTCCAACTAGGCTAATTTGTCTTGAAAATACATTACACGGTATTATATTCCCAATTCAAGAGCTCAGAAGAATCTCGAGATTCTGTAAGAAGGAGGGGTATTTCTTGCACTGTGATGGGGCAAGGCTTTGGAACGCGAGCGCTGAAACAGGTATAAGTATGAAAGAGTATGGTGACATATTTGACACAATTAGTCTTTGTATGTCCAAATCACTGGGCGCGCCAATCGGTTCTGTACTTGTTGGACCCCAGAAATTCATTAAAAAGGCCAATCATTTTAAAAAGCAGAATGGTGGTGGTATTAGGCAAAGTGGACTGCTGGCATCAATGGCATCCGTGGCCCTCGATGAGAATTTCGATAAATTGAAACAAGTTCATATAAGGGCCAAAAGATTTGGAGATTGGTTAATCAAAATTGGTATACACCTCGAGTCACCAGTGGACACTAACTTTATCTTTATTGACTTGAAACAATCACCAGTTGATCCAGACTTGCTGGAAAGAGCTGCTTTGAAGTATAATGTTCATGTCCGCTCAAGTGGTAGGATTGCTTTCCATTACCAGCAAGATGATGAGAGTACTGAGAACCTCAAAAAAGCAATACTTGAGGCGTTCAAAGGCACAGCGACTCTTCCAAAATCAAAGAAATTCACTTCTTCAAGTAACAAATATTAAGAATCACGTTTAGTTTTTTGTAGCTAAATCTTTATAGCATGCTCTAGAACTCGGTACGCGCCACAAAAAGTAAATACCATCTCGAAGAGAATCTGAAATTCAATTCCAACGTGTCAAGAAACGTCACAAAGATGAATCCTTTGATCTCAAGCTGGACACGCATCAATAAATCCATCGCAACATGTCTGCTCAAGAAACCAAACAGCTTTTAGAAGAAAAACTCTCACCAGTGGTCAAAAAGGCCATTGAATTCTCCAAGAGTTCCACCCAGGGAAGAACTTTCAAACCATTACCAGACACATCAGCCTTTTCATTGATTGATTCATCAGCTGAAACCAAGGAAAAATGGTCCACAATTGGTCTGGAAGCCATCTCTAAAGGTGAAGTCGGTGTCATTTTGATGGCTGGTGGTCAAGGTACAAGATTAGGCTCATCTAGTCCAAAAGGTTGCTACGATATTGGATTACCTTCAAGTAAATCATTATTCCAAATTCAAGCTGAAAAATTAGCCAAGGTGCAAAAATTAGCTAATTTCAAACATAACACTGATGCTAAGATCAACTGGTACATTATGACATCTAAACCTACTAGATCTGATACAGAGCAATTTTTTATTGATCATGATTATTTCGGGTTGGAAGAATCACAAGTTACATTTTTCAATCAAGGTACTTTACCATGTTTCGATAAAGAAGGTGAAAAAATCCTTTTGGAATCAGAAGACGCTATTGCACAATCACCAGATGGTAACGGTGGGCTATACAAAGCTATCTATACCAATGGTTTATTAGATGATTTTGCCAAGAAGGGTATCAAGCATATCCATATGTATTGTGTTGATAACGTGTTGGTTCGTGTTGCTGACCCAGTATTCATTGGGTTTTCCATTGATAAAAAGTTTCAATTGAGTACTAAAGTTGTTAGAAAAAGAGATGCTTCTGAGTCCGTTGGATTAATTGTCTTGGATGAAGATTCTAAAAGACCAGCCGTTATTGAATACAGTGAGATTGATAAGAAATTAGCTGAGCAACAAGATTCAAACGGGCTTTTGAGTTTCAGAGCGGCAAACATCGTTAACCATTATTATTCTGTTGAATTATTACAAAATCAAATTACCAATTGGATTGATAACCAAGAATTCTTACCATTCCATATTGCATACAAGAAAATTCCTTCATTAAACTCTGAAGGTGTTTTCCACAAACCAACAGAACCAAATGGTATTAAATTGGAACAATTCATCTTTGACGTTTTCAAATCTATTGAAGTCGATAGATTTGGTTCATTAGAAGTGGAAAGATCTGAAGAATTTTCACCTTTGAAGAACGGTTCAGGTGCAGCCAACGATACTCCAGAATCTAGTGTTGCTAATTATTTAGCATTAGGTTCTAAATGGGTTAGAGATCAAGGTGCTGAATTAGATGGTGAAGTTGAAGTTAGCAGTTTGACTTCATATGCCGGTGAAGGTTTAGAATTTGTTAAAGGTAAAAAATTAGAAAATTTACAAATTGTTTAAGTATAGATAAAAATTATATTATGGCTATTCGAATAACATGACCAGCATGTAATCCTCCTTATATATATAAAACATTAATTATTATTAACCATAGCCATCTTTAGCTCATCCATTAACATTAATCCTTCTTGTTTCTCTAGTTTATTGTCATTATAGTTCACTTCATCATCAAGCTCACCTTGTGCATCTTCTGCTCTAACTGATCCACCATTAATCATTCTGGTAAAATTCAACTCTAACTGTCTTTTAAATTCTTCACTGTCCATATTTTCCCCCTCATCTTCATTATTCAAAACATCATTCTCAGTGGTGATAACCACACTATCATCATTCGACAACAAATTTCTTTCCTGGATATAATCAACTTGATATGAAGAATTTTCTTCAACTTGTGAATTATTCTTCTCTGATTCAAATGATTTATTTGTAGGCATGATGTTTAGATAATTATCATCATATGAAACTGCTCTTTTCGGTGTTTCGTCCTCTTCGGTCACTGTTAGCAATGGTAATGCGAACCCAGTACTCAATCTTTTATAATTTTTAGATCTTGCTCGTGTGGTCGGTGGTGTAGGTAAAACTTGAGATTGTGAATAATTTGAGGCATTTGGTAATGAAAACCTTTTACGTTTATCAATTGAAATTGAAGATGGTGTTGAAACAGATCGTTGTGACTTTTTCGAAACCTGATTAATTTCTCTATTATAATGTTGTTGTAATGATTCTAATGTTTGACCCACTTCTCTCATTTGTTGAGGTGTGTTGTTTCTTCGTAGTATTATCAATTGTAGTTCAAATTCCTTAATCTTCTCCATCAACACATCTGAGACCTTAGATTGATGAATTAAGACATCTGCATTGTTTTTCCCAGGTATAATCCCCTCCAGAGATTTGTTTAATCCCAAGACTAAATATTGTAAAACTTCTAAATTTTCAGATACCAACCCCCAATTTTGGAAGCATGAACAAATCTCTTTTTTAGTAATTTGAAATATTCCAAAAATTTTCATCAAGAATGGTGAATGATGAGAATGTTCAGAATTCAATGCAAGGAAAATGATTATAACAAATCTTCTTAGGTATTGAAATCTCTTGAATTTATGTACCAATTGATCAATTTGTGATTCATTTTCAATATTGAATGGTTTTAAATCTTCCAACTCAAATCCTAATTGGGTTGGTTCTAGATTGTACATCCCACAATAGTTTTCCAGTTCAAATCCATTTACGTATGGTAACATGTCATTAATTGAATTCAACATTGAATTGGATAAAATGGTTATCGTACTCATTATAGTCTCGAATAATCGTGTAGGATTCTCATTGATCTGTGTCGTATGGGGTATTATGTTGTTATAAAGTTTAATCTCTTTAAATCTTGTAATCAATTTTTGTTGGTGTAAGTCGAAATCTTGTTGATACTTGATGAATTTTTTCAATTGATTTAAGATTTTAAGATGTATAATTTCTAGTTGAAGACCCTTGGATCGTATCTGTGCGTTGAGGACTATCAGTGATATGATTAAAGTGAGCCGTATTTGTCTTGTTGTGTAGTTATGTTGTTTTTTCTTTAGGAATGTAAGTAGGCCAATGATGTTTAAGATATTTGTATTGTTTAAGTTGGATTTGATTTGGAAATTTTGTGTTATTGTTATCAATTGACCATTTTTCATAAGTCCCGCATGACGGTTCAAGTTAAGTATGCTTTTTTGTCTCTTTTGTTGAAACTTGGAAATCAGTATAGTCTCATCCAACAATTGTGAAGTTATGAATACATATCTAAACTCATCTAAAAAGGCCAAATTTTTCAAACATTGTTCGTGATTCAATTTCATAATCTCATCAAAAAGCCCACGTAGCGTAGTCTTTTCCTTATAGTGAGTGGCATGCTTTCTCGGTGAAATTCCCCAATCGTGAAACTTATCATCGAAACTTGGAGTCATCCCATTCATATCACGATAATGATCGTCCTCCGTATGATCATCTATTGTTGAGTTGGCAAAATCATTTATCAAGGTAGGCGACGTCATATCATGATCTGTCCCCATATCCATCGTGCTGTCGATTCCCCAATCCATTACTCCACCATCTTCTTCTTCTTCTTCATCTTCTTCTTCCTTTGTATGCCAACTCCTGGTTGTATTCTGATGAAATATCGAGCCCTCTGTAGAGGTTGATCCTGAAGACAAGTACCGCTTCAAGGGCGCTATCCCGTCCCGTATATAGCTCTCCATGTTGCGCTGGGGGCATGTGTGGCTCAGTATCTGGTCAACACTTGTCTATTGTCTATTGTTTTGATTTTGATCCATTTAACGGCTTTTTTCGTGCTTTATTTTTTTTAATTTTCTACCGAGCTCCTCTTTGTTTACATTTCAGAGACACGCCAAAATTGGAGGATATTCGCGGAATTTTAGCTACATTTATAAACTTAACATGGGTTTTTTGCATTAGTTTATATTAATTTGCCCTGTTACGTGGTGTCTATAGAAGACCAAAAGTGGATAGTTCTTCACAGGCTGGTAATCTCATTGCCTGTGCGGTGGCCAATGCGATTTCATCACGGAAAAACCAGCCATAGGCGTCATTAATTTTGTCTTCTTTATCAGCTTGTTGTCTGTTACATTTGGTTCTAAGAATCCCCACGTAAAATGCTTCAGCTTCTTTATCCAATTTTTTCGATACTTTGACATTATCCTGTAATAGATTGGATTGTTTGTTTGTGATATAATATGGAACATGATATCTTTCCGAAACACGTTTTTGATTAAACATACCTTGTTTATTTAGTTGGAATTGAATGTTTGTAGAGCTATCTGCAAATAAATTAGAGATCAACGGTATTATTAAAACTGCAAGCAATGGTAGGAGTTGCTTTATAGTACTGAACAAATCTTCTGGTTGATCAGGTTGTGCAGCGTTAGCTCTTGGATTAGTTCTAGTTCTTGGTCCACCACGACGTTGTCTTGGAATACCACCTCCACCAAATGGTGAACCTCCAGATGAAAATGAAAAAGTTTGAGGGCCACCTCCACCAAATGAAAAAGTTGTTCCCTGTGTATTACCAAACAAGATATCAAACAAATCATTATCAAATTGGAACCCTTGAGGTCCTCCAGCTGTTTGGAAATTCCCAAACGGACTAGCACCTCCAAATGGTCCACCAGGTCCGAATGGTGAAGCTCCAGCGCCTCCAGCTGAACTTGATCCAAACCCGCCTCTTTGGTCTGGATCAGATCCCGTTTGATCAAAAATGGCTCTCTTCTGTGAATCTCCAAGTACTTCAAAGGCCTTGTTCACAATTTTGAAACAATCAGCAGCCTTTGGATGTGAATTCTTGTCCGGATGGACTTTTAGCGATATTTTCCTATATGCCTTTTTAACTTCACCATCGGTGGCTGTTTTTTCAATCTCTAGGATCTTGTAATATTCATGGCCTTTGTGCTTTAGTATCTTTTCCACTATCACCTGTTGGTCCTTTGTGTATTCTCGAGACATTTGTGATATATGGATAGTGGTTATTGGATTATTGTAATCAATGTGATGTGATGTGCTGTTAAGTGTGGAGGCTTCTGATTTGTCGGTAAATGGTGCAATGAAACAGACTTTTGGTTATATATAGTGAGTCTAATGGTACAGTGTATCTATCTGGTATTCTAGTTGAGTAAAAGGTGTATTTTGTGCAAGAGTTTTGGAGTGGATTGCGCTGGTAACGGACTGAGTTCTTTACAATACGACCCGATATGGATATTGGTGATGCTCAAATTATTTCAATCTCGCCTTGAAAAGAAAAAAACGAGTTTCTTGACTGCCCGATCGGGCAATTGTGGTGGCGGGCGTGTTGCATTGGAGGTGATATAAAACATAAAACCAGTTTTGTATTAACTGAAATAGTTGGAATGGATAATGTGGTTGATGTTGGATAATTATATGGATAATTCACCACAATGTAAACCTTTGATCGTGGCTATTACGGTCTCGACTCTCTGCAGTGGTGATCTGTGCGATAGTGGAAAAAGATAAGCATGGAGAGTATTGATTACACTTTATTCTTGTTTATTTGATTGGATTATTGTGTTGGAATGAGACGTGATATGATTGTTGGTTGTCTATGTAATGAGTATGTAGTAGAATCGTATTCCTTTAATGGTATTCCAGTGAAGTTTGAACGTTCATAGCGTAGAGATAACAATTCTAGCCTTCCGTGATCAATTGCACCGAGACTTGGTATAAACGAGCCTACACAATCACATCATATAAACCAATACCAGCCCTACACACTAAACCATCAATCCATAGTAATTCAAACCAAATCAATTCATCCTATATCCACCAAATTCCCGGCTCTTGCCCATACAAAAAAAACCGCTGAAAATTCGACAAGTCATGAAAATCAAAGGATAACCTACAAAACACCGAGACTCTGTGCAATACATCACAACAAACCATCACCACTGTATTGCCGCTACATTGACAGAGACACAACGCTGCCCAGTTCCAAAACATCCACCACAGTGCACAGCTTTGGACAAGAACAAGAACACCCCAGATCAAGCCTGTGTATCCCACTGTTTGTCCTGTCAAACAATCACATTCACCACTCAAGGCCCCAAACAAGGCACTACAACACAGAATGAACCCTAATAGCAACTCGTCCAGGGCAGATGACGACTCCTCGCAGAATAAGCAGACCGTTGTATCGGACGCATTGGCGAAGAACTCGAGACAGCTGCTATACGCTCATCTATACAACTATCTAGTGGAGAACAATCTCCATGATACTGCAAAGATATTGTTGAAAGAGGCAGATGTCCCACTATCGACACCACTGGACAAAGACGGTGACGACTCCGGTGTGGATGATTCACAGCAGTCCAAAGACGAGGACACTTTGCCAGGGGTCAAGATGCTCATGACCTCTCCAGATACGTTTCTACTAGAATGGTGGCAGTCCCTATGGGCTTTACATAGCTATGTCAAAGAAACACCAGCTATTCAACAGCAACAACAACAGATTCAGCAACAGCAACAACAACAACCGCATCTGATGTCAGCCATGGGTGGTGGTTTCAATCCACAGGTTCAAGTGCAACTAGGTGGTGGGCCAAATCAATTCATCCCAACAATACCTCCACCTCCACCTTCACAAATGATGATGATGCAGCAAAATATAGTCAAGAATGATAACTCTGGTATGAACTCATCTGCTGGAACCCCTTCAAACGCAGTGAACAATAATAATGTCTCGTCACCGGCAGCTAATCCAAGACAACAAGGACCTGTACAACCACAATCTTTACAATCACCATTACCTCAATCAGCACATGGAACTCCACATCCAAGTCAAAATATGAATGTTCCATCTCCAGCACCAAACTCTGGAATGATTCCAATGCAACAGCAGCAGGCTAATCAAGTCCCAACATTGAAAAATGGTCCTCAAGCTGCCCCAGTGAATCCTGGCCCTCAACCGGATCATATAACACCACAGTCACATCAACGTACCCCTGTTGTACCTCATCAACAACCTTTCAATCCAAATCAACAAAATCCTCAAATTTCTCAAGGTCCTCAAGGTCCTCAACAACAACAACAATTTGGTCCCCAAACTGCTCAACAGAGGCAACAACAATGGCAATTACACAAATTACAATCACAACTACAAGCTCAAGAATTGCAACAACGAGTTCAAATGCAAAAAATGCAATTGTCAAATCAATTCAACTATCAAAATGCTACGCCTCATCAACAACAAATGATGCAACAACAATTTAGAATGCAAGCAGCAGCTCAGGCTCAAGCGCAGGCTCAAGCACAAGCACAGGCACAGGCTAGAAACACAGGTGCTCCAGTGCCTCAATTCCCACAGGCACAATTCCAATCACAATTCCCTCAACCAATGAACATCCAAGGTCAACAACAACAACCTGGATCAAATGTTGGAACACCACAACCTACACCTACAGGAATTCAAAGACCGAATCCAAATGCAAATGCAAAACCACCACCACCACAACAACAACAACAACAACAACAACCTACAACAACACCTCAACCAGGTATGCCACATCAAGAAGCTGGCTTAAGAGGTGATAATTCTACTGCATTACATGATTATCAAATGCAATTAATGATGTTGGAAAATCAAACAAAAGGTGCACCTCAACAACAAACTGGAGTTCCACATGGCTCAGAATCATCAAAATCTCGTGGTGAAAGTATAGCTATTGATCCACTTCAACCAGATCCATTATCAAATCAACAATTTATGGATTTATTTAATCCTAATGAATTAGGTGGACAAAATCCATGGGGAAATGGTACACAAAATGGACAAGGTCGTAATGGATCACAGGGAAATTTAGGTATTGATGAATTAAATGTTGATTTAGGTGTTGGATTTCCAAATACTGGGTTTATGAATGGATTTTAATATATATGTAATGAATTTTACAAATTTTGTAGGAATATAAATTGTGAAATATTAAATCGTTTATTTTCTCCATCAAGGAGTTATAATTTATAATTTCATTCCCAAATTTACATGAATAGCTTTTGCCTGTGTAAAAGCACCCATACCGTATTCACCTAATTCACGACCATACCCACTTAATTTAACACCACCAAATGGAATTTTAACATCAGAATCGTTATTTGAATTGATCCAAACCATTCCTGATTCTAATTCTTGTGCTACTGTATGAGCTTTTGTAATATCTTGAGTAAATAATGAAGCACCTAATCCATAAACAGAATCATTTGCCAATTCAATAGCTTCATCAACAGTTTTAAAACTTGCCACAGATACAACTGGACCAAAGATTTCCTCTTGAACAATTTTATAATCTTGTTTAACATCTGCAAAGATTGTTGGTTGAATATAATAACCCTTTTGTAAATTTTCTTGAGATGCCTTATCACCACCAAGAATTACACGAGCACCTTGTGATTTACCAGATTCTAAATATCCCAAGATTTTTTCATATTGAGCTTTTGATACTTGTGGCCCCACAACTGCCTTAGAATCAAATGGTTCACCTTGTGGGTATTCTTCTTCAACATGTTTTTTCAATGCTTCCAAGAATTTCTCATAAATTGGTTCTTGAACATAAACTCTTGAAGAACCTGTACAGATTTGACCTTGATTATTGAAAATCCCCCAAGCTGTCCACTTAATAGCTTGTTCAAAATCAGCATCTTCAAACACTAATAATGGAGTCTTACCCCCACATTCTAATGTCAAGGCTTTTAGATTTATGGCGGCATTTCTTTGGATCAATTGTCCAGTCTTTGTAGACCCAGTGAATGCAATTTTGGCAATATCCAAATGCTCGACAAGAGCATTACCAGCAATGGCACCAGTACCTGATATAACATTGGCAACACCTGGAGGGAAACCAGCTTCTTTAAACAAATTGGCAAAATATAAAAGACTGAGTGGTGTTTGCTCTGCAGATTTGAAAATTGCAGTGTTACCAGCAGCTATAGATGTTAATTTCCAGGCAAACATCCCCAATGGATAGTTAAAAGGGATAATACATCCAACAACACCAAGTGGTTCATGAATAGTGTATGCGAATTTCTCTGGGTTTGTTGGGATTGTTTTCCCTGTGATCTTATCAGCCCAACCTGCAATGTATCTCAACATATCGATGACTTCATCCATATCATACACAGCGTTTGTATCTCTTGGTTTACCAGAATCATTAGCTTCAACAGATGCAAGAATTTCACGGTCTCTATCAACCAAATCCGCCAATTTCCACAAGAGATCACGTCTCTCTGTACCAGCGAGTTTCTTCCATGGTTTGAAAGCAGCTTTAGCAGCAGCAACGGCGATATCAACATCTTCCTGACCAGCAGCGTGAACTTTCCCGTGGACTTCACCAGTATGTGGGTTGTAGGATTCGATAAACTCTCCAGACTTGGCTGCGACCCATTCGTTGTTGATGAAGAGGCCTGTTGGTTGGTCGTAGGACTTGCCGTCTGGCAAGGTGATCTTGAAAGATAGGTCGGACATTATAAAGATTGCACAATTGAGTATTGCTGAGTTGGCAATTGAGATTCTTGTCAAGAAATTTGGAGCAGTTGTCTCCTCTTATAAAGTGAATGGTTATCAAAAGATTATCAGAGGCTCCGCTTTGGTCGATTCCGCGCGCAGCTTTAGCATTTAGCATTTAGCATTTAGCATTTAACAGCTCCAGCAGATCGCAAGTGAAACTAGAAACAAGTGGTATCTTTATCTTATCAGAGATCCGGTGTTTGTCCTCTGGTGAAAGCTGTGATAGGCTGTCCTCTCGGTGTTTCAGCCAGTCGTCATGGCTTTCCTATGGTGTTTTGACGTTTAGCTAGCTATTAGCTATTAGCCTTATAGCGCATGGGTCCCAATGAGGAAGTTTGGTGCGCGGAAACTACAATAAACGTTGAAGATCTAAAACATCATTTATTAGTGGATATTAATCAGTTCGAGTATAGCTAGGATCAGAGCTGGATTTCACAGAGATAATCCCACGTTATAAGAGACTTTTAGCAGAAGCGAAATGTGTCAGATTCAGTAATGAGCATAAAAAATTATCCATCTTCAACAATTGAAAATCATTTCCCAATTTCTAAAAAATTTCGTTAAATCATTTCATTCTTGAATTGATCAAAACATTTGTAAATTGTGAGCACGTCATGATGGTTATCTTTTTCCATCTCCTTATTGTATTTGTAAATAGTAGAAGCAGCTTAGCTTTATAATGGATTGGCGAGATCGTATAAGTCTCTTGAAGTGATATAATCGTATAGTTAAATAGATTGACAATGGAACAGCAATGATATGATATGGATGTATGAGAGCGCTATCCTTGAACGCTTGAATAGTGAAGGTTGTAACTGAAACCTGTATGATGAGGATATTGGATCCGATATCTATATGTAAAGTGATGATACGCTGATGTATCTTAATAATGAAGAGCTTTGAGCAAATAAGGACAAACATGATTTTGATGACGCGTTCCTAGGTTCAAAAGTTGCCATGAAAAAACACACTAGGAAAAAAACTAAATGATTTGAAAATATCAAAGTGATAAAATGGAAATAACTAAAACTTTGAACTTGACAAAATTTGATTTAAACTTGATGAATAATGGAATAATAAATAAGACAGGGATTGAAAAAGACGGAAGTTTAAAAGCATCAAATTTATAATGAAACATCTCATGAAACCCAGCAAATAAACAAGCAATATTCTTAAAAGATATGATAAACCGTAATAAATGATTATAATTGACCAAAAAAAAAGTGAATGGGAAAAAAATTCAAAAAGATAAAAATAACCCGGGCAGTAAACATTCTGGAATTTCCCTTGGTATGGATTTATAATATTCAACAATTAATACCATGGTTTGGATGCGGATGGATAGTTGTGATTCGTTATTTGAAATGATTAAATTATGATAAATTGATTCAGCTTTATATATATCATGTAACCAAATGTGAATATACCCATGATAGTTCAATTCAACCCAACGGAACAAATGTTGAAATAAAACGTTCTTAAAGATATCATAATCAACCTTCAAATTGAAAAAAAAAGTTATAATTAAATGAACTATACCAGGAAACAGGAAAGACGTAAGATCAGATAAATAACCCAATAGATTGACATCGTCAACTAAACCATCCTTTTTCAATGACCCAGGAAAAAAATCACTGAGCACCCAAATGATCACAGTATTGCAAAACTCATAAACCAAGTGAAAAAAAAGATATGGAAACCTATCATTGAAGAACAATAAAAATTTCCTTTTCATTAAGCTCAGGGAAACAGATAAAAACCCAAACTTATGAATTGGAAAAATACTGATCAACAACTAACCAGAAGTGATTCCCCAAAATGCAGAAGAAAAAAGAATCAAATCTGGCTAAAGATCAAAATAAATTGTATGTAGGTGAATTGGAAAATGTAAATTTTTTAAAAATTTACACCTCATGGTGTGAGAATTAAAATTGGTGTTCGGGTGTGAATTGGGTTTTAGGTTGATTATGGATTTTAGCTTATAATTCTTATAAAGATCTGAAATGTTAATATTTTGGGTATTAAATTATATAGTGGTAATCATTAAATCTCAATTTTTTATATAAACTATTTTAAATTGCCAAAAAAGGCATATCTGCAAATTAAACAATTTTAGCAAATTCAAAGATTGACAATTAAAACAAAAGTATAATGGTTATTAAACTTTCGGAAAATTAAAAATATTTGAAATTAAATTGATATATATATATATATTAAAAATTCTGCAATTAATCCTGTAATATTGAAAGTTTTATATACTATTATAATTAATTTCAGAGCTTCGTCATCTCATTGAAATAGCTAAATGTTATGACTCCCTTTAAAACTATGACAGATGATTATATCGGCCGAAAGTGTATTACATAAGCAAGAGAAGTAACTAGTAGTTAAGGTTATTCAAAGACATCTGTTGGATTCATACATTTATGGATGTGTAGATACGTTAACATTAAATCCAGATGATCCCTATGGTTTCATCTGGTTTTGAAAATTCAGACCTATGTGTCTAAAATAACTACTAGTACTATCCATCAATTGTAGTAGGCTCTAAACATTGATTTACGATTCCTCCGGTACCTTACGCTTTTTACGAAATCTTCGTAATATTTATCACCAAAATCTATATAAATTTGAAATCCTCAAAATTTATCCGTTCATGAGAGGTAATCCAATTGAGAGTTTGATTTGACTGATCATTATCACGCTGAGGTACATAGATATTGGAGGTCTATCACCACTTTGTGAACTACCTCAGGGCTCTTCTTCAACATGTTTGTCTTTGTAACATCGGGTGGTGTTTCAACGGATAGGATGGTTATAACATTGACAATGTGGCCATGTTGGGGGCTAGTGCAATTTTTAACCAGATAAACCGAAGCCGATACATATTGCAAATGTGTAGTTGGAAATTCCACAAGATACACTAGACTTTTAAGTGATGACTGGTCTCAAATTCAGATTTAAAATATAAGGCTATTGGTCTATGTAAAGTTACGTTCGAAGTGGAATCCCGATTTAACCTTGAATACATAATAGCTTTGCATATTACTAGTTGCCAGTTGGTATGATCGAATCACTCGTATAGGTTTAATGAAGATTTAGAACCTGAGATCAGATCACATCTAATCTCAAAGGATAAGGTCCTGTTTCATGCTTTATATGTCTGAGTGTTGAGCTACCTTGTGCGGTGATTGAAGTCAATACAAGGCCATCATTACTTTGATCTTTTATCTTGGTGAAAGACTTGGTGAAAGACTTTGTATAAGAGTCCTTAGTAGTACTTGATTTCGGGCATTGAATGTTCCTAGAAATTAGGCCAGCTCATCATAAGTTAATGTTGCATCGGTCACTCAAATTTTTCATCGCCGAAATCCACCAAGATTTATATCGATTCAGGCGGATTGGAAATCCTGATATTTGATGCTTTTGAAGGCATGATAGATTCCCGGGAAATAAAACCTAAGGTGAAACTCGAAAAAAGGACTCTGAACTTTGAAGATCAAATAGGTGTAGGCGAATGCTTGTTCAGATTTCAGATCCTTGATAGTCTCAACGGAATTCAACACATGGTGTAGCATATATCGGTGATCATATTGACAAAATCAACAGACCGTACTAGTACTACTGCCTGCCCCTTTAATTTCAAAGAAATAGCGCTCTTAAAGTTTGTCAATTAAGCCGCCTACTTTCCGTTTCATTTTCTTTAGTCTCGTTATTATACATTTGAGGGTGGTGGGTGGTGGTAAAGCTTGTGTGATAGCTGTCTAATTTGACAAGGTAATAAGCTTAAAGAAGAAGTTGTGCTTATTAGCTATAAGTTATAACATCACATGTGAACTGGGGAAGTCTAGTGGGAACTTGTCACTAAAAAATTAAGCGATCAAGCCTAAGTTCGCTGGTTTTTTTTTACCCCTTAAGCATTTGTTTAATTTACGAGTCTATTTACGAAACACAGCTAGAGACTATTGTTCAAATGTGAGATCAACTGACAAGGTATACTTCAGAAATCAGCAGTAAGACGACTTTTCATATTTCAGTGTAGGAAATGAGAGTTTTTATCTCGTCAAGCAGCTCCCTCCAGGTGGAACTTGGAAGTACCTGTTGGCTAGAAATTAGAATCGGATATGCAAGTGACTGGTCGAGTAAAAGTATCACAAAAAAGAGCCCCTTAGATCCAAGATCTAGTAAAAGGGTGAGAGGCAGAGAGCTGATGGTTTTTCTAATAAAATTTATTGTAGGGGAAATACTATTGTGAAAGCAAATTATAACGTCAAGAGTCAGACCATTCGAGTTTGGTCTTTTGAGTAAAGTAGAAAGTAGCGATTTTATGCGTATCGCATATTCCTGAAATTGCTTCGGATTAATTCTTGAATTTGTGACCTTTTATTATCAGATTAGAACCAAAACTCAGTACCTAATCTTCATCAACCTAATCTTCATCCAATCATGAGCTCAGTTCACACTTAAATTTGGATAGTTCTTCTTTCAACCTCGTATTTAAACTCTATACTACCAAAATCCATATTATATTGATGCTGATACAGGTGAAATCATCCTAGATCTACCCATAGCTGAATGCATAGCATAATACTACTACGTCTATTATACCAGAATTTATTGGCAAATTCCAGGTGTGAAGATTTTGCCAATATACTACCACTTACTACATATTATACACCAGGGAGTTGAAGAACAGAGAACAAGCTTTAAACCTCGGTAAACTTTATATTTAATCTAATCGACTCAAATAATATTCAAAGTTGGAGTTTATCCATACTGCATCAAAGAGTTACAGTCAAAAAACCAAATAGGGAGTACAAGGGCTTGTTCATAAGTTTTTCCATGGCCCAATATATTTTCTTTCGAGTCTATATATATAATGCTTGCACGTTTTGACGTAGACTTGGATCTTAAAATTCATAAAGAATTTAAATGAAGTTTTGACGATTCTATAGTGCGAATACATGAGAGTTTTAGCAATGTAGATATATCAATAGTTACCTTTAATACTGCTACGTAGTCGAAAGGTGAGCCTTTTGGCAGCCTAATTTCAAAATAGTGTACCAAAAGTACAATTCAGATGTCCGTGAAGTGTCCGCAGAACTGGATCAGAGACTATGTAGGAATATGCATTCTCAGGTGATCAAAGGACCTGAGAAGTGGAAATTACGGGATTGAGACTGCCACTTCTAACGTTTAGGACGGCATAAATACGGAGGACTAGAGGAATTTTAAAAGCTGCATGAGACT
Source organism: Hansenula lynferdii (assembly GCA_030582155.1). Lineage (NCBI taxonomy): Eukaryota > Fungi > Ascomycota > Saccharomycetes > Phaffomycetales > Wickerhamomycetaceae > Hansenula > Hansenula lynferdii. The sequence continues at coordinate 54,890 of JAKTWT010000013.1, forward strand.
ACACCCAGGTAGGAACTGGCTGCTGCAGGCTACCAACTGCGTAGCCTGGCCCCTGTAGGACCAAATTTTGCTATACATATGGAAACGTTGCAGATTTCTAACGATTCATCTCGGATTTAGCATAGATTTGTCGCTAGATGACTGAAATGGCGAAATAAGAGCAATGAAAGTTCTAGTTTCCAAGAGCTTTGCTACATAAGAGAAGTAGGGCTGATGGTCACATATTCAAAGGGTAATTGTTCGAATTAAGAATCTCTTCACAACTTCTCTCTTCATCGATCGTCTACAGATTTTTAATGGTAAATATGTACCTTGTTGAAGGGGGTTGATGCGATTTGAGGTCTACGTCTTACTTCCGAGCCGTGTATTACTAATCTAGTCCGCATTTTGACAGTTGAATAGTAGACTTTGATACCCATGTCAAAGATTTTCCAATCACTATAACTGAATAACTCGAGAGCGCTACACAAAATGAGATCTATCATAAGCCATCACACCTGGATCATGAACAGTCTCTAGCTGTATATATCATGAAATTGTGACTTTGTGGCTGTCAACACATTTCAAAGATATACCCAGCTCAAGCCTCTCCACATCAGCGATTAAGCTTAAATCCTAGTTTTTAAGCTGAGATACAGTTATTGAAAACACCCTTTAACTTACAAAAGTCTTTGAAATACTTTGAAGTTTAAATCTTGACATCTGCATTATAATACAGAAGATTAACAGTCATAGCCAATCCCAGAGGGAATAAAATTGAGATGGTTACTTTTTCCTTTCTCCTCTATATCGGCACAACAAGTTTGTACACCGACAGTCGACTTACTTGGACCAACAAAAACTTCTAGCTTTTAGTTTAACAGCATAAGCTCTGCGGTTTGGAACGGATAATAGTAAACACATCTTTTCGTACACAAGTCATAGTTTATTCAAAGCAATTGGTGCTTAATCTTTCATGATCTTGAACCCCAAAAAGTATGGTCTTAGGTTATCTGGGGATTACCAGAAAAACGATATTAAGAGTTAGGCCAGGCACTCATGTAAAATGGAATCGAGTAGACAGTGGATACCCAGTTGTTATTATGTGTTTGATCAGTGGACTGAAATCTGGATTCTGCACCTAGTCTTGAATTGACATGAGCGTTTCAAGCTTATGTATTGTAATTTATCCCTTTGTGCCTTATACAACTTTTAAGTTGTATTTTTAGTACTCAAACACTTGTTAGACATTGAGACTTCTATTCAAGCGCTATAGTTTAACGTGTGATCCACAAACTTTAGCACACTTTATTTGAAACTTGTTTATTTGAGACTTTCAGTTGATTAATCAAATATTGACTAATTTACGTGGATGAAATGAGGTTCTTCAGCTGTATATTAATCTCGAACTTACAAGTTAAAAGCTAGTCTAAGCCTTTTCTATTTAAGAGAACCATGGTGGTTGAATGGGGACACTTGTGATAATTTAATGGTTGAGGATGTATGATCTATTCATGAGCGATTCTTTCATATATGGACCTACTTGAAGGTTGAAACCTAACAATAGGTCAGACCATGATTGCCTAATGAATTTTGCCAGATGACAGTTATGTCGGATGTGAGTGGGTTATTGAAGACTTTTAATCCTGATCATATCTAGGTGGTGAGCTTGTGATATCAAGATCAGGCAACAGATCTTCTCAAATAAAGTTTCAACCCGCCTATTGTTTAAGATATAACAATTGATTATTGGAGCAACCGGATAAATATGAGATTAGATGCACATTTGCAGCTTAGCTTTGCACAAGTGACAAGGCCACAAGGCCCAAGAATTTTGCAAATGAATGATTATATTATAGTTTTTAGGGTACACATGTGTAGAGATCTTAGAAACGCGCATTTTATGATCAGGTTATATATGAGGTAACGGCTATAGAGCATCGGATCAATAAAAAGATCGATTTTATAGAGCTCTGTCCAAAAAATCAATGAAAGATATCCCATAATACAAACTAGTAATCGTTTGCCTGGTCCCTTCATGGCGCCAACCTCTAATATTCTTCATGTGTCCGTAAACTTTCTTAATTTTCTGCCTTGCGTGTCGTATCTTGACTTTCTGCGTAAGGCCTTTCTAAATCGGTTTCTTCATGAGCCTGGAACAAAGGAGTCGAACGAGTACAAATAAATCAGTCAATCGTGTACACTATAATCTTTTTCCATCGATATTGACCTTCTAGATCTAACAGGCTAATTGGTAATGTTGTACTACATGTATTCTGAGCCAAAGATCTCGAAATGAATCATTCGTAAGTAGGTAGATACGTTTATGTGGCGTGCACATAAAATCTGCACGATTTTCAGTGAATTTAAGATCTGCATTTTAATGCTGGACTATATCAGACCCAAACTAACCATCCTGGTAAAATAATATACAGGAAGTCCCGACGTTTTAACAATCAGTGACTTGTATACTAGTGATTATACAGAAAAATCTTCATATTCATCAACACCGTATTGCTTAACGGATTTTTAAAAGCGGGCTTCCCAGGATTTGTCTTTTTTTTTTCCGCAATTTATTCGAATTTTGATATTAAATTACCGAAGATCTATCGGCTAGCTTGACTTGTAAGTTGCAACCGTTTATTTGGTTCGACGTCAAAGTCTTGAAAAGACAACCAATCATGATTCACTGCATGTACTACTACTGTATAATAATTCTGGAAGAATTCTATGAAAGACTAACGAATCATGCGGCTGAAATTAATCTAAGGACCTGGTGAGATATCCGTTGAAAAAAGGGAAAGAGTTACTATAGGATATATCATATATATAGGAGATATTAAATTTTAGATCCAAGCAATATCTTATAGCAGATGAGTGATTACAATTGGTTGAAGTAAAATATTATCTTTTTTCGAGCAAAGCGTATTTATTTCTCATGCTCCAGCTTATGGAAGTACGTTCACGCATTTCAATACAAGACATTGACTAAACAATTACTGATGGCCCGCAGAGTCGCAGACTGAAGGTTAAAGAAGGTTCAATTTTTCAAGGTTGAGCATCAATTGTTTCCACACATTCAAGCCTGGACCTGCCGGAACAGGAAGGGTTCAATACTGAATCGAAAGATGTAAGTTGTGAGACCGAAGGGACTTCGAAACCTATAGAACAGCGGAGACAGTAAGAGATGCTTCCATTCCATCAAGCTGAGCACAGTGTAGCACGTAGGCAACTTCTCTGCAGCAAATGCCAGCCTGGACTCTAGGCTCAAGAGTCCAGGCTTCAGGCTGGCAGTGGGCACCCAGTTCCAGGTTGCATCGGTGCAGCACTGCAAACTTCTGCGGATTTGACTTTTTGATTTTCAGGAACCTTTATACAAGAAAGATTATGGCCGTAAAGAAGAAAAGATGACATAGACCTAGCACTTGAATTTGCACCAGAAAGAGATACGTAACTTTATGGTGGACTAAAAAGAAAAGTAATAGTATGCCCTGCTCGGCTAATTCTGAATCGTAGATTATTAATACACAAGTCTTTTTGCATACACTGTACTTAAAGTTGTGAAATTGCATAACAGTTCTTTGATAAAGGTCTAAGACCCGCTCAGAAACCTCAATCATCGTAAAATTTTCGAGTATTAAACAGTACCAACGGGCACTTTTATTGTTTACTAACAACTTCACGAGAAAAAATTCCCACTATTTCAAACTTAACTTTCAACAGAAACGACCTTGAGGATACAAATCACACTTTGTATCTATTCGATCTACAAAAACGATACTTTAAAATTATAATTAGGGGAAACTGAACATCTGAGCTTGCATAATTGGAACCTCAATTCACTAATTACAAAATTTAACAACGAGGAGCTTTTTTATCGAATCACTTTTGAAAAATTCTCTACTGTTAAAGATCGAAATCATTCAAAAGACAACATTGCAATTCCAAGTTCTTGCTGTCTATTCTTCTGTTTGAGCGTTTCCACTAAAGTAAAGAGATTGTCATACTTGTAAGATAGACAGATTTACAGTTCAACCCATCCGCTAAAGGAGTAACTCAAAAAACATCAATATAGCTCAGTTAATTAAGCTATAGAACAAGGCTACGTTTTCTGAAGAAGAAATATTGTTAAAGTGTTGTGAGATTTCAATAATATCACTAAACGTTTATAAGCGGGATCTGAAATTCTTCATCATAATAATTGAAAAACTAGCATTTCAAAAGTCCACTAGAGTGACATTACAGCTATTGAACGTAAAGGGAACAGAGAAATCTTTGTATTCCGCTCTTAGATCAAAGCTGAATTAAGAACCATCAACATGGATCGTTGGAGTGGGCAGTCTAGCGGCTACCAAACACCAAATATACCACCGCAACAACAGCCAAATCAAGCAAATCAAGCAAATCAACCGCCAGCTCAGATACAAAATGATCTTTGGAATCAGCAACCACCATTGCAACAGGTCCAACAAATTCAACAGATCCCACAGATTCCAGGACAGGTGCCACCTCAACCACAACTAGTGTCTGTGCCCATTGTGCAACATCCTCAACAGTATCCTCCACAGTATCAAACCGTACCGGCTCAGATATGGAACGGCCAAATCACAATCCTACCGCCAGGAGCTACTCCTTCACCAATACCAGGAGCCCCATATCAGCCTTATGGCCAAGTTCAGTACGCTTATCCACCAGGCTATGATTCCAATAATCAATCTCCACAGTATTATCAACAGCATATTTCACCACCATTACAACAACAGCAGCAACCTCCAATGCAAGGTCCAGACGCAAATGGAATCGCTACACCAACTACGAGGACTTATACCACTGCTTTCAATCAGGATCCTAATCAAGACAATACGAATGAAGCTAAATACACCGATGCCTTGAATTCAGCTCTTAAAAATCCAATCCCACCATATGCGATTGCCACTACAAATAATACCAATGGAAGAAGATCAAAGACTCCAACAGCAGCTGGAACAACCTCAGGTCAAAATTCACCACAAAATGAAGTCAATCCAAACGCTGCTAAAAAGGGGTTTAGAAACTCCAGAAGAAGACATAGAAATTCACATTTGGGTTGTGCCACTTGCAAAAGTCGTCGTATAAAATGTGATGAACAGTTACCACAGTGTAGAAACTGTACAAGGGCAAGATTGTCATGTGCTTATTTGGCCCTAGATGAAACAGCAAGAGAGGCTTTAAAAACTGCACAAAACGCCCACCAAGCTAGATTAGAAAGTTTAAACACACAATCAAATGAAACTCAACATCCTAATAATGAGCAGCAAGCTCAATTTCAACCTCAATTGACAAATTATCCTTATCCAAATCAACCTTATTCAGCACCAGGTTTACCGTCAAGAATTTTCATCAACCCACGTTCACAATGGAATCCTGCAAAGCCAAGAGTTGAAGTTCCTGTTCAAGTTAATTTACAAAATCCTCTTTTATTACCACCTATATCAGCACCACAGAACAATCAACAACCTAAAACTTCAAACTCAAATCATGCATCACAAAATGGAAGTCCGAATGGAACTTTTAAAAGACCTAAATCAGCAACATCTGAAAATTCTGATATATCAAGCTCTGCAGACTCAGCTTCAGTGGTATCTGGATCCACGATCCCAGCTTCAAGATTTTCTATTCAATCTGATAGTTTCAACAGTTTGGTGACTTTAATTAAAAATCATCAAGATATCGATCCTAAAACTGCTGATAAAGATGTTCAGTTCCCTGAAGAATTTACAGAAATTGTATTGGATCCAGGTTGTACCAAATATTTAAATACAATTTGGGAAAAAATTGATTGGAATTTGATTAGAAAATTTAGTGTTGGTTTTGAACCAGAGTGGTTATACAGAGAATATGATCGTTATCATAATAAAGTCATGGAGGAAAGTTGCAACAATGTTGTTCTTTTCAAATCTTTATTATCTACTGGTGCTGTTATTTTAGCTCAACAAACAAAGAATGAAGAAATCAGAAATTTAGCAACAAGGCAATTGAATAAAGATTTTGAGATTGTCTTGAGATTTTTGGATAAGTTTAAAATTCACATGTCGAAGGAAGTCACAGATACTAGGGTGTTTTATGATAATGTAAATATATCGTTCTCAAAGTTTCAAATTTTTCAAACTGCAATCCCAACAACTTATTTTGGTACTCATAATATGAATGATAACGTCGAATTAACAAGTCGTTTTTTCAACTTTATTATAAAATACATCAAGAATGAATTTTTAGCTACAAAAGATGAAGCAAATATTGCCAAGTACAAGGATGACAAACTATTCAACGATGCATCAGTTCTTAACGAGTACATGGGTGTTTTTATAATTTATTATGTTCAATGTATTAAGGCTTATCATACAGCTGAATATAACACAGTTTTTTTCAAAGAATTGATTCAAAAAATCAAAGAGGTGAAACCTGTGATTTATGAAGGTTTAGATGATGAAAACAAAACACATTACGATGATCTTGTTGAATTCACTAATAAATTGGATGAATATTTCGATAATGTCAAGGCTAAGAAACCTACAAACCATTTACACGTGTTATTCTATACAATGAAGAAATGGTATGCAATTTTGCCTGATCTACTTTATGTTGATCGTGCTTATTCACATGAGGTTTTCGTGTTGCATTCATATTATCATGCTACAATTTCTGCCTTATTGGCCATCTTCCCAGAGACTAGATTTTATTATATGTTTTCGTTCAATGGTAGGGATGGTACAAGAACAGCTAACCCAGTGTTGAACTATTACAATGATTCAAAAGTATCAGATGATCAGAAAGAAGTTTTACATTATCCTATAAAGGTGGTTAATTTTTTCAAAAAAAGAACATTACTTCTCTCACAATATTTAAGTGATATTGCAAATTTACCAGCAAAAATTTTATTAGATGAATCAAATAAGCAAATTTTGAGAAAATTGGTTAAAGAAGAACAACTTGAGTCATTTATTGGAGAGATACCAGAAAGTGCTCATCCTAACATCGATACATCTTCAACTTTTTACAACAAGGAAACAAATTCTATTATGATTCCATCCTTAGCTGGTGGTCATGGGTTCCAAAATTTTGAAAGTGCACAAAAGAAAAGAGAACAACTTTTGAAACAATCTGTAGAAAAGGGGTTGACTGAGACTGATAAAGAATTGATTGATACTTATTTCAAATCAAATGATAAAGTTGTGAAGGAAGAATCAAATAATTAACTCTAGGCTTATTGATGGCACAGAAATATAGATGATTATATTACTATTAACTATATTATTAATGATTTATTATTAACGGGATATGACGACAATTCAATGTATTATTAATTTATGTGTACTTAACCACTGTAGTGACTCACAATTAACATCTTTCAAAAACTCTATAAAGACCAGGTAAGTTGGCAATCTCAACCACATCTTTTGTTAAATTTTTAGTAGCCAACATTTTTTTTTTAATCACTGGCATTAAAACATTTTCTAGTGTGGTTTCAAGATTTTGATGTTTTTCAATAAGTGTTGGTTTAACAGGATCATCATCTTTTAATTTCTCACTAGTTTCAAAACTCTCTGGAACATAAAGTAATGCAATTTGTCTCAAAATCCCATCAAGACATGCCTTTTCATCATTCCAATCAACTCTTGTGGCCAATTTATACAAGAACAAAGGTAATTTATCCAATGGAGGTGTGTAACCTTTGAGTAAATAGGGGATGGACCACAACTTTGGGTCATCAGATTCTTTATCTATAAGAACAATGGAAAAATATTCCTCAAGCATATCTGCCATATCAACAATAATGGTTATCATTTCATCAACAGTCTTTGTATTTTTCTCTTTGAAATTCTCATGAGTTGTCACCATTGTTAGAAGTTCTTTCAATGATAAGGAATCTTCAAATACTATTGAACCAAAATTACTGAAATCTGAAAGACCAATTTGATAAAAAAGCTCATTCAACACACTTGCATAATCCAGCAACATCAAGTTGACATCAAATTGTATGGCACATAATCTTCTCTTTGGATCGACTATTCCAATGTAAAGTAAATTTGCAAATACTTCAGTTAATCTTTTATTGATTGAGTTTTCAACGGCTTCACGTAATTCTAATATACTCTGTAAATTAACTTCAATTCTTTCCTTCGGTATGAACTTTAATTGAGAAGAGTGAGACTCAGCCTTTCTCTGCAATGGCTCCAATTGGGTTGAAGCTGCTATATGAGACATTGTTGTGTTGTCAGTTTGAGCTATAGATTCATCGGACTCATCCATTCTAAAATCATTATCAGAAATTTCCGGAACTGAAGATTGTGTATCTAATTGGCTATCCTGCTGTGGTTGTGATTGTGATTGTGATTGTGATAGAAAATTTGTGATCTTGGATTGATTTGCATCTGTCCTCACTAATTTATAGTCCAGTCTTTTGGCCTTTTGTTGTGAAATAACCGGTGTTGGTACTTTGAATTCTTCATCCTCTAGCTGAGGTCTACTTCTCTTTGTGGGTAAAAATGACTGAGTTGGGAAGCTTCTCGAGGAATCAATCTTTGAGAGTGTATCCTGCACAGAGTTACAGATATTGTCAATAATTTCATCTTCATGTAAAAATCTAACTTCTCTCTTGGTAGGGTGGACGTTAACATCAACATTTTGTGGCGATATTATCAAGCTTAGATAGATAAAAGATTTATGACCCTTTGGAAGAAAGTGATTAACAGTGGAGGTTAGCGCTCTTTTCAATGGATCATTCGACACCAGACGATTGTTGATGAAAAACACAGGCTGGATGGATTTTCTGTTGTTATAATTTGGGTTCGTAATTTGACCGGAAACTTTCAATACACCGTATTCTTCAATCGGTTCAATTTCTATGGGTATAAGTTCATTTGCAATAGGTGAGCCAAAAACTGTCCTTATTCTTTCCTTGATGGGTAGATTTGGTCTTGTTGTTAACGAGTAGTGAGCATCACCAAATTTTTTGCATGCAAATCCCACACCGTCAGTATGAACAGCATATCTTCCAATAACGTCTAAAATCTTTCCAAACTCATCACTAGATGATTTTAGCGCTCTAAGTCTTGATGGGACGTTGTAAAAAAGATCTTCCACCGTTATCTGAGTTCCCTTTTTACCTGCAACTGGTTTTGGGTCTTTTGTGTCATTTGGTTTAGCAGGTGCGAGTTCACCATTGGAGTATATTGCCTTCCAAGCACAGGGACTCGCATCAGTCTTTGTAGCAACAGACAAGTGCGCAATATGAGATATACTTGCCAAAGCTTCACCTCTGAACCCGTACGTAGCTATCGAGCTCAAGTCCTCATAGTTTGTCAATTTTGACGTTGTGAACCTCTCGCAAAGAATAGGTAAGTCTTCCTTGTCGATTCCCGAGCCATTGTCTGTGATCTGTAGCAGCTTCATACCACCTTCCTTGACTAATACCTCTATAGAGGACGCTTTGGCATCAATAGAATTCTCCATCATTTCTTTAAGAGCATTGGCGGGGGCAATAATGATCTCACCAGCAGCAATTTTATTAACGACAGACACATCGAGGGCCTATAATCTGTTAGATGGGGTCCTTTTGATAGAATAACGATCCACAACTCACTTTTATTCTTCCCGTAGACGACATTATGGATCAGCTGCGTATGATCACAAACGAACAATAGCAAATCTTCTTCTTTAAGTAGTCAAATTCTGCAATAGCCGCCAAAAGATTATATCAACAGGAATCGCGAAAGTTATTTCAGCATACGCGCTTGATGGAAAAATACAATAAACGCGTTGATAAACACCAAACTAAACAGAGTGGTCGACGGATCCCTTGATATAATAGACAAGATGAGTGCTACAAAACGTGATGGGTATTCCAACGGATTCAGAGAACGTGATGATGTGAAAAAGGCGAAATATGCCCAGTCTGAAGAAAGCAGCGGTGAATATGAAGACGCCGAAGAAGATGAAAACGCCAGTGATGATTTTGGAGAGCTTGAAGGTGATGCAGAGTCTGGGTCAGAGGAAGAAGACGACGATGATGACGATGACGATGACGATGACGATGACGATGATGGTGATGATGACGAGGGGTTTAACGGTGGTACCAATGCCACTTTGGAACAGGACATTTTGGCCAACTCGAGAAACATCAATACTCAATTAAAGAATGACCGTGCTAAAGCTGCTCGTGAAGGTGGGCTAGCTGGTGTCAGAGAACGTTTAGAACAAATCAACAAAATGTTTGACAAGACAAGGGGGAAGACATCAAATAAGACGATTGAAGTGTATGATACAAGAAATTTGTTAAACAGTGGTGATTTGTTAGATATTGCCATTAGAAACATTAAATTAGGTGCAAGTGGTGGTGTTTTGGGTACTGAAGATTTCACTAGAAGATTGAAAACGTTTTTGTTGAAACAGAGTCAACAGGTTGATACAGAGAGTGAAGACGATCCAGAAGAATATTTTTCTAAGCAACATAACTTTAAGAAATTTAATTGGTTTCAATTAGGTACTTTCCTATATTCAAGAGGTAACAAGGCCGTTTCCACTAATCATCTATTGGGTCCATTAGAGATTGAGAAGAAAATACGGACACAAAAGAAAAGAGTGGTTGATAGACCAGTCGGTGATCAAGTTACAGCGGAAAAAGTCACTGGTGATGATATCAATGGTAAATCAATCAATCAAACACCAAATGCCGTGAAGGAATGCTATGAAATATTTGTTGCCAAGGCACAAGAAAGTGAGATTAATATTTTCAAGTTTTTCATTAATCCAGATTCGTTTTCACAATCCATAGAGAATATGTTTTACACCAGTTTCTTAATTAGAGATGGGAAATTAAAACTTGGTGTTGACGATGAAGGATACCCAACAGTAAGTCAATTACCTCCATTACCACAAGATGAGAAAAAGAAAATGGAAGTATTACTAGAAAGACGTGAAAAACCATCAAATCATATAATTTTCCAATTGGAATATGATAGTTGGAAGAATTTAAAAGAGAAATTGAACATCACTTCATCTTTCCTACCGAATAGAGAATGATAAATTAGTTAATAAATATCTATTTACAAGTTTTATGTACATGTTATGTTTTTGTTAACAATCCACCCTGGTACTTTTAGTAGATCAGAAAGGGGCCATTTACTTATCGGACTCACTGAGAGTTCAGTAGTTAACCCAGCTTCGTAGAGTTCAATACCAGCCCATCCGATCATGACGGCATTATCAGTGCAAAGACTTGGTTTTGGATAACTAGTTCTTTCAATGTTTGATTCCCTTAATGCTTCATCAAGCATTGTGCGTAATGTCAAGTTTGATGCAACACCACCAGAAGCGACAAAATCTTTAACGTTTGTCAATTTATCTTTATTCTGCTGTAGTACAAGCTTCAACTTATCAACCATATGCCCGAACAGTGCTTTTTGGATATGATAACCTAAACATCTTTTGATGACTTCATCCTCTAGATCAATTTTTTCCTTTTCAATGAGTCTAATCAGAGCACCATGGAAAGGCGCAAACGAATAAGCAGCCAAATCTTTCCTACCAGTCTTGTTGTATAAAGGCTTCGGCATGTCAAATTCTTTAAAATTCCAATCTTCAGGGTTAGCATTCACAAATGACTCGAGTTCTTTCCCCAAATTGTTCCCCTTAACACCAATTTCCCTAGAACACTTATCTAGCGCATCACCAGCTGCGATATCCACTGTGTTACACAAGATTTCATGATTTAATAAATCTTTTGAAAGTACAAGCATTGTATGACCACCACTAACCAATAAATTTAAAAAGGGGAATTGGGGTTGTTTTCCAGAGGTTTCGAATCTCGGTACCAAAAGATGTCCCAGCATATGATGTACACCAACAAATGGTTTCTGATACACCACTGAAAGTGCTTTGGCAAATTCTACACCAACACCTAAAGAACCAGCCATACCGGGGCCTCTAGTGACACAAATCACATCTGGAGGATTCATATTCGATAAACTATTTTGCGAGAGCAACTCTTGAGTGATACGAGCCAAGTTTGTTTGGTGATGATTGAAAGCCTTAGTGGGCACAATACCTCCAAATGCAGTAGAATCCAGAGTGGATTTAATATGTTGGATCAGCTCAACTTTGTCATTACTCTTTTCCATCAAAGCAATGCAGGTATCGTCACAGCTTGTCTCTATCGACAGCACTTTGTAGCCTCTCCTTATCACACTGTATGCACGTTTGCACTGTAGACCCCTTGTAAACATCAGTTCTTGAACCTTTAGCCATGAACTAAAATCATATAAATAACCATCTCATCTCTTCTTCATTTCTCTATAGTGGTTAAAATATATCACGTGACCGGAAATATGCGGCACCAACCACGAATCCGCTAACAAAAATTTTCAGAATTGGCTCTTTACGATTGATCAGAAAGCGAATTTAAAATAATGAAATCTGAGAGCTGAGATTTAGATATTGATACTTGTACAGACCTCCAGGAGACTCAAAGCTGAGAGGGAGATGCTTATATAGTGAGCACTAGTGTACATCCATCGAAAGCAGAATATAAACAAAAACATTAACTCTCACAGGGGACACTGGGGGATCTTTCGCTTTCTTATATTATAGTCTCAATTACAATAAGAGAACCCGGGTTTTAAAACAGAGGTCTTTTATCTTAACTTTAACTTATTTACCCATTGCATCGGTCATATACAACATATTGAACACGTCAAATTCAAGCATATCCATTCATTTGCATAATTAACCCCCGTTAGCATCTTGTTTACACTTCTTATATTCATACCATACAAAACAAATACTGCCAGATGATTGGGTCTTCCGTACCGTACGAGGCTCATCATGATCAAGAGCACACAGTGACCACACCTTTACTGGAAAAAACCCCAGAAAATGAACAAGAGAGCCCCTTGTTGAACTGTATGATTGCCGGTGGGTTTGGTGGTGCTGTTGGTGATTCTGTTATGCATTCATTAGACACGGTAAAGACTCGTCAACAAGGTTCACCTACAACAACGAAATATAAAAACATGATCAGGGCATATAGAACAATACTTGCTGAAGAAGGTGTAAGAAGAGGTCTTTATGGAGGTTATGGAGCCGCAATGTTGGGATCATTACCAAGTACTGCCATATTTTTCGCAACTTATGAAACAACAAAGAGATTAATGATCCAAGATTGGGGGCTTAATGATACTTTTGCCCATTTAACTGGTGGGTTTTTAGGTGATTTCGCTTCAAGTGTTGTTTATGTTCCAAGTGAAGTACTGAAAACGAGATTACAATTACAAGGACGCTTTAATAACACTTTTTTCCAATCCGGTTACAACTATAAAGGTTTGATAGATGCTGTGAAGACATTGATCAAAAAGGAAGGACCACAGACACTATTCTTTGGCTACAAGGCTACATTGTGTAGGGACTTGCCCTTTTCAGCTTTACAATTTGCATTTTATGAGAAATTTAGAGAATATGCATTTTTCTATAGAGGTTTAAATGCCAAAAGAGATGATTTAACCATAGATTTAGAATTGCTCACAGGAGCTGCTGCTGGTGGGCTAGCTGGTACTTTGACAACACCGATGGACGTGATAAAGACCAGAATACAGACACAGAACCCATCCAAAGCACAACACCATCCACAACCGCCAACATCACAACAAGCTCATCCTCACCAGCAAACACTTCATTCCAACAACAAGAGACTCAAATCACCAACAACAATAAACTCAAAAAAATACACAATCCCGTCCACTGCACAGCCCGCAATACTAAACACATCATCAGTGTTGAAAGGTCTTTCCATAGTTTACAAGACAGAAGGTGTCGTGGGACTTTTCAGCGGTGTTGGACCGAGATTAGTATGGACCAGTATCCAGAGTAGTATAATGTTACTACTTTACCAAGTTGCACTTAGAACATTGGACAACAATCTACCGAACGAGGAGAAGTTCAAATAATAGACATGTATATACCGCACAACTACAAGATAGTACATATAGAGTTTTGTATTATTAGAGTTGTGAGTCTGCTTTTTTTTTTTTGGGTAAGAAATTTCATTAATAATATAGAGATTGAATTTCTTTCATGCATCACTGAATGTAGTTGGATCCCAGCCTGTGACGAAATACATCTTTGGATTCTCCAAGATTTCCAAGTCCTCGTCATTGATTTGAAAATCTTCAATTTGGAAATTTGTTGCTAATCTTTCTGGATTTGATGTCTTTGGCAATGGTATGAATCCCTTCTGTAATGACCATTTAACTAGGATTTGACCCTGCGTCTTACCATACTTTTTGGCAATCTTGGCCAGTTTCTCATCCATCCCAAACTTCTTACCTTTGGCAAAAGGTGAATAAGCCATCATTTGTATCCCCTTTGCTTGACAAAAATCCACCAATTCCTCTCTCATCAGCCATGGATGTAACTCAACTTGGTTGACATCTGGCTCAATCTCCAGCCCGTCCCAGTCATACAATTCTTGGACATGTGGAATCCCATAGTTGGCAACACCAATAGAGTGCACAGTGCCCTCTTTAACTAGGTCCTGCAGGGCTTTATAAGTCTCCAATCGCTTCTCCTTGCTGGTCTGTGGCGATAATATCAACGCCTGGTCTATATATTCACCAGCTAATTTCGCCTTTCCCAGAGTTCTTCCAATCGATCTCTTGGTCTTGTCATAACCTTGTGCGTTATCATACAGTTTAGTTGTGAAAAACACATCGTCTCTTTTGTTCTTCTCTGGATCTTCTTGGATCCATTTTTGGATCCCTTCAAATGTCTGCTTCTCATTTTTGTAAAACTCTGCAGAGTCAAATCCTCTATATCCTATTTTCAATGCTTCTTGCACCAAAGTTGTTGATTGTTGAGGCGTGATCTTGTACATCCCCAGAAATATTGACGGAATCTTGTATCCTGATTTAAGCGTATGATATGACATATTGGACCTACACTATATTACTCTGTCATCTCTTGATCGACTTGGTATCGTTTTTCATGTTGATATTGTGCTTATTTATGGAGTTCTTGATGATTGCTCTAGTAGACAAGCATTTCGATTTTCCTTGCTGCTACGTCAATACATCTACGAGATTTAGGGAAAAAATAATACAATTTGCCTGCAAATTATACAAAATTATAAAATTTAACCTTCATATTCAGTTGGATCTTCTTTAGAAAGTAAACTAGAGATATAATGACCTTCAGGATCAGTTAAATAGTCAACATCTTCCTGTTTCAATTCAAACCCAAAGACATCAAAATTTGAAGCTAATCTTTCAGGATTGGAAGATTTTGGTAATGTGACAAAACCTTTTTGTAATGACCATCTAATTAAAATTTGTGCTGGTGTTTTACCATATTTCTTACTAACTTCTAATAATTTTGGATCATCAAATTTTTGACCCCTAACCAATGGCGAATAAGCCTCTAAAACAATTTTTTTCTCTTTCGAATATTCAACCAATTTTTCTCTTGGTAACCAAGGATGTAATTCAACTTGATTGATTGATGGTTCAATCTCTAATCCTTCCCAAGCGTACAATTCATCAAGATGTCTGGCACCGTAGTTTGAAACACCAATGGTATGGATCTTCCCGGCTTTAGCATATTCTTGTAATGCCTTCCAAGTACCTAATCGCTTATCCTTGTTACTTCTTGGTGAATGAATCAAGACCAAATCGATATAAGATGAAATGTTTTGAATATTTGCTAAACTTCTTTCAATAGCTGCTTTAGCTAATTCATAACCTTGATCTTCAGTGAAAATCTTTGTGGTGAAAAAAACATCTTCTCTTTTGTTTTCTGAACTCTCTTTCAACCATTCTGCAATACCGTCAATACTCTCTTTCTCATTTTTGTAAACTTGAGCAGAATCAATATGTCTATAACCAATGTCAAGGGCTTTTTTAATAATAGTTGTGGCTTCATCAACTGGAGTCTTGAAGACACCAACTGCAATTGCTGGAATTTCGTATCCTGATTTAAGCTTGAAAGTAGGAACTGACATTGTGACTTGATATAAAGTTGCTAATAAATCAATCGAATTGTCTGTACTCTTTCAGTGGAAAGAAAGTTGGAACAATATCGAGGAAATCTGACACTTTTATATGCCATACAGGATCTCGCGTAGATCAACAAAGAATTAAAGCCACATAATTATTTGAATATAATATGCCTAACTGTGTGATATCGTCATGTCTTAGCACAATCAATCACACAGCACACAATAAGTCAAAGCCATAATTCATCCAAGAATTTCGAACCAGCTTTACAATCTACAAAGAGGTTAGTAGTATATAAAATCTCGAAATATTAACTATGATATTACGTAATCACCATAGGAATAATTTTTTTACTGGTTTGTTTACTTTTGGAAAAATCGCTAACGTCTTTTGCACAAACCGAGAAAAGTTTGGATGATCAACAGCTCTACCTGGACAAATTATAGAAAATAGAAGATGGTTGACAGCGAGATCAGACTATTCCAGAGATTGCAATTTCCATACTCTAAAGAGTTGAAAGATTTAAAGACTGAAGTCAAGCCGAATCTATATTTCGAGAATGTTCATCAAAGTTATTATGCCGCTTTAAAATATATCAGAAACGAGCTTGTATACAAAAAGCTCAAAGACAAACAAAAACTAGTGCTCGATAGATATATATCTGACATCGCAGAGCTACCGAATATCAACATTGACCAGTATTATCCACCAGAGAATGTGGATAAATTAGAACAATTTTTACATAAATTGAAAGAACATGGAATCAAAGAGATCCACTACAATTCCGTGGTATACTACATCTTGAAAGATTTCTCATTTTCTGCCGCTGAAAGTTTCATCAAAAATGGAGTCTCTCAAGATATATCACAAATTGGGAACCAATCACTGAGATGCAAGATTAATCAGAGGCAATATGACTTGATTAATTCAATTTACTTTTTAGATCGATTTAATGCTGTAAAGGCTTTCAAATATTTACAAACCGGGGCTGAAGCCATAGAGAATCCTCATTTCATAAATCATATCATCAAACTTGCAAACATTATACCCTATTACCCAAGTACAGATATACAGTCTTTAACTAACATTAATGAAATGAAATCTTACATTGATATCAAGTCATCAAGTGAGACTTCATTATCGGTTATATCAGTGATTTATAATTTCAACACATCTGTGCTTTTGCTTGAACTGGATATTCTTTTCATCTACTTGGATTCTTTGACAGATGTTGCACCACTAAACTCTGTATTATTGATAAATGAACTAATAGCCAATTATCAACCTGGATCACTTCCAATATCACTAGAACTTATTTTTGAGATCATTGTCAAGAAATTGTTTATCAAATCATTAAGACAAAGAGAAGTGATTAGAGAGCTTTACAAGAATAGGATTATGGATAAGTCACAATTCAATCAAATATTCGATACTATTGCAATGTTTCAATTGTATAATACTCAACTTGGTTTCAAATTGGAATCCATATTATATGGTCTATTACTAAATATTCAAACAGATGAGGCAAAATCACTTTCTCAACAATATCCAAATTTTTTCAACAAGTTGAATGAGAATGACGATGAAGTAAAATTACTTATAAGAGACTTTCTGCTAATAAAAAATGTTTCAAAATTCACAGTGAACGTTGTTGAATTTTTACGTTTGGCCAAATTAGATAATACAGTCACTTCACCTAATTTGATGAGTCTAGCAGATGTTGCGCAACTTTTGAAAAAAGATATATAGAAGAATTAATATTATAATTAGAAAACATTTCAGCCGAGTAGTATTTCAATTTAAAAGATACCACCCTGGTTATCACATTCGAGGCTGCTGTCTGGGTCAATCTGCTACAAAATGAGCTCTATCGCACATAAAAATCTATGCCTTACTTTACCATCATGCCATTTAATCATTTACACATAATAAATTACAAGCAATGCTTCTAATATGTAGTACCTTCTGCAGGTTGTGATAATTTTTTGTTTTCAGGACTTGCCATATTTTTTCTTAATTCAACAAGGACATGTTCAATGGTAAAACTTCTTTTCCAGTTCCCTAAAACTTGAAATTCTGATGGAATGACTTGACCATTTGATTGATTCACAGCTGGTAAATTAATTTTGGATACAAAGCTAACTTTTGGTGCTACTTCAGGATATTCTTCACCACATGTGATGTTTAAAGTGTAGATTCTGTTTTCATGATTACTATGTGGAGGGCCTAAAATGGTACCGTTCCAGTTTGTCAAAGTGCTATCACCAGAGTCAACCAACCCATACGAACAATAGTCTGGACCTGATCCCTTTTCACCTTTCTCTAATTCTTCCAATAATCTGAAACTTCTTGGTCTGGCGATATTGCTTGTTAGAAATGATCTGAGAGAAATAGTAACTCTAAAATAGTGGCGAACTTACACTCTTGACATCCTGCTTCTTAATCTTTTTTCTATTATCAGTCTTTTGAACTTTTATCAAGTGAAATTGAACTCGTTATTTGCCTGAGATTGTTCAATCTATCAAGCGATTTCGCCAGAATTTTGCAAGCAGGCAACATTCAAGTGACACGGAAATTTGGCAGATTTTTTCTTGCTGGAAGATTTTAGCCTGAAAATCAAAACAAAAACACAACAACAAAGTGACACTAAGTATTACTACAGCGATAACTACAATTGGTTGCTGAATATGGATTCATCTCCCTTTGTTGATAAGCCATCTAGGGGTGGCTCGAGGCACGGCTCTCCATTTAGAAGAATTAGCTTCAACACGACTTCAAACGGGGCAAATGCCAGTTCTATTGGTGTTGATACAACTAAAGTTGATGAATTGAAGTCTGAGGTCAACTCTTTGAATTATATTGTAAATGATTTAAAAAACCAAATAGAGTTGAATAAGATAGAATCAGAACAGAAAACAAATGACCTTTTAAAAGAATTGTCTCAACAACAACTGAAAAATGATAACATTTCATCAGATCAGGTATATCTATACAATCAGAACAAGGAATTGAACTCGAAATTGACACACATTACAGAGAACTCAATTGAAGAGAGAACAAGATATGAGTCAGAAGTCAAGGACCTAAAAAATGAGCTATTGAAATATAAGAAACAATATGATGAAGTACAAGCTGATTCTAAGTACAAGTTCTCCCAGGCTACACAGGAACAACAAAACAACCAACAACAGATTGATAATTTGAACTCTTTGAATCAAAACTTATCCAATGAGCTCGATTCACAGAATGACATTATAAGCCGATTAAAGCTGAAATTAAATGAACAAAACTCGACAATTGAAAAACTACAGTCCGATTTGATGTCCATACCTTCTGCAGATGAAATAGCTTCGGTGAAGACAGTCAACAAACAATTATCTGAGCAGGTGTCATACATTCAGGAGTTGGAACTGAAAAATTTGACGCAAGCTGAACAAATAAAAAAATTGACTTTAAATAAACAGAATACGGAAATTTTGAAAGAAGAAAAAGCTGCCCTTTTGAAAAAATTAACCAAGATTGATGAATTGAACGATACTATAAACGACTTAAACTTACAGATTCTCAATTTACAACAAGAGAACTCCAAATGGAAAATTTATTTGAATGAAGAAGATGACGTAAAGATTGAAGAATTTGTGAAAAGCTTCAAACTTCTTAAAGACGAGAACGTTATACTTCAAGATAATTTCAACAAAATTGACACTGAGCTAAAGAAGTCCAAAACAAGCTATAATGAATTGTTCATCACACATGAAGCGCTATCTAAAAACTTTAAAACATTGTCAATGAGCTATACAAATCTTGAAAAGCTAAACAATGAAATTGAACAACAAAAGAGTCTCGCATTTGAAGAATCTAATTTCTTGCGAGAGCAACTTAAAAATTTGGATCAAGAGTTATCGCTGAATGAAGATGATAAAAATAAATATATTCAAAATCTTGAAGGTTTGGTTGACGAATACAAAAGTAAAATCAACGAGTTGACCAAATCCATCCCTAAAGAGATTTCTAATAAAAGACAAAGAACTGAAGTTGATGAAGAAGAGGAAAGAGTGGAAGACGAAGATACAACAAGAAATTTTCAGAAATCAATGAGTAGACTTGAGGATGAAAATTTTCAATTAAACAACAAAATATCCAAGCTGTTGAACGAAAACTCACTATTATTGAAAAAGCTTCAATCTTTGGAAGAAATTAAGGAGAAGAGAGTTAGAATTTTGCAATTGAGAAACAATCCTCATTCAAATGACCAGTTCATCAAGAAAGAACTAATTGAAGCATTGAGAAATGAAAATAATGATCTTTTGAACAAAACCACACTACCTGAAAAAATACCCAAATCTATATATGATAGATCCCAATTAGAAAACCAAGGACTAGAACGTAAGATATATGAGCTCAACAAAAGAATTCAGAGACTTCGTGAGATTTTCAGTGCTAAATCAATGGAATTTATAGATGCTGTTTATTCACTACTAGGTTTCAAATTGGAGTTCTTGCCATCAAATAAAATCAAGCTAATTTCTAAATATAACAAAAACGATAGCAATTGCTTATTGATTGATCCAGTGAAGCAAACGTTCAAGATCAGTAAACATAATGATGAAGATGATGTATTTTTCGAGATTAGTGAGAACTTGATTGACTTTTGGATCAAAGAGAAGAACGATATACCTTGCTTTTTATCCGCATTGAACTTGGAACTATTTGAGAAAAATCAAACCAACGAAAATGCTGTTTAAGTTTACTATATATAATGAAATGAACGGGAAGTCAATAAGTTGTAGATGTAAAAATCTCGCGAGACTCGCGATTGAAAATCTCCGATGACGTTCTTATTTTTTGCGAAAAGTAAACAAACCGATTTCAAAATATGTAATTATTGAAATTCAAAGTAGTACTTCACATTGTCTTTGTATATCAGCTCCAAATTCAAAATCCATCGACAATATGACCAAGAATGAAGTGCATTTCATAGATACTCGAGTGATCTTGATGTCCACCATTCTGACATCTTCGATCTTTGGTGGTTATAAATTCTATGCCAAATTTCTCAGGCCCATAAGGAAAGCTGCTGATATTCCAACATCATATTTCCATAAGAAGAGCTTACTAGGTAGAGTAACAAGTGTTGGTGATGGTGATAATTTCCACTTCTATCATACACCCGGTGGGCTATTGGGAGGATGGCATTGGCTTAGATTCCCACCAAAGACAAATACAAGAGGAATACGATCTCAAACATTACATATTAGACTTTGCGGTGTTGATGCTCCTGAAAGATCACATTTTGGGAAACCTGCACAACCATATTCAGATGAGGCACTTTTTTGGTTGAGAAAGTTCATTTTAGGTAGTAGAGTTAGAGTTAAACCGTTATCTGTTGATCAGTATGGTAGAGTTGTGGGGAGAGCTACAGTGTGGACACTACTTGGTCGTAAAAATGTTAGTTTAGAAATGGTTAAGGAAGGTGTTGGGATTGTTTATGAAGGGAAATCCACTGCAGAGTTTGATGGTGATGAGATGTTATTTAGAGAGAAGGAAAGAAGAGCTAAGAAGGCAAAGAAGGGATTATGGGCATCTCGAAAGAAACTTCAGACACCGGGAGAGTTTAAAAAGGAGCATAGAAGTTAATATCATACAAATTCAAAATATTTATACTAAATGATCATATCATAATTTAATTAAAATACACATTTTAGCATTTGACATCAATACCTCTTCTCTTTTCAGCTTCACGTAGTTCAAACATAACTTGAACAGCAATAAATAAACTTGCATTAGCAACGATAAAGAATCTAAATCCAGAGATGGTTCCAAACATTTGATTCAATAATGCCTGAGTACCCTTTTGACCCAAACAGAAACCATAAAGATTTGCAATCATCATTAACCAAATATTTATAACACCACCAACAGCGCATAGATGTCTATACCACCATTGGTCATTAAATTTTTTGAAATATGTTGATGCGAAATATTCTGGTAGTAAAAATAACACAATTAACCACCCCCATAATAAGAGTTTAAGTTCAATATCATGCCATATAGCCACAAATGAGAAAACAGCTAAAGATGCAAGGATTCTATTAGAAGCACCACCTAATGGGATATAAATATATTTGACGACCCATTTGTTATAACTTCTATGCCATGCCTTCCAGAATGATAATGCACTATAGTTATTATCCATACAACGAATCATATTTTCTGGTGGATCAATTCCATCGACTAAACTCCATAATCTAAATAATCTCCATGGAATCAACAATTTTAACCAAATAATATTTAAATTGAATAACCCAATCATGGAGATTTGAAATGGAGTATCACCTTCCCATGCACCAGTTTTGGAAACAGCAACAACATACATGAAATGTAATAAAAATTCCATCACCAAGACACAAAATACAAATCTTAAACCATAGATAAATGTTCTCTTAGCGTTGATTGACGGTAATGCATTATGCACTTGACATCTAAAATCATTATATGTAACAATCGGCCCTGCTATGAATAATGGTGCATATGTCAAGTATGCAAAATAGTTGAAGTAACTATATTCACCTAGGTCTAAAGCGGCATTCATTCTATCTCTTTCATCAGCGATAAAATTTTGAATGATATCTGGAGTTGCCGGTACAGAATCTGGTTTTCTTTCTTCATCTCTAGCTTTAATTTTGTTTAATTTATTTTGAACATCATCTGAACGTTTAACATAGTCCAAGTTGAAACTTAGTGCTTTCAACAAGGTGAAATTATAGAAAACGTCCCATCTTGCCACAATACCAGTGAATCCATTATCGATAAAACTTAAGAATGAAAGGATATTTGCAAATGGATAAGATCTGTACTTGTCATTGATAAATAAAGATCCCACACCGTATGTCCATAGTAGTACTGTTGAAATTTTTAAATTTGATTTAGATAAACGAGCAATGGTGAATAATATAGTGACATGTAGTAGAACTTTAACTGAATTAACACCGTGAATTGCAAATAGGAAAACTAATCCAAAAGCAAAATCAAATTGAGTTCTCTTGATAGCTGGTATGATAAGACTTACAGCTTTCCTCAACAAAACATGACCAGCACCCATCCCAGCTAATAGAATCAAATTATCTCTAAAGAATCTATATTGAGCATCTGAATTATCAACTCTTCTACCAAATATCCAGCCTTGACTTAACAATCTTTCGAATTTTGGATAATTTGGGTTTGTTTCATTTGATGCATCCATTGCAGTCTTATATAATAATGGTACCACAATGGCAAATGCTACTAAATAAAATTTAAATTCTAAAGTATGCCATTTAGAATCTGTAGCTCTGTTAATAATTGTTTGTTTCCTCTTGGGGTCACTTGGTGCACTCAATCTTGTGTCTAGCACCGGGAGCGAGAAGAAGGACAAGAGCGATAGGAGACCCATTGTGGACGACTTCTAAGGACGCTACTCAATTGTTCCAATTGATTTAAATTGACAAACACGCTGTTTGTTTGAATCTGGTGAAATCAAATTCAAATCAACAGAATTCGCGAATGCTTTTTTGTAAGGGGAGTCGCGAATTTTGGAGCTGTTAACTATTGTTGACAAGATGGGGTAAGAATTTAGCTAGTGAAAGAGCTGAGTATCAAAGTATATATCTTATAACTGTTCAATGTCCGATAAGCCAGACTTGGAGAGGAAACCAAATGCTCCAGGATGGGTGGCTCCACCAGCAGGGACACATTACAACCCTTATGACCCGCGAGAGCAGAGACCACCTCAGGGATACCCCAGCGAGTTCAAGACACCTGGAAGGAAGCCCTCTATATCATCAATCCCAGGTGATGCCTCTCAGTATCAGCATATGAAAGACACGATGAAAAGATTGCAGTATACACCAAGACCCAAGAGTGTGTTGTACCCGGGACAGTATAAAGTGTTACGAAGAGTTGATAACTATCCTAGGTTCCACAAAGGTGCTTCTATTGCAGGTAGAATGTTAGCTATTGGTGCTACATTCTATGCAGTGTTTTTGTATAGATGGAACGACGGGTATGATCATGTGTTTAGTGACTTCTATAGATTTAGATTAAGTGCCAAACAGGTTTTAACTGGCCATTTATCAGATCAAGAACTAGAAGATTTGACACCAAAGCAAAGAGGATTCGTCAAGAGACCAGTGATGAATGTTGCCGATGGTGAAGATCATCATCATGTCCAGAGATCACCAATGGAGTCTGACTACTTGATGGAGAAGCCTAGTGACAGACATTTGATGGAAGCTCAGAGTATATTGCAAGATCGTGAAGAGCGTATGATGAGGGCCATAGATATCGCTCAGGAACAAGTGGCTCTGGGTAAAGTTGAGCCTGCACCATCAAGGAAGAAGTTTCTGGGGTTATTCTGACTATTTATCCACTATTTATCCACTATTTATTCACTATTTATTACACAGACTTACAGACTATCTAGTCTAAAGCGTAGACAATTGCTGATATGACGTGCCAGACAGAGATAAGCTCAAAATAAGCACTCAACATGAAATTTCAACAATAAAATTCTGAGCCTGTGGGCAATTTTGCTGCGAAATATTTCAAATTTCAGACATTGCTTATATGTTGTTTACAGCCTGGATATGCTGGTTTTGTTCTGGGGCGCATATCTCACGCGATTGAATTAAATGAATAAATAGCACCAACACCCCAGGGTGAAATAGTATTGATTAGTGTGATATTAACACAGGATAGAAGCCCACCAGGATGCCAGAGTTGTATCAGTCGCTGCTCCGGGTACTGTTCCTGCTCATCACCAAGTCGCTGTATCTGCCCTTCCAGCTCTACCACTTCTTCGTGGACTCGTACGTGCTGCTGTCGAACGTCAGCAGAAAAGAGCCAGATAACGTTGGAGAAGAACCCTCATCAGACGAGGAGTCTGTGGACCAGCTGGCCCAGGAAGTGCCCGTCACTGACGAGATCTTGAATGCCATTGACATAGTGGACATCTGTCACGCCCACGGCTACAAAGTGCACGAACACGTTGTGCAGACCAAAGATGGCTACTTGCTAGCGATTCACAGGATATTGGCCAAAAGCAGCGATATCCACAAGGAGGGCAGGCCAGTTGTATATTTCCATCACGGGCTCTTGACGAATAGTGAATTGTTTGTTTTGGGCGAGACGCCTGCTAAATGTTTGCCCTATTTGCTATTGGAGAAAGGTTATGATGTGTGGTTGGGGAACAACAGAGGTAACAAGTACTCTAGAAAACATTTGAATTTGGCATCATCAGATAAGAGATTCTGGGACTACTCGTTAGACGAATTCGCCCTATATGATATCCCTGACACCATTGATTACATTTTGTCCACTACAAATAACGTTCAATTGACATATGTGGGATTCAGCCAAGGTTCAGCACAGGCTTTTGGCGCTTTATCGCTTAACCCTAAATTAAACAAAAAGATCAAGGCTTTCATTGGGTTAAGTCCAGCGATGATCCCCAAGGGGCTAAATCATCCAATCGCAAGACTGTTTGTTGATGCTGCACCTTCATTGGTGTTTTCGATCTTTGGTAGAAGGGCTATCTTACCATCTGTTGTGTTTTGGCAAAAAATGCTTGGAAGTTGGTATTATAGAACTTGTGTTGATAAATCCTTGACATTGCTTTTTGGATGGACAAGTTCAAATATCACATTTAATCAAAAAGTCATTGGATATCCTCACATGTTTTCACCTTCAAGTGTCAAATCTGTGGTACATTGGTTTCAAATCATAAATAACAAAAGATTCCAGATGTATGATGAAGGTTTGGTATCACCATTAACCACAATCACTTCAACAAATTCTAAAGTACACAGAGTGGCACCATTCCCAGTACAAACCATTTCTACCCCCATCTATTTGATCTATGGTAAAAATGATATGTTGATTGACATTGAACCAACAAGAAAGGCATTGACAAGTTGCAAAGAAGTTCAAGTCATTGGAATCGATACATATGAACATATGGATGTACTTTGGGCAAGAGATGTTGAAGAAAAAGTGTTCAAACCTGTTATTGAAACTATTGATAAATATAATGAACGTAATCAAACTGTGGAGATTATAAACTGTGTGGAGCATAAGAAAATTAATGGTGAAATCACAACTCATATAGGTAGAAATGATGTGAATAATGGATCTGTAATCATATAATAGTACTTACTAGAATAATTCTATACTTTAAATTCATATGCATGTTTAACGATATTATATACGTCACATTGTAATTTTATTCAGCTTCCCTAATTTCCCTGATATCTTCAATACTTCTTCTTTTCAAATCACTTTCAGCAAATAATTTATCAATTAATGCAATTAATTCTATAGTGGAAAGATCGAAAAATTCAGCATTATAAAAAGATTCCATTATATCTTTTAAATGTGAATTAACAATAAATCCCACATGTGATAATTTACCATGATTAGGAATTTTCCCATACTCCACTGGGAATTTCAAATCTAAGAATTTCCCAATTATTAAATTTAAATATTCACTTTCATCTTCACCAATATCAGATTTATCAAAAATAAGTGATATAATGTTCCCATAAAAATCACCAATAACCTTGATGAAAATATCAGTAATTTTCGTGACCGGTAAAGCATTCAATGATCTTGAAGCCATAGTTATAACCAATTGTATATCATCAATAACTTCATAAGTTTTAGAAGATGAAATCCCCGGATCTAATCCATTTAATTCTGTTAAATGGGTTCGTAAATCAATTTGTAAATTAGTGATAAATTTACCCAAATATTGTTCTTTCAATTCAATCAATCGTGGGATTTTATTCAATTGACATAAATATGTTAGATCATTGTATAATAAGAGGTGTGAAGTGGTGAATTTTTGAAAACATGAAGGTATTAATATGAAATATGCAGTAATTATATAATTTAATTTGGAAAAATGTAAATCATGATATTGTGAAGGTAGTTTTGCTCTAGTGGAAAGATATGATTGAATTATTTCATGTACTTGATCTGGTAATTTTGTAGTTTGATATGTTAATGATGGACCTGGAGTAGATTGTCTTGATGATTCATTACTATATGAGTTATTCTTTTTGGATAGTTTGGAAACTAATTTACTCTTTGGTTTACCCTTTGGTTTGGAATCAAAATCATCTTCATTATCATCTTCATTATCATCATTCCAATCCCAATCGTTAAATTCATCTTCAATTGGAGCTTTAGATTGTATTTGTTCGTCACCATCATCATCATCAAATTTTATCTCATCATCCCAACCCCAGGCATCTTCTTCCTCCACTTCCACTTTTTCAATTTGAGTGCTAGGTTCCGGTGTGACTGATTCCTCTTTAAATTCTCTTATAACCAATTGTTGGAAAAAACTTTTATCAACACTTCGTACCAAATTTCTTATAAGATCAATATGTTTATCAACATAATTCTCCACTGCAACTTCATTCAATTCGTTCTTAATCCAATTTGATAAATCATTTCTCTTAAATGAACGTTTTCTTAACAATTCACTCAATTGAAGAAATTCATTTTGGATTGATTGATCAGAGTGTACAAGATCAATATTAACGGTGATGATTTCTTTTAACCATTCGAAAAGTCTTGGTGATATATAATTTATAATTTGTTGATCTTCAGGAATGAATGTAATAAAATCAGCAAGATTGCTAACTGATTTAATTTGATCTGAAATGTTCACTTTATGATTCACAATAGAAATTTTGTTATCATTAAGCTCCAAGCAATTCCCTTCAACTAATGCCGATAGTAATTTTTGATCAACAAGATGTGTTGTGTTTGTATTTGGTACTTTAGATTGTAAGTTATTTGCCCTAATGACATCGGCAACGGTTTCATAAAGCACAGTGTTCCCATCAATATCCACTTCTGCATTGAAAATTATAAACTCTGGTTCAGCAACAAGTAATGTTGACCATGCCTTATTAATCTTCTCCACAGTCAATTCAAATAATCTATCATGTTCTTTTTGAAGTTTTTGCAATATTATAAGATTCGAATCAAATGAATCTGATCTTAATCTTTTATTCAAATTTTTAAGTGAATGGAAAACATTTTCAAATTCTAAAAGTTCCAAATTCACTTCAACTTCTTTTAACAATGTAGATACAACCCAAAATTCTCTTAATTGTTGTAATTCTTGAGTTATTTCATAATCTCGTTGTTGTAATTTGCTAATATTGTTATAATCCAATGGTTTCTTCCCGCTCAATTGTGACCTTAGAGTCTCTGGATTGACAAGCTGTCCGATTTTCTCATCCAATGATTTCAACTGTGAGTCAACACTACTCAATTCCTCCATGGTTATTTAGTTCCCTTTTGGAATCAACTGTTTTCTTCTTGATTGTTGTCACAATTAAATCAAATGAAGCTTTGACCTAAGAAAATCAAGACTCGGTAAAGACACGTATCTTTTTTAACTTTTCCCGCGAATTCACGAAATTTTTATATAAAAATTTTCCTATACAAAACTTTTCTTCTCATCTTTAAACCACTTTTTTCTCTTTTCTTTAACGCAAATTTCACAGCCATTTGTAACTACTAAAGCATCTCCTTGAGGTTGAGCTCGATTTCACTTGTGGGAATTGACGCTCCTGACCCATGACGAGCGTTAGGTATTTGTTACACTTTTTATAAGTAATTGTTTTTGCTTGGACTGGAGAAGAAAATTAGCTGATCTTGGGTGCAGTATTCCATCTGAATTAACTTTGTTTAATTCTAAGGGACCTCCTTCGTGAACCCGGATGAGGAGTAGTGCAATGATTGGCAAGACATTTTTTTTTTGTATATATAGCTTACAATATAGATTGAAGAATTGAATGAGCTGACGTAGAATTTTCGTAAAGATTTAGACATTAATATTATTGAGGTTTTGTTTGATTTTTAAAACTTGAATTGAAACCAAGCAATTCATTTATACCTCTAACCCAATCGTTTTCACTTTTTGCAACACAATAAACACCTGTTTCCACTTGTTTTTTCTTCATTATTGATTTTTGTGAACCTGTTGAGCTTGGTATTTTCACATTATCCACGAAAATTGTACCAATCTCATTAACAACATGTATTTCATCATCCACTTTTAGGAAATCTTGTGGAACACCATCAATGGAGAATCTAACATCGTTTTCACCATTTGGTCTTTGAACAATTTTAATCTTAATATGTGATGATAATGGAACTATTAAAGGTCTAAAAGATAACGATCTTGGGCATATTGGGGTGATCATTATAGCTGGTACCAATGGACTGACAATACTACCTCCCGAGCTCAAAGAATAAGCTGTAGACCCAGTTGGTGTACTAAGACAAACACCATCTGCAGTGGTTCTTGTTAAAAATTCACCATCCACGTAGATATCCAATGTGGTTAAGTTTGGAATATCACCACGATGTAGCACTATATCGTTCATTGCATGGATCATATCACCAGTTTCTGTATTTGAATTTTTTCTTATAACATGACATTCTAATCTTGTTCTATGGATCACTTTTGCCGTTGAAGTGTAAACTTCTTTGAAAGCCTGTTCAAAATGGTTAAAATCAAAAGGTAGCAAAAACCCTAGTGTCCCCAATGAAAACGATAGCACTGGCGGCACTCTACCGTTGGAAAACAGCGATACACCTCTCAAGATGGTCCCATCACCTCCTAAAGTGACCAATAGATCTGTCTTGGGGACAATTTCACTCATTTCACCAGTGTACAAAATGTGTGGAGATGAGATTGTTTGCTTTGGATTGTTCTTGAAATCTTGTGATATCTCTTCAGCGACATCCTTAGCCACCATGACATTTATCTCTGGATGGTGATCATGAAGGAAAGTGACAAATTCCACCATACTCTCTCTAACGTGCTGAGACCATGGTTTCTTCACTATAAGGATGTTCTGTAGCGGATTCCGCCATACCAAGTTCTCGAGCTTGGAGTTGTGAGCTTTGATGTATTCTGGATGTGTGCGTGGTCTGAGCTGTGACACTGATCTCACCTCGACAAACTTGTTAGCAGTAACCACTGGTTCTGTGATGCTCTTGATGCTGGAGCCCGAGAACCATCGTTGCTGAGGTCTGCTTAAGGGCTTGCTCTTGGAGGCTCTGAGTATAAGTGAGGCTAGTGTGGATCTCATGGTGTCTTCCAGTGATGGTCGAAATACTCTCTTAGCCACCTCTATAGTGTATGGTTCTTTTGTATATGTGTAAAGTTGAGTCTGAGTTTGAATCTGGACAGTTGGATCTTTTCACTTCTTCTGGTACAATGGGAAAAATGAAAAGCAGTCCGGGAACATTTGAGTCAGAGCGTGATCCACGCGAGGCTGAACCTGGGCTGGAATCATGATCAATTAGGCTGGAGATACAGATTATAGGCTGGAGAGGAAAGAGAGCATCAGCCTAGCCTTAGAGGGAGCTCTCCAGAGAACGATGGGCCTGATTGGCGGCTTTGGGTGTCCCTGATGGTGATGGTGACATTTGCTGATGGTGTTCCCACCTGATCTCCGGTTGAAATATCTACATGGCTAATTGGTGGGATACAAAATTCACTTATAAATTTATATTGCAAAATTATTTAAAACACGACAAGGAAGTTCTTGTCATGTTGATCGAGACGAGAAAGTATATATATATCAATAGCTCATGCTGATGGAATATCAGTGGTATCCTTGCTGACATCGATACCCTCGTAGTTGATCTTGGAGAAATCTAATGAATCCAACTCAACAGCACATTTTGGACTCACTTCAACACCTTGGAAATCCCATTCTGCAGTCTCATATTCGTAATACATCTGTTGTAATGTGTCTCTAGACTGTTCAGTATCGAAATAGTTGAATGGTGTAAAGATCATACTTGATTCTGCAGTGCTGAAAATGGTATTTGGAATATCATTGGTGTTTGGTAAATGATGCAAGGCTAAATTAAACCAACAAACTAAATCTTCACCGTCAATACTTTCATCATCAACATAGTTACCCAAATCCACAATTGGATCTTCCAAGTCATTAGCATTGAAAACATGGGAAGAACTAACTTCAGTGTCCTTTTGCTTGGTGAAAACTAAATCATGATTAGCCCATTCAGCATTCTTACCAATTGTAACAGTATTTTCTGCAATTCTTCTTGCATCAGTACCAGGGAACATGGCTCTATAAGCCCTTGGATTACCCCATGTGTTATTTTCCTCAGCAGATTCAATCAATAACACACCTGAAGCATCGGCCCAATTCAAATATGTTTCTTTATCAACAACAGATCTTTCTTTAATTTTTGTTGAATAAACTCTAGAAGGATCCCATGGGTATGTGTGATTAGCCTTCTTCAAAGCTGTATTTGAAACTCTGTTAGCACTACCTCCAATATCGAAATCAGCCTTGAAGTTAAGAACATGATCATGGAAAGAACCTGATAAATGTTCATTAACCCTATAACCAAATGGTGAGCCAGTATCGACGTTATAATAAGCACCTTGAATGAAACCTGCAGCTCTAACTGAAACTTCAAAAGTACCATCTAAATAAAATTTATACAGGAAATTATAATCATAGTTCCCAATAGTAGTGATGGTTCTCAAATTAAAAGTTGGATTCTTAGTGACACCTGTGTATTCAGAAGCAGTATGTCTTGCCAATGGTGAATCTTCAACAAATTCAAAAGCACAGTATGAATTATTATGATAATTATTCTCTCCTAATGAATGCCATGAAACGTTAAACATCTCTGCATTTTGTGGACAATCAAATCCTGGAATTAAACCAAAAGCTTCATTACCAAACCCATAAGATCTATCAAAATATGTAGTATGTGCTTGAAATGGATCATCACCTGCATATTCTGCAATGGCTTCTTGTAAACCTAATTCGTACAAAATTCTTTCACCTTTAAATTTAACTTCATATAGTGTAACACCAACATCTCTTGACCAAGCAACATAAAATTCCCAATCCATCCAACTGAAATATCTTTCCTTTTCATTATATTTCCATCTTCTTCCCTCTGGTTCCACAGTGATTGGAGCTAATTTTTCATCAAATTCTCTAGTTTCACCCTTTTGTCCAATATAAACAAATCCATCAGTAGTGTTTAAATTAGATGTATCAATCTTTGGTAATTTAACAAAATCTTCGGAATGATAAGCATTGATAAATTCCTCTGTAGAATTATAAGCAATATTGTTATAAACCCATTGTGCGATGAAATATTCAGATGAATTTCTACCAGAAATATCAGCATTTAAAAACACTCCAGTTGGTGTGATGTCTTCAGCATCTTGATAATTAATGAAAATTGTAGCCCAATTGGTGACTCTTTCAGTATTTGAATCATATTGTAAAGGATCTGTACCCCAACAATCCACAGTGGAATTTTCTTGACCAAACCATTTAATATCTTCACCAACCAAATCAATCAAGATAGGTAATAAATCTTCTGATAAAAATTCACGTTTATAAAGTTCAGTTGCACCATCAAATCTAATTGTATCTTTATAACCAACTGCATATGGAACTTTTGATTTTGTATATAACCAATCTAAATCTGAAATTTCCAAAGCGCTTCCATTTTGGTTTAATGGACCAATTTGTAATTCTTGCCAATACCCATCTGGATATTCTTCACTAGTGTATTCCTCAGAACCAAAAAAAATTGAAGCACGAGCATATCTAAGTGGGATAGATCCATTGTTATCAAGGTAATTCACAGCATCGGTCTTGTTTGGACGTAATGATTCAATCCACATCAAATAATTATCATAAGCAGTAGCATTTTCAGCTGGTGTCAATTCATAAGTGGATTTTAATAAATCAAAAACGGTCTTGGTTTCAAAATTATCTAAATCTGCCCAAATGTTTGCCTTTGGTGATATAGCTTCATCTGGATTGGATCTTGAACATGATTCGATGCTGTCTCTTTTACCAAAAATCCCCTTTTGTGATTTAGCCTTGGCTTGTCTTGGTGATAAAGCATCAACAGACACAATAGCTGTTAAAGCAACGGTCAACTGTTGAATTAACTTCATCTTGAGCTGAAATTCTTGTATATATAATATCAAATTGAAGATCTTGAACATGGACAATCGAGGAAAGTGAAACCTCTTTATATAGCCATTGCTAATGTATACCCAAAAAGGGTCTAATCTATTTCATTCGCCCAATTGGGAACGGAGCTGCTATATGCAGCCATTATCTTTCTCCAGCGGTTGAAACTTTAAATATGCAATAACTTTCGAGCCTCGACTCTTGATAGTATGTCATTGATCAGCCACACATGATAACGATCTCAAGAAACATCACCAATCACCAATAACTACTGATGCCGTATACCTATTAACACCCAGCTTCAAGGAAGTTTCCTAATTGTATAATGCAATATCACAATAATCTTTTATACTGCCAAGATTTGCCAAACTCCAGGTACCGGTAGAGTTGTTGATCTTCACTTAATTCATGGATGGCTAAATTGCTGGAGAGATTCAGAGCTCTGGTGCTATGGCCCGTATGTTTAATCAGCAGTTGACGGTGAATTCCGAGTTTAGCAATATAACGTTTCTTTAGGCAACTCAATCAACACCCTAACAGTTTAATATCTCGTACTGGGGGTGCTACATATTGTCCCCAATTGGGCTTTATCAGATACCAATCTTTCTCACGAATTACACGATTCAATTATCGCTAATTGTGAAAAGAAATGCACGGGAGGTGCTACTTCGAAACTCAAATATGCCGATGAATGTGCACTGTTTGCGAATAAGCTCAGCTGTCTAGACATTACTGGCCAAAACTTGACCTATCTCAACCAGTTACTCTGAGCATGCGTGACAACAAATGCATAAATCTCTCTGTTTCACCACAAATCTGGGATTGCATAGATAAGTTTCTAGTGAAAAACATCCAGTACCCAACTTACCTTGAATGGACTATAGTCTATACCTGACGCTAGAGATAAGGAAAGGTACAATTCACTAAAGCAGAATTAAGATAAGCCCAATCTGAAAATTTCCGCACTCATTTATCTCGATGCAGACTTTAGCGCGCCGCCAACTTTCAATTGGTTCAATTGGTTCAAATCGTGCAGAATCCAGATGTCAGACGTCAGACGCAGGTCTTCGAAGTTGGCCTTAAGGCTTAGCGTATCTTTACCGTTTAAGCCTTGAAGCGTTGTAATTGTATGGTTGATCAGATGTTATAGCAAAGGAA
This sequence comes from Hansenula lynferdii, assembly GCA_030582155.1. Lineage (NCBI taxonomy): Eukaryota > Fungi > Ascomycota > Saccharomycetes > Phaffomycetales > Wickerhamomycetaceae > Hansenula > Hansenula lynferdii. Next base: position 89,106 of record JAKTWT010000013.1, read on the forward strand.
TATACCGTAAAGAACATTCAAATTTGGTGCCCACTGTCCACTGTTTTGTGATATTACATGTTATGTAGTTTTTTTGCAAGCTTGCCACTTATCAAAAGAAAATATGATTACATAATATATTAGGTCAGCACGCTGACACAATGATTTGTCAGCATCACTTTTGTTCTATGTTGTTGCCCCTTTAGCTTAGTGGTAGAGCGTTGCACTTGTACCGAGAGGTTTAAAACTTAGGTAATGCAAAGGTCGCTAGTTCAATTCTGGCAAGAGGCAAGATCTTACTGCTTTTTTTTAGCAAAATTTTGGCCTAATTTGTACAAATTATGGTATATTGAGTTCCTGGGAAGACATCAGGGCCCTCAAATTGCTCGTAAGAGGGCTCAAAGGAACATAAATGGTTCTTTTTTGTTGTTCCACAGCAGGTTGGGAGCTTTTTTTTGGTAAATTCAATTACAGATGTTGCGCGTAACAAGTGCATACTTGTACTAGTAACTAGTTAGCGATGCAGAGGAAACATTGGATTAGAGCATGTATATTTTTGAGCTAGCTATGATTAATGGAATTAAAAGGAGAGATGTGACATATTGGTTACCGAGGATCCAGCCTCATATATCACTTGTTTAAAGGGCAATTGAACACGTTATTGTAGAAACATTATTCAATAACCATCTTTTGATAGGAGGGTGGAATTTCTTCATATGATTTGGCCTTGTGAAATCTTAAATCTATCAAATTTGTCTTAGAGTTTGGTGGTAATTTTGAAAAATCGATAACAGTAGGTGAGATCTTATTGTATGAAGATCTCCATGGCCTAAATGACAGTCCTCTTGAATCTTTCCGTTCAGTAGTTTTGAATAATATATACTTGATATTTTTCATTCCTCCGATATTGATCACTTCCAAGTGAGACCCTAATATGGCTATGTTTTCCAATAGTGGCATGTTTAAAAGTGGCATCTCTTTCACAGAGGGATTCAACCCAGCTAAATTCAATAATGAAAGGCTTTTAAATGTCTTTTTGGAAAGATAATCCAGGTTAGGTGAAACCGCATCCACAATTTTCAAGTTCTTGATAGAATCAGTTTTGCTAGTCAGTGAGAATATCTGATCGAGCAACAAGTCATAATCAGTAAATGAGGAAAGTTTCACTGTTTCTGACAGGGATATAATATGTGGTATATCACCAAACCCACCAGCTTCAGCCAATTGAGCTCCAAGCTCAAATGTGTCTATCCATTCACCATATTTATTCTCAAATATCTGATCAATTTTCGGGACGACTATCTTCAACGTTTTCAAATTACCCAAATTGTTTTTGTTCATTGTCAAGACAGTTTTAGATGGTCCCCCAAGCCAAACATTCAGATGGCCTTTACTTCCTGTTATCTCAAGTGAATTTAGATTGGGAAATTCATTTTTGGTGAAAAATCTTAGTTCACAATCATTCAGTGTAAACTCTTGTAAAGTTGGAATATTAAAGCCACAAATTGACTGTAAATGTCCTTTCCCCGTACAGCTTTCCAATTTCAAAACTTTCAAGTTCGAAAAAACAGATAGATCAAGTTTTTTGAATACTTCACAAATTCGATTCAATCTGAGACTTTCGACAAATTTTGCCGATTTCTTTCGGACTATTTTTCCTTTCAAAACAGTATCTTGCATCAAATTACTACCATAGCTATCCTCACTTGCATATGTATTAATTGGATAAGTGAAAAGTCTAAATTCATTGGAAATATCTGACTGAATCGTTTTAGAGTTCAAAGCATTAGTAAACCCCGGATCCAAGATTATTAGAGACCCTGGGTATAGGAAGCGATCTGTCAATAACTCTCTCATTGCAATGGAGTCTGATACTCCTGGGACATATTTTTTACTTGAAAGTGCTTGTGATCTGACATACAATGAACATTGTATCCTTTGTGATCTCATATATCTGGAAAGTCGGTAAAGAGTAATAGCTGACTCTCTGTCGTAAACTTCCATCTCTATGAAAAGATACTTTTTGCCACCCTTTGGTGCACCTTTGAAGCAGCCCGACAAGTTTTCAGTGAATCTGTGTATATCATCAAACATATGCGTGTCATCCGGTTGATTGGATGGAACCATAAACATTTGATTATGTATGCAAATATTAGTTTGAACACTGTAAACTCGATCCAACAACGGTTTGAATCTCTTGACGCCCCGTAAAACCATATACTTCCAGAATTCCAAGTTCCCAGTGTATCCCAAAATCATCTCAGCAACTTCAGTGGGTATATCGTCGATTTTAGCTTTCTTTATTATCTTTCTTTTCTTTCTTCCCCCATGATATTCATCTTTATTAATATTGGCCTGCTCCTCTAGTAGTACTGACATTTTGGACTGTCTATTCTCACAGCGTCAACCTAGTTTCTGTATTCTTGAGCATATAAATATATATAATAATGGCTGTATCAAAAGAGCGGTAAAAGTTACGTTAGTGCTCCCTTTGTTTACTAGTTTGTTGATCTCTTTAATGTCATTAGGCGCTAAAAGCTAAAAGCCTTCTTGAGAGATTCGCGATGGTCGCGATGGTCGCGAGCTGCGAGTTTTTGGATATCGATTCTTTACAAAAGGAATGGAAGATCAACTTGATATTGGTAAAGTAGCAAATATTAAAGACAAGAAGAATGGAAAAGTATACAAAGTATACAACTAGGACGGAACTGAAAAAAATTATGAGGAATATCTCGAGAACAAAGCAGATAAGTTGGTGATAGGTAAAAATGACTGCGCCAGATATAGTATAAAAATTGATCTAATCGAATGAAATGTCGCTAATCAGACAAATAACATCGTATAAGCACACAAGGAAAGATGTTAAAAAGAGTCAGTTTCTTCTCACTACTTCATTCATTGAACCAGCGTCTAAAGAATTGGGTAATGACGTGCAAAATAGTTGCAAAAAATCCAATGCTATACTCTGGAATGTCTTTACCACTTGAAGGTGGTTGTGATTGAGTAGCCTGGGTCACTTGTGTTGAAGGTCTAGTATTTTCATAAGATGGGAATGTGGATGGCTCTGATGAATCGAAAAATTCACTGTGATCATCATTTGCAGTTTTTCCATGGTCTGAAGTGTTTAGCCCATTACGACCAACAGTTTCAGTGACTTTTGAGTGATTTCTTTCAGTTGTTTTATCAGTGGAGGGGACAGATGAATCTAGAAAATTAGAAGTCTTTTGTGCTTCATTACCGAGTCCAGTTGGACTTGGTGGTGATGGCCTGCCTACTGGTTGAGGCAAAGCAGACTCTTTATTGTCTGCGGAAGCACTTTTGAACGATTTTGTATCATTTAGCTTTGGTGCTTCAGTTTGGGTAGGTGGAACTGGTTTTTCAACTGGCTCAGGTCCAGGAACTGATGATCTTTTGGTTGAAATATCTTTCTCCGCCTTGGTAGGTTCTGTTAATGGGATAAATTCGGTGCTATCGCTCACTTCTGATTGCTTCTCGAAATCCGTCTTGCTCTTTGGGACTTGTTTTGAAGCGGTTGTTTTCTTGATGATTGAGGGTGTTTCTTTAGCAGCTCTTTCACTCTCAGACTTGGTGAGCTTTGAAGCCCCAAAAATACCACCACCAGTAACGATAGCAGCACTAGCGGTCGCCGCAGGTAGATCATTTTCAGTGCTTGTTGGGGTTGAATACTGAGGAACATTTGTGTTTTGGGTTGAAAGATTATAAGGTGTTGGATCAGGAGTGTGTGGTCCTGCTTCGTTTTCGTTTGTGACTTCTTCCTTGATTTTGGAAGTTAGTTCTTCGGATGCACTTTTCTCAGCAGAGTAATCATAAAATAGCACATTGTTTTCATTTCCTGAAGGATCATATTCTAGTTGTTGTTAGTATTATGTGACGTATCAGAAAACTGAGTGTGCACCACTTGTTGTTGGAAATTAAGGATACTAACCAGAAGAGTAGTTTTGATCGACTAACCAGTTCCCATTTACGATGAATTTGAAGCTGTATTTCCCACTTGAGCCACCGTCAATCAGATCATCGACCTTATACTCGAATCTTTTGGCTGCTGGATCGAACTTTAGTGGCTCTGGTTGCCAATTGGTGAAGTTCCCTGCTATCTTAACGTCTTCAGAGTTAGAGTCCCCCACAGATGGGAAGGTTATGAGTGTATAGCTAGTCATGTTCCTGTGCCACTCTATTTGTACAGTGTATACTTTTCTAATGGAGCAAAGAGATCACAGATACTTGTAAATATTATCAACACACCAAAACAGGAGAGTGAGATTTCCTTATATTATTATTGGAAAGTTGCCATGTCCCTTAAAATGCCTTCTTTGTTCGCTTACGAGCTAATCCGAACGGTCGGATTTAATGAGAGCGCGGACATCAGATTACGTCAGCATAACTGTGCGAGTTTTTTAGCTTTGTTTACAAAACATCATCACCACCTGAACGCTATAGATAATAGGTCTTTACAGGGACGGGCTGATCCAAATCACATATACCAATAGGGTGCTAGGCAGCAAAGGAACTTACTATATCACCGGAACTCACTACTAGTTGTGTGAATTATTATCTTATCGGTTAGCCACGCGTCGTGGTTTCAAAACAAAGCTGAAGGAAACATTCACAGACATACAAAGAGAGAAGCTATCGCACTACATGTTTCCCAGTTGAATCAAATTTTATATTGCTGAAAATGTATCCAGACCCCAGATTGCACTATGAGACGCTGCCCGATGGGACAAAGCGGGCAAAGTATATCAAGCAGCTCGAAAACCTCGATGAATATTCAGACATGTCAAGTGGCTCTGAGGTATCAAATGATTTCAAACACATAGGTCTGAACGAGCTGAGGAGAATGATATCGCAGCGAATTCACAGACCTAGAGACTCTTCTTCGATGCATCGCGCTGAACTAAGATTGAGTCGAAAGCTTAAAAAGCTCAAACAAGGCACGTCACAAAATACATCATCGGTCCCAATACCCAAGATAAAAGATTCATTCCTAATAAACAAGAGCCTGAATGCTAGCAAAAGCCCTGAACAGCTGCAGTCTTTACCATCATCGGATGAGGATGTCCAAGAACAATCGCTATTGCCTGATAATAACACAAAAACCCAACCAGCCTTCCCTGGAGGGTTATTTGTTTCACTGGATACAGACGACGAAGATGAGATGGCTGTTCAGCCAGTTCCCAAAGAGAACTTTCCGCAAATCGATATCACATCGCCTGTCAGGTCATCAAATTCACAAAGGCATTCATTCTCTAGAAGCATTGAGCCTACTGAACCCAATAGAAATCAAGAAACTAAATTTGATTGGTCACCTACTCCTGAGAGTGCTAGTTTTGGCTCACCATCCAAAACCCCTACTTTATCTCAGGGTCAGAACAAAAATAATAATCTGCGAAGATTCAGGATCATCAAACCTTCCCAAAATACCAAACCGTTGGTACCAGATGCTGATGAAGAAAAAGCGATTATGAAAGGCAAGTCCGAGAAGAAGAAACCAGAGGAGCAGCAAGAAAATAAGAGCGACCAGGAGGAAGAGGAAGATGAAGAGGGAGAAGATGAAAGCGAAAACGATGGGACTGACTACACTTTCAATGGATCTGAGGGTGTCGAAGTTGACGATGATGATGATAACGAGGTCGGTTATATGAAACTTGAAAAGAAAAATTTAGTAATCAATTCAGGGACTGAGAAGTCAAGCGATTTCAGCAGCACAAATACATCTGATCTGGTATCTGACGAAGAAACTGAAAGCGATAGTCAACTAGAGCAGAAGATGTCAAGGGGTATAGCACGGAGAAAGACTACTAGTGAAGTTAGAGAGAGTCAATGGCTGAGGGAAGATAGCTATACGGATGGTTATGACTCTGAAAGCTCATATGAGAACGAGAACATATCGCAACGGGCTCAAAGAAGAGCCTCGAGGGCAGAATCAAGACAGACAAGTCGCACAAAAGGTAGACTTCCTGAAGATGAATTCGTTGTTGATGATGATGATGATATCGTCTATAGCACTGAAGATGAGTTTGACAAAATTCTTGAAGTTGATGCCGAGAAAGCTAAACACATAGCGAGATCTCGGAAAAGATCCAAGTCTACATCACCTCAAAAGTCAAAGAAATCGAAAAACTCTGATGATCTGAAAACCAGAGAGGAAAGTGAAAATTCAGAATTAGAAAAGTCATTTTCTAGTGGCTCAAGTTCATCAATCAGAAACGACTCGCTGTCAAGAAGTGTATCGCCAACTAGGAAAACTACTACTAAGAAAAATGTCATTAAAAAGGTTATGGGGAATTCCTTGAGACACACAAAACCGACGGTAGCAGCAAATAGAAAACTCGATTTGGGAATATCAAAAAGTAAAGCAGCATTTCCTGATCGACCAGAAGCAAAACCAATAGAATCAGTGGATCTACCATCTGATGAAGAAGATGAATCTGGAATGGATGAACATGTTTCTCCAGAGTTTAGAGAGCTCTTGAAAAGAAAACTTGGAAATCAAGATCAAAGAATACCATCTGATAGAAGACACAAAAAGGTGATTATTACTGATTCAGATTCTGAATCTCAAAATGAGAGTGATGGCGGTGATAACAATGCACATGAGAGTCCAATGTTGCATAATGGAAAAAATGACAACACAGCGATTCTAAAACAAAGCAAGCAGTCTTTATTTGTTTCGCCTGATGAAATAGATGCTGATCTAAGTACACACACCAATGTATCAGGTACTCCAGCCTCAAGCTCTGTTGTTTCAAAACCATCGCCAGGCCCCGACACTAATAAAACCAAGCCACTGGATCCATCGCAGAAGACCCACCAATTCAATCCGAACGTTAATTCTGCATCCAAACAGATACCCCAATCCAAAGATATACCGAAGCCTCAATATCAACCTGATCCCCAACCAAAATCCAAGCCTCAGCCTTTACCTCAATCAAAACCTCAAGCTCAACTGCGTCCAAAAGCTCGACCACAGCTTCAATCAATCACACAACCAAAGGCTCAATCAATCACACAACCGAAGGCTCAACCAAGGGCTCAACCAAGGGCTCAACCGAATGCCCAATCAAAAACTCAACCCCAGCAGCAATCAAATGCACAGCCAAAAGCGCAACAGCAAAAGAACACAACATCTGGATCTCAGCAAACACATTCAACAAACCCGTTAGCGGCACAAGCTTCGGTAAGTCAGAATCAACAGATACAGGTATTTATCAACCCGCGCAAAGGATCACAGGTAAAGCCTACAAGAAAGAAACTACCTGAACCATTACAAAATTCGGAAGCAGCTCATTATCAACAGACTCAGTACAAGTCGACATCAGTTTTGAAGAGTCGCCCTCAGTCATCTTATGTGTCTAACGAAGCAAAGAACGCGTCAAAAAAACGTGTCTCTTTCAAAGAACCAACAAAGATCCAGAATGGGTCTTCATCTTTGGCTAAGACAGCTGTAGAAAAAGACCAAAGTACAGTGATAAAACAACTTCACAATGGAAACGCAACAGATCCACGTCAAAGAAGTGCAACACATGCTCCTACAGCTTTACCAGCAATTCCTCCTCCATTTCTTTTAGACAGAAGACATGAGAAGGTTCGACTTCGAGGCACTTTTTCTTATGAGGATGTGTTTAAATATGTGGCTAGATCCAACAAGGCAAATAATTCAAAAGCTAAGAACCCGATTACAACTATTCCAAAAGGCCCACCATTGGAAAAAAGTACAAAACATGTCAATGAAACAGAACATGTTAATGAATCAGAGTCAGATGATTTGAACTCCTTATTTGGGTCATCGCCTGAAAGTCCTAACGATGAAAGTGAAATAGCTGCAAATAATGCAGAACCTATGAACTCCAAGGAACAAACAGAGACTGCTGCTGCTAAGTCAAGCTCTAATGACATCTTTACAGCCACTAATAAGAAGGAGGTTTCAACCAAAACACAATTAGTAGAACTCAAAGCTGATACTATGGTTGGTAGTGATGGAAAGAAGGCTAATTTGGATGACGCTTATGATAGTTTCTCAGACGATGACTCTGATGGTATTGAATTGCTTGATGAAGAATCATTTTTTGAAAGTATAAAAAAATAGGTAAAACCCATGAACTTGGATATATATAGAAGTACTAGACCTTTCAATTTGGAATGTGCGATAAAGTTATATATATTACACGTGCATTAAGAAAGTATTTCACTATAACGGCTTAAATTATATTGTAGTTTTGAAGGTACGGGACCCCTAAGAATTAAAATTTACATGGATTTAAAACTTTATATAATATTATATGATATAAACGATTGACTAAACATGTGTAATTAATGAAGAAAAACTGGGTTGAACGTATATATATGACTGTAATAAAATGCTTGTTGAATCAATTCTTTTTTTTTCTTGGTATCAATGTTTCTTGTTCTATTTATGTGATTTATTTTTGATTGACAAATTGACGTGGAATATTACCACATCTATCCTTCCCAAAATTAATTTTCAATTCTTTAAAATCAGGATCAATTTTAATCTTATCAATAGCCAAGATTGCATGAGAAATGTTTGTGAAATTAATAAAGACACAATTTTTTTCCAATAGATAATTAATTTGTTCAATTTCACCAAATTCTAAAAATCTTTCTCTTAATTGTTCTTTACCATATTTTGGATTATTCACATCAATATTACCGATATAGATATTTCTTGAAGCACCAGAACTGACAGCAAGTGTTAATGCATTAGATAATGGTCCAGAATGTTTCCCCCATCCGATCTTAATTCTCTTATTGTGTATAGTTAATCCGTGCAATTGCGACATTGCAAAAAATTGTGCAGCGGCAATTGGATCAATAAAAGTAATGAAGCAAACATGACGATCTAAAAGATATTTAACGTGTTGTAAAAGACCACCTCTAACCACATTACAGATCTCTTCAATTTTGATATCTTTTGGTAAATTACCCAAATAAACGGTTCTATTACCTAAATTGTTGGCACCTCCAGCTGTTGTGGCAATCGCAGCAGCAGCAGCGGATTGTTGTAATAAAGTAGATGAGATGAATTCTCTATCAGCATTGGTGACAAGATGTTCCATACCCGGTGCAAGACCTAGATATTGTGCAGCGTTATGTTGTTGAGTCTTTGTAATGAATGCACATCTATCTTTACCATAAAAGATTTTCTTATCACCATAAAAATCATTTTTAATACTCAAGTTGGTTACAACTTTAATGGCACTAAGGATTGAACAAAAATGAATAAAGGCAACACCTTTATCGTTCAAGATCTTGATTGTATCAATTTGACCATATTCTTGCAAATCATTGGCTAATTGCTCTTCAGTGATATCTTTTGGCAAATTACCAATGTAAACGTTTCTTGTGGCACCATCTCTTTGAATTGAGTTTAAAACAACAGAACTTAATGGAACATTTTTACCCCAACCGATCTTAATATCGTTATCTTTGATTGTTAATCTTTTCAAAATAGCATCTGAATGGAATAATAGGGCACTTGATTTATCCAAGAATGAAATGAATGCACACATTTTATCAGATAATAAGCGTACATTTTCGATAATCCCACTTCTAACATGATCTAATAGTTCCTTTGGAGTTATATCACTTGGTACATTTCCCAAATAGACGGTTCTACTTGGTGCAACATCAACATTACTAGCCAAAGGATGACCAGACAAAGCAGCAGTTGCAGGATTAGCATTTGTATGCAAATGACCATTCAACAATGGGTTTTGACCAAACTCGTTCGAGCTTGAACCGAATCCTCCATTAGATTCACCACTAAATTGTGAATTCAAATTCCCATTTGAATCTGCAAATTGACCATCAATATAGAAATCACCTTGTTCGATGTTTCCCTGGTTTCCTTGATATTGTTGATTCGAGCCAAACCCATTACCAGTAACCATATTTGTACCACCGTTATTGCCTAACCCATTATAATTTGGGTTTATGGATCCCATACCTTCAATTTGACCATTGATTTGACCTTGTTGTAAGTTATCGTTGAATGCAAACTGACCATTGATATGATTGTTGTATTGGTCATAGTCACCTGGAGCAGATTGCTGATGGGGATTACCATTACTTATGTATTCTAAATTCTCATCATAAGCGTATTCTTGTTGTGGTGGAAATCTTGCAAATTGATTATTAACATGTGGAGAATTGACCACCAATTGTTGAGCAACCAATGGGGTATAAGGCAATTCATAAGGGGTATATTGGATTGATTGCATTGTTGTAAAGTTCTATGGTTTGCAAATTGGATTAATATTAAAGAATTCTTAAAATTATAATGAAAGTTATTTGTGGTATAAATGAACGCGGGACGTAAATAGTGAAGCGAAAAAAAAATAGATCCTGAAGATTGAATAAAATGAAAGAAAATCAGTGAATTAGATACAATTGAATTGAAGTGTTGAAAATGAAACGATATCTATGAGCTGAAGCTGTCTTGATTGTAGCGCTCTAGTATTTGTAGATTTCTCTGCGATTTTTCCTGTTGTTCTGGACAATTTTTTTCTCTTGATGTATGGATCTGATCAGGAAAAGAGGCTTATTGGGTTCCTGGTCGTGAGGTAATTGCAGCTGGAAAACTCGGTAGCAAGAAGTGAAGAAGCGAAAGAAAAGGATTCAGTGAGACCTTAGTTAATAATAGCAATAGTTGTTTAGGCGGTTTTTCCCCCTGTTTGTTTGGTGAGTTTGTTGTTTTGGAAGTGTAAATTCTTGAATCTCAAATTTATTTCGAAACGTTTACAAATTTTGTCGGAATTTCGCGGTAGGCGCACTCTGCAGCCAACGGCCTGTTCAGGCTGCTTTAAAAGGTGCAAGAGAAGTTGTTCTGGGGCCAGGGAGAGTCAAGAAGAAGCCTCTGGTGGGGAGATCTTTGTAGTCTGTTTTGAAAGTGGATTACGTGCTGTTTTTGGTGCCATTTCCCCTTTGTTTTAGCTGGAATGTGTCGATCTATTTTTACACTGCCATTTATTCTGCCTTCCATTTTCACCGGGTCTGTAAGGGGAATTTAGCTAAATTGGCATACAATAGGTGAGAATTTGATGAGGTAATGGGAGTGTGTTTTGGCTAGAATTGAGATAAGAGGGAACCTATATGACTAGACTTCGATTACTGGAGTCTGGTAGCTAGTCTTTCAATATGTATTCATTATATATAAATCACTCCTCATCGCTCCCAGAATCGGTGTCTGTCACAGACCCATTATTATCAGTATCGTCACCATTGTCCTCCATTTCTTGATCTGGATCCTGGTCCTTGCCGTCGTCTTCAGTATCAGCATCAGTGATGTCGTCCTTATCCTGAACATGTTCCTCTTCCTTGCCCAGATCCTCATTGTCCTTTTCATCTTTAAATTTAAAATGCATAGATTTCTCCGACTTGGCCTTACTAGCCTTGGGTATTTCTGGTTCATCATTATCCTTTTCTTCCTTCACTCTGGGCTCTCGTTCTGCCACTTCTTTACTCTCTTTAGCATTTTCAACGTGATCCTTTGGATCCTCATCCTGAGAATCAGGTATAAATTCATCACCATCGTCATCTTTAACATCACCACGTTCCTCTTTCTCTTTCTTTTTCCTGAAATTCAAGTTCAGCTTTTTGACGGGCCTTGAAGTCTGTGGATTCTTCTTATACCTTTTTGTTTTTGGTTTATTTTCTTGATTCATCTCCTTTGACAAATCGTCTTTAATGTTTTTAATAGCGATCACATTGAAATCATCAAAGTCTTCAGTAGCATCCCCTTTGGACATCCTTTCGTAGTGTAATTTTTTCTCATTCAGCAATTGAGTCATTACTTTCAACGTGTACGTCTCTTTCCTTTTAGAGTTTTCAATCAATTGTGTCTGAAATTTTCGACTTTCTTCCAACTCCCTTTTTAAAGCCAAAGAATCCTCTTTCGCCTTTAATAGCTCCCTATGTAGCATATTGCTACTATCATTCATAATTTTAGCCCAATCGAAAAGCTCGTCAGCATACAAATCGTCAGACTTGAAGTGTTGTACTTCAACTGAACCCAAACTTTGATAAATGGACGGTCCAATCTTAGATTTGAGCTCAATTTCAACAGCTTTCCCCTGATTATCACCCAAAAATTCTTTTGCCGCAAGCTCTGTGGTATCAATGTACTTTAATGGTATCTTTTGCAATAACGCTTGCTTGAATAATTCACACCATTCAGCATCCGGCTGAGTATTCTTCTTGTGTTTTCCCTTGAGTATCCGTTTTTGATCAATAATACCGTGGAAATTGTTTATACCATCGGTCAGCTTAACTTCAACCGTAGCATCATCTTTATCAATTATAGACTCTTCCTTAGACGAAGCACGGATAAACAAATCACTGAGTTCCTCATCGTTATCAATCTCTGGAATTTGATTAAAATTGGGTTCCTCAATCTTCAAATACAACACTTACGATAGTCCAGTGGGATCAACTGAACAACTTCAATCATCTTCAACAGTCAGAAACAATCAAACACCAACTTGGCTCAATTTGCTTCTTTTGACACAATTTTATTGAATCATCTCGCTGACTAAGAATATGTTCCCTCGGGTTACCTCATCGCTATTCGCGGATTTCCTATGTGAAAAAAAAATTATATAGAGAAAATGATTTCTAATGTTTTGGTGCAATTATTGATAGAATTTAAAAGAGAATTCATAGCTTAAAATGGTATGTTTTGTAGCTTTATAGTTACATCATGTGGCACAGAATGACTAACATATCATATTAAAGGGTTTCCACGAAGCTCCAAAGAAGTTCAAGGCACCAAAGGGACCAAAACCAGTGCATCATAAAAACAAAAATACAATTGGATTAGGTAGAACCATTGCAAATGTCAGAGCTAAAGAGAACAGAGTCGAATACTTGCCAGATGGTGAGATGAGATTCACTACTGATAAACATGAAGATAGTTGGGTCAAGTTAAAATCTGTCACACAGGAAAATGCATTAGATGAATTTTTAAATACTGCAGAATTAGCAGATACCGATTTTACTGCTGATAAAAGCAATCAAGTCACTATCATTAAAGTTGATCCTTCAAAAAACCCATATCTGCTAACAAATGATGAAGAAAAGAAAATTAGTCAGTTGCATAATGCTAACGAGAATAAATTAACAGTTCCTAGAAGACCAGCTTGGGATGAGACAATGACAAGATTTCAATTAGATAGACAAGAAAAAGAAGCATTTTTAGACTGGAGAAGAGGTCTTGCTCGTTTACAAGAGAATAATGATTTGCTATTGACACCTTTTGAAAGAAATTTAGAAGTTTGGAGACAATTATGGAGAGTTGTGGAAAGATCAGATTTAGTTGTACAAATTGTTGATGCTAGACATCCTCTAATGTTCAGATCGCCTGATTTAGCAAACTATGTTACAGAGATCGATTCAAGAAAGAGAAATCTTTTACTTGTCAATAAGGCAGATTTGTTAACACCAAAGCAAAGACGTGCTTGGGCTGCTCATTTTAAAAGAAATAATATCAATTTCACATTTTTCAGTGCTTACGAAGCTAATCAATTATTAGAAAAACGTGAAGAACCTGACTATAAGCCTGAAATAACTCAACAAGTTCCAGATTTAGATGATGCTTCAAGAATTATAGGTATTGATGAATTAGAAAGTTTATTTATGAGAGAAGCTCCAGAACCACTTACAACGCCACCAAATGGTCAAAAACCAATTTTACAAATCGGTCTTGTTGGTTATCCAAATGTTGGTAAATCTTCTACAATTAATGCCTTGATTGGTGCTAAAAAAGTTTCAGTTTCATCTACCCCAGGTAAAACTAAACATTTCCAAACTATACATTTATCAGATGAAGTTTTATTATGTGATTGTCCAGGTTTAGTGTTTCCAAATTTTGCATATACAAATGGTGAATTGGTCTGTTGTGGTGTCTTACCAATCGATCAATTGAGAGAATACACAGGTCCAACTCAATTAGTTGCACAAAGAATTCCAAAATACTTTTTAGAAGCTGTTTATGGTATTGCTATACCTACAAAATCTAAAGATGATGGTGGTGATGGTACACCTACTTCTCAAGAAGTCTTAGTTGCTTATGCTCGCGCTAGAGGTTATATGACTCAAGGTTTTGGTAGTGCAGATGAACCAAGATCTGCAAGATACATTTTAAAAGATTATGTTAATGGTAAATTACCATATGTTCATCCACCACCAAACCCAGACAATACACCAGTTACCAAAGAGGAAAAATCCGAGTTTAACAAAGAGCTATATACCATTGACTCATTAACAGAAAAGAGAAAAGAACAAGTTTTAAGTGCTATCAATGCCAAAGGATTGAAAGATTTTAACTTGGCTGACGATTTATCTAAATTATCATTTTCTTCTCATATTGCAGGTGAAGAAGGTAAAGAATCTAGATCTGCAAATTATGGTGGTAAACAAGCTGCTATTTTCAATGCAACTGATGATTTGGATCGTGAATTTTTCAAGATGAATGGTGTAAAGGGACAAATGTCTACACCATTTCATAAAATTCAAGCTGATAATGGTGCTAATAAAAAACACAACAAGAGTAATAAAAAGAGTAAAAAGAAGCAAGAAAAGAAAGCTGTTTATGATTTTTAATAGCGACGTTGTGGTTTTAAGCATTCAAATTTATTATAGCATGGTTTATATATTATCATATCATTTTGTAATTTTAAAGTATAATTGGTTTTTTCGGTTCTCATGATTTTGGGTTTCATATTAAAAAATAAACGTATAATGTTTACTTAAGCTACACTTTGTAAATCCACTAGTATAATTGTTTATTCGTAAATCTTTAAGGCAAAATTAACTTCTGAGCTATGTATAAATGTTGATTAATCACTTTCTTCATCACTTGATTCTTCTTCAGCTTGATCTAACCATTCAATGAAAGGTTTAGCAGCTCTTTTAACAGTCTTGGAAATGTCCTTGGAAACATATTTCTTTGAGACTTTCTTACCCCAATCTTTAATAATTTCTTCATTAACGATATCATTTTCATAAATTTGCAGTAAGACTTTTGAAATTTGTGGTAATAATTCTGGATGATCTTTACCCAAAAATCTTTCTAACCCACCTAAAAATGCCTTTTCATGTTTATTAGAGGTGATTATCTTTGATAATAAACCTTTATGTGGAGCAATTTGTGTAGCAATGTTTTCATCGAAAAGAGTTTGAGCTAAGACTTGAACAGTGTTGACATCTTCATTAATTTCTAATTCAAGAGCTTTCTTGTAAATTTCAACATCACTTGGTAATTCGCTTTTATCTTCACCAAATTCTAATAACCATTCACCGAATGTATCAAAGGCAGATTCGCTAGCATTTTCCAAGTTCAAAGCTTCTAATTCTTGAGCTCTCTTACGAACAGCTTCTTCGGAAACATCAACAGCCCAATCATCATCATCGACTTGAGTAGTTGGCAAAGCAGAGGCTTCAGCATTAATTTTTCTAGTTAAGGCATCATCATCAGATTGATCACCTTCATCTTCAGCAGTTTCAGCTTTTTTATTACCTGAAGCAATATCAGAAATGGACATACCACCACCAACAACATTTGCTGAAGCGGTAGCAGATTTCTTCTTCTTACCGTTACCTTTAGCAGATTCAGGTGGATTTTTCAAAATGTAAGTTGCCAACTTAGCACGAGGATCAATATTTGTTCTTTGACCACAAGCTTTACAATCTCTAATTAAATCATCATTTTTACTAATGATGATGACAGTTTCAGGATTTTTACATGAACCACACAAGACAAATTTGTTGATGAAACCATCCAAATAATCTTGTAACTTTGGAGCATCATGAACACCGTTAACTAAATAACGATCAGTTGTTTCATTGATTGAAGTTTGAGCACCTAATTCGAAACCGAAATATTTGATTAAATATGATGGTGGTCTACCTAATGAACGAGCAACTTCACTAGTGTTAACAATGGCAGTTTTGATACCATTACCACGACCTTCAACCTTAGCCTGGATAGGAGGCATCTTATAACGATAAAATGGATCGGTGTTGTCACGACAAATGTTGATGAAAGACATATTGGAAAGATTTAATTTGATTTATAGCTTATTGATAAGATCGATTCCTTATTGGATATATTATGCACAATATCGATGATAAATTGTGAATGGGTGATGTTTGAACAGGTATTAATTCAAAAATATTGGCAAAAAAATGATTCATAAAGATGCTTCTCTTTGTGATAAAGCTTTATAGAATTGATTCTTTTGTGTTATATTGATACTCCGAACTTGAACTTTATATGACAGGTGATGTAGTAAGCTTTTGTGGATTGGGCTTCTCAACTGATCGATATTGGATGGGTAGTGTTTTGCGGCGGTGTAGAAAGAACCTGTGTGCTTTTCTGAATAGAGTGGCGTTGAAACTTGATATTCACCGGATCTTTGGCCTTTCCATGACTGCGTAATTTGGCTTGATTTTTTTGAAAACTTTTCGTGATGGTTTGAATTTTTTTGACTTCCGACTTTTTGGGAAAGTCAATTCCGACCGAGATCCTTTATTTATAAACTCAGAGACATGTTGATTCAAGACTGGTGATTTTATTGAGATAAAACCCCCCCAATTGAGCTTCCTAAGATGTCAGAAGAAAAACTATTAAATATACACAGACATGCATTGTACACTACATTTACCCCTGATCAAATTTCCTCTACTTATTTGCTATTAATCAATTTTTTAAGATCCAACATCAATTCAATCGATTCTATCAAATATTACAACTTATTAGAGCTACAATTTTATTTATCATTATTATCAAACAAGGATAACGAGGCAAAGACTTGTCTGGATAGAATATTGGATAAATTTGGGGATGGTGACAGTCAAAGAGCAGCTGTGCTGAAAGCTACTTATTTAGAGGCCACCTCAGGTGCAGAAACGGCTATCAAATATCTAAGTCAAAGAAACTCTAACGAATTGATTTGCTTGAAAAAAAGAGTCGGATTGAGTAAAACTATCAAGAATACACAAGAATATATCAAAGGTTTAACAGGATATTTGAATTTGAGTCCTCTAGACACGGAAGTATGGTATGAATTAGCCGAGACTTATTACGATATTGGACATTTTGATAAAGCTGTTTTTGCCCTACAAGAAATCTTATTAATACTACCATTTGCTTATAATGTCTTTGCTCGGATTGGTGAGATTGAAAATGCTGAATATAAGAGATCAGGTGAAGTGGATAATCTTGTCTCTAGTGTGAAGCATTTTTTGAGAAGTGTGGAGTTATCTTCAAATTTTGTAAGAGGTTGGTCTGGAGTCTATATAACAAGTGGTGAATTCAGTAAAATTGAAGCTAAAAAATTGAAAAATGTTAAATTGGATTATGAGGCTTTACATAAATTAAGTAGTGATATTTTACAAAAAATCACTGCAA
This sequence comes from Hansenula lynferdii, assembly GCA_030582155.1. NCBI lineage: Eukaryota > Fungi > Ascomycota > Saccharomycetes > Phaffomycetales > Wickerhamomycetaceae > Hansenula > Hansenula lynferdii. The sequence continues at coordinate 106,534 of JAKTWT010000013.1, forward strand.
CTCAGGGTACAAATAAAGATGATTTGTTTGCCGCTGAAAGAGTCATCTCTACGTTTTAAATATAGTGTTGAATCGTTTGTACATTAGATTTGAGTTATAATGTAGTAGTATCAACCACAGTCTTTATCACAGGAAGCTTATTTGCAATCCAGTTTTGATCTCTCAAGAATGCTCTTGGATCACCAGCCAATGGCGATATCTTCCGTAGTACATCTTGATAACTAGCCTCTTGTTCTTTATATTCTCTAATGACTAGATTCTCGTTGAAGTCAACATAGACTCTTGTATCCCTTACTCTAAAGATAACATTATCCACTCTTAGGAAAAATCTTAACAATAGTAGTAATCTTTCTGGCATAACTCTGATTTTGGCACTAAGTACACTTATACCATTATCACCTAGTTCATCTTCATAAAGCACCATATCATCAAAAAACAAAATTGGATCAGGCCTTTTCAATTTATCCAATGGGATCTGTGTATCTTTTGTTTCTATTAATGAGACGGAATCATCTGGGAATGAACCTCTATATGTGGTGGAATATGTCCAATCAAATGGTTTGACAATCCCCTTGACATCGTCTGTACCAGTTTCTCTTGTACTAAACCATTCTTTTGAATACGAAACCTGAATTAGATTCTCACCTGTAGTGTCAACAAGACTTAATGCATCAGGTGTATTGAACGATATGGCGAAATTTTTCGCCTTATTCTTTATTTCCACCTTATTATGTCCAAATATCATTTCAGGCACGGGGATTTTCAGTCTCTTCTCTTCAGAATCTATCTCATCAGAATTCAATATTGGTTTCTTGGTGGTGTAAATTTCCCAATCATTAACGGAAATCGAAGGTGTCTCCACAAGGGGGAAAGATGCCACTGGTGAAGGTATTATAACACGTCCACAATGCGCACATTGAGGATTTGTACACTTTGCCTTGTCATGGTTTTTAGCAGGGACAGATATTTGAGCTCTTGATGGAGGCAATGGTATTGAAGAGCCCGTGGTCTCCACTGGTGGCACAATGGCACCCAGGTCAAGAGGCTGTCTCTTCACAGCATTGGAGGCATTGGGTATATAGGTGGAATTGGATGGTTGTGCACTGGGTGGGCCCCTAGCTCTCACGGTGCCAGCATACATCTCTCTAGCTGCGTTTATGTGGACAGTGTTGATTCCAGCTGGGGCCCTGGCAGTTATCGACGGGTTCAGGCTGGCATTGGAGGCCACTGCTGGTGGCGACTGCTGTTTCTTGGGTTTAGGCACTGCAAACTTGTCCTGGCTCATCTTTGACTTGTTAGTGCTGGATTTTGTTGATAAATGTACAAGTGAGCCTGATACTTTTTTTGCTCGTTTCTAGGAAAACACACCAAAATTGACAAACGATGGATTTGACAGAAATCAGGATATCATCAACAAACATCAACAAAGAACCACATCAACAACACCAAAATGAGACTCGTGAAGAATCCTATTGTGTCTGTTGCGCTATCTGCAATCATTCTAATCACACTATACTACTCCTTGACCTCTACTTCGACTCTAGCAGAGCCTAAACCGATAACACCAGAAACGAATGTTGAGGATTTCAACAATAAGAATAGTATCAAAGAGCCATTCATGCCCAAGATGGCCAATGAAACATTGAAAGCTGAGCTGGGACGCTCATCATGGAAAGTGAGTAAACATTTATTGTTAGATTTGCATGTCAATTAACTAACATGCAAATAAGCTATTCCATACAATTTTAGCAAGATATCCTGAAAACCCAAGTGTACAAGAACGTGAAACTTTAAATCAATATATTCATCTATTTGCCAAAGTTTACCCATGTGGAGATTGTGCTCGTCATTTTAACAAGTTATTAGAACAATATCCACCACAAACAGGTTCAAGACAAATAGCAGCTGTTTGGGGTTGTGATATTCATAATAAAGTTAATACTAGATTAGAAAAACCACTGTACGATTGTGCACATATTATTGAAGATTATGATTGTGGATGTGGTGAAGATGAAAAATTAAGTGATGATACTTTAGGTGCTGATAAACTACAATTTCAAGTGGAAAAAGAGGGAAAACAACTAGGAGGTTGAATCAGATCTACTTCAAATTAAATTTATTTCTTATCCATGTTCATTATAATATACAAAATGTTTTCGTAATTTATTAGTGATTAACTTAAGTTTCATCACATTATTGTACAACATCCATCTTGTGATTGTTGACTTCTTAAAGACTGTTGTAATTTGTTATTCCTAAATGGATTTTCACCAGGTTGTAAATGTCCCCAAACTTCTGGTATTGTAAAATCTTTTGTTGATTGTGTATAATCAATTATAGAAAATGAAGCATTTGATGCATAAATTCGATCTTTTGATAATGTATCTTTTAATCTATTGTTTAATTCATTTATTCTTTTCAGCTTCAGCACCATCAATTTCTGCTGAACATTGGCCTTTTTACTTGGTGAAGAATTCTGACTAACTGATTCATTTATTAAAGGTGTGGTTGGTTCAGACATTATACTATATCATAAGTTGTGTATGATCCTTTGTTTTGTAATCTATTGAAATGAATGTAATTTGAAAATGTTCCACTTGAATATTCCCTCGCCTATATGTGTATCACCAGTTATGGCTCTCTATGATTCCCTTGGTATTTCTATTAATCTATCAGATCTCATCGAAAAGTTATTTCTTGAAGTTATCTATTGTAGCCTCAAAATCATCGAAATGAAAAATGAATGAGAAAATGATATTAAAATTAAAGACGCCATGGAGAATCGAATGGGCGGCCAACACCCAGACACCAAGCATACACTATGAAAATTGAATTAGAACCACAGTTTTCAAGTCCATGACATGTTTCAAAGAGTTTCTTTATCTATCTATCTACAACAATGGTGAGTTTTGTGGTATACTAATGGGTACACATCATTTACTGACATACCACAGGAACATCCAGCATTCACTTTAGCAGGTTTAGTCTTCGTCGGTGGTTCTGTCGGCTTTGCGTGAGTATATTATACATCAAGATCCCGTAAACAGGTTCTAATAATTCAATACAGTAAAAAACGTTCAATTCCATCATTAGCTGCTGGTTTAACTTTTGCTGCTGCTTTTGGTACTGCAGGTTACTTATTGAAGCAAAATGCTGATTACGGATTAGAATTAGCATTAGGTTCTTCATCATTATTATTAGCTGCTGGTATTGCAAGAGGTATCCCAGTTAAATTTAGTAAACCAGTTCCATTAGTTTTGACTGTTTTGGGTTTATTAGGTACTAGTTATTATGCTAAAAAGTATAATGAATTTTATCCAATCTTTTAAGCATGGTGCTATAAGAGAATTAACTGTATATAAGTAAGCTACAATGAAGATTGTTTATAAAAGAAAAATGAAACTTCAATAATTTTTTCTAAGTACTCTAAATTAAATATAACTAAAGAGTAAACCCGCCTAGCACCTTATAAACCTTTATAATTGCTTAACCATGGCCTGATATAATATGATCTTTTAATAGATCCCGATATAAATGTTAAAACTAAAACCAAATATAATGCAAAATGTCTTTAGACATTGTGAAGTGAAGAAATGATGTGAATGCAATGTATGATGTTAATCAATTTATAACAATACACTTGGACGTCTACCATCACGGCTCATACTGATAACACTTGAAGCTCTTGAAGAATTTGGAGTTGAAGTGGCACTAGTTGGTGAAACATTTGGAATGACAAATGGTTTGGAAATTTCGGTTGATAGTACTAAAAATTGTTGAGCGGCCATTGTGATGTTGTTTGTAGTTATGTTGTGTTGTTGTATAGTATAGATTAATCTATAAAGAATAAGAATAGGCTAAGATTACTTGAAAAGGAGAGGATTAGATACTCTTTATATAGTGGGAATATGGATATTCGATTTCAAATCATTTCTCTTCCGTGATCAGTGATCACATTTGAAAATTTTGTTAGTCATATTTCTGGTCATTTTCTCCCTGCACCCCGGAAACATGACCTGGGCAGAGAAAATCTGAGATGTTGATGTCACCGGCGTAAGCTCGAGCCTAGAGCGAGCCTAGCACCGTAGAAGGGAGCTCAAGGGAGCCAAAGGGACGTCTCAGCCTAGAGAGCTCTAGTTAACACCCAGGCAGATCTAACCTCAAGCAATACCTGACACCTGTGCGATAGCAATTTGATAAACGTGTGTGTGCATGAGCCATGAGCCTCTGTCTAATCATCCTTGCTGAATCTGTAGGGACCCTAGCTGGTCATGGCCCAATCACCTCCTAATTAGCTACACACTACACACCTAGCTGATTCTGCCTAGGTAAAAATTTTACACAACGCATGATCAACTGTTATCGTTCTGTCAAAACGGTTTACGGTTCTAGCTACATCGTGGGACCTTCGTGGGGGTTCTGAGCAATACAAGTTGAAACAGAGATACAATAATATACAATTGATTCTTGACACATGATGTTCAATGGTGAACACTAATACACAATTACACTTCTCAGCTCCGGGGTTGCTCCATCAATCCTTCATCATTCAACCGTTCTTTTCGACTGTTGATAGCTCGGGCTTAGGCAAGATTGAGAATTGATCGAGAAAATTGTGTCATCGTTTAAACTTGAAAACTTTAATACGGTGGTTATGGACGATGGTGAAATTCAAATATTAACACCTCTGTACTGCTCATCATTAAACCTGATCAAAGTTAACCAACAACCTGGGATTCGTCAGTTTGGAATGCATCACAAATTGACAGGTACAGTACCTGTCGCTCATCAAATTTGATCTACACTATACAAGTATCAGGTGCAATAGATCTTAGCCTATGATATGTCTCTTATAAAATTATAGCCTATCCATCACTCTAAACTTTCATGCAATTTTACTTGTTTTGGAAATGCATCTTTCTTACTCAAAACTAGAACTCCATTTGTATGTGAAATATAACCCTTGAGGTATCCATTATAAATCAAATTGGCAAGCAAACATTCGGTCTCATCATTAGAGAAAACTGAAATCATATTTTTATGTCTTTCCAAGTTTAAATTATTTGTATGATATTTAGCAAATTCAATCCCACGAGAAATTTGTGATATGTTTAAATGTGGATTTGATCCATTCATTTCATAGATTTTCTTTATCAATTTCAAAAGAACAAATGTACGAAGATTTTCAATCACCAAATACAAATTTTTTCTCAAAAAAAATAATTCCAATCTTTCAAAATTTGATTCAAAAGTTTTCAAATCACCATTTGATATACTTGTGAAGATCTTGCTATAAAGCTCATTATTTTTTGAAAATTTGGATAACTCTGTTAAATTAGGATATTTTTTGGTTATTAAAAATTTCAATGGGATCAAATAAACCAATACAGCTTCTTTATGCTTAAGATCTTTTTTCCCACAAAGCTCAAAAGCGTATTTAAATTTGAAATATGCTGTTTTGAAATCACCATCACCACATGCTAACGCACCGCTATAGTATAAGTATGTAATAGCTTGGGACTTATCAATCGTTGATAATCCTGGTAGTTCTCTCTGTTTGGAAATTAATACTTTCTCCATATTTTTTGCCAAATCTCTATTACCCAATTTATAATAGATTCTTAATTCTTGACCCACAAAGAAGTAAACATTATTCACTCTTGATTCATATATATCTTCATTTCTATCGTTTAGACAAAGTTTAAATGAATTATGTATCGTTCTAGCAGCTTTAATCAAACATGTATCTTCTTCAAAATCACCATGATTTTTTTTCTCAAGGTGTTCAGTAGGGTTTTTTTCAAGATATTCATCAGCTTTTATAGCATAATTTATTAAATTTCTTGTAATGACAATTAATGATTTAACCACCCATTGAGTCTTCACTTCTGCAAATCTGTTGAACGTCTTCAAAAGTTCATTACACTTGTTGAAACTTTCTACAGTATTCAATGAGTGTATAGCCCGATTGAAATTGATATATGCTTTTAATATATTTCCAACTTCGTATGATAAACTTGAATCTGCTTCAATCATCTGAAGACTTAAATTTGAAACATTTCTAGCATTCGGAAGCGACCTTAAGGCACCAGCAAGTCCTTCGCCATCCTCGTTGTCTATTCTCTTAATCAAAGATTGAATGGTGTCCATTTAGTCCGTTTGTTTCTTGAAAGATCTTACTTATACTTATGATATTTTAACCGCTAACTCAGTTTAATTGATAGTAAACAAATTTCGCGGAAATGGACTTGAAGTTTTCGCGAAATATATTTTATTTGCTTATGTAATCCTGACTTCATGAATGTATTGTGGCTGATCAGTGACAGGAATTAGTCAAAAACTGGAGACATTGTGTTATAAAACTGTTATTAGATACGCTTAATTGTGTCGATTTGTAAGATGGGCCGAATTCCTGTAAAGTTGACATGCCGCTGGTTAATGGTATAAATTAAAGTGGAAAAGTTCCTTAAAATATAAACTGCATAACTGAATGCACTCACAACTTATAACTCGACTTCTCATATAAAAATGACAATCAGATCAAACAATGAAGAGCAGGCTCATTCACAGATCAAAAGCAAAATATCTGAAGAGGAATCTCAACTCATCAAAGACGAGATCGACTCTAAGGACCCTGCGAAACTGAAATTATTTGGAGTTCAAGTTCAATCCGATTCAAATTATATTTTTACACCGTTACCAAAAGAAGTTAAAGGTGCTTTATTCCCAGAATATTTACCAACATGGGATCCTTTTGAAAAATATGCAACTTTAGAAGAATTCGATCATAAAGATGTTGGTCACAACGCTGATCCAAAGCTTCAAAACTTATTTCCAAAAGGTCATAACGCTAAGATTAAACAATTGACTCCAAAATTCGGTACAGAAGTTAAAGGAATTCAACTTTCTTCATTATCACCTGAAGCCAAAAATGATCTTGCCCTTTATGTTGCACAGAGAGGTGTTGTGGTGTTTGAAGATCAAGATTTATCATCTAAAGGTCCTCAATTCGCTGAGGAATTTGGTGAACATTTTGGCCCATTACACATTCATCCAACGAGTGGAGCACCTTCCAATGCACCTGCCATTCATTTGGTCTATAAATCTCAAACATCTGAGGCCCCATCAAAAGAAAGACTGAGAAAGCATAGTCAAGCTTTATACTGGCACACTGATATTACTTATGAGAAACAACCTGCTGGTACAACATTCCTAACTTATTTAGAAGGCCCTTCATCTAATGGAGGTGGAACTGTTTATGTTGATACACAAGAAGCTTATAAGAGGTTATCTCCAGAGTTTCAACAGATCTTGGAGAAGTTGAGCAAAACACATAAAAAATTACAACCAATACCAAACTCTGAAGAATCTCCATTTTTTCTGAGAAGAGAAGGACTTGATGGAGTTGTTCATCCCTTGGTAAGAAAACACCCTGTTACTGGTGAAAAATCTCTTTTTATAAATGAACTTCTCGGTGGTGACATTGTCGAATTGAAAAAGGAAGAATCTGATTCTATATTAAAATTTCTTTATGATCACCTTGCTAAAAGCATTGATTTACAAATCAGAACAGATTATAAACCTGGAACTGTTGTTGTTTGGGATAACAGAAGAACAGCACATACTTGGACGTTTGATTGGGATGATCCACAAAGACGCCATCTTTTCAGAATCACACCAAGGGCTGAAGTCCCATGTTTATAAACTGCAAAATCAAAATGTTTATTGATATATTGTCTTTAGGTTTTCGCGGGTTTTGTCATGTGATTACGTAACAGCTCGAAACTTGGTATTTATCTTTTTCCCGATTAGGAATAGTAATTGGATAAGATACAAAATAACGTAGAGGCTAGAATTACTTGAGATCAAATAAGTTTGTGGAATATTTCTTTCTCTTCACTGAAGTAACATCTCTAATCGATTTCACGAAGCAAAAATGGTTTTGAGTAATATAGAGAATCATAAACAGATTAGACAACCAGTTGACGGTATAAAACATCAACCGGTCTCTCCAAGAAGACAAAGAATAATAAGTGAGTCCACTGGGCTCGTCAAATTCAACTTATCCCAGAAATTAAAGCAAAAGGATGATTCCAACAAGGAGTTTGAAGTACTGGAACAAAAGGCTTCGAAAGTTGAGCCATCTGTGGAATCTAGAAATCATCATGGTTTGAAACTGGCACCACCTCTTTCTCCTGTTAGATCAGGTAGAGTATCGCCAACTAGACCTAAGAATGAAAATTTGGGTATGATCAACGAAAACATAATGCTTGAGCTGGCATCAAAGCAAAGAGAAGTACTGGAATTGAAATCAAATATGGATACATTGAAGAAAAGATTAGCACAATCAGAAAAAGAACTATGGGAAATTGAAAGAAAGTGCAATAGAACTAATGCATCGACTTTACCACCTGCATTATCACCAAGAAGACCAGCAGCTAGATCTTCAGCTACTTCTGCAACTTCACCAATGTCACCAACAAGATCTGCAACACATGAACAACCTCCTTCAGGTCTAAGGCCAAAGCAATCACTTAGTATGTTGAGAGCTAATATAGAAGCGAGTCTGGAAGCCACTGCAAGGGAGCAAAGCAACAATTTTGCCAACTTGAAGAAAAAGATATCAATTTCACAAATATCCAATAATAATATTAATAATAATAATCAAGCTTTTAATTTTAAAAATTTACAGAAAGACATCACCACTAATTGGTCAAAATCTGTTAATGCATTTTCCAACTTGACATCGGACTTCATGAAAGAAGTTAATCCAAAAGATAGACAAGATTATCGTGGTTTCAACTCGAATGAGCTGGATGATGAAGAGTATGAAAGTGATGCAAGTGATGTCAGTGATTATGGATGCGCCGATGCAAGTGATTATCAAATCGCTGTTAAATAAAGTGACACATCACTGGATAATGAAAAAAAAAGACTATATACATATGTACAAATAAGAAAACGTGACTTTTCTATATTAATTGTAGATACAATGTAAAATAATAAAAAGAAATCCAAGATCCTAATTGAAAGTTTGAGCAACAATCAATTGAGTAGCTTTCAAAGCAGAATAACGAACTTCTGAATTTTTATGGTTTAATAATTCCATAATTTTGGTCTTTTTGCCCTGATCAGCTATAACTGAAACAGCTTTTGAATCCAATTTAAGAATTTTTCCTATATCGTTCAAAATATAAGTGAAATTACTCGAATCATTTGATTCATAGTCTAATAATTGAATTAATTGTTTGAATACTCTATAATTTGAGTCTTGAAATTTGTTCAAGTTATCAATAAAGAATTCCTCATTTGAATGTGTTGGACTGTTTGTGAATTTTTTGGAGTTCAATTCTTGTAAATATTCATCAAAACTTGTAAGTTTATCGAAAACGTCTTGAATTCTTGCAGTTAAATTATCTAAATCTTCAATCAATTCATCATCTGACCATTTACGATTTTTCAAATTTGTAATGATTGGTGAAATGTTACCAATTAATATTAAATATTTTAAATTGTTGTCTGCAACTGTTTTATCTGGTGTTGAAGTTAAATTGTTCAAGATGGAAACAATTAATCTTATGATTTTTTCCTTAATGGAAACTTTCACCAGTTTTAATAATGAGAGTGTATCGTTCAAATAAGATTTAGAGTAGCTTCTGATAACTGAACCGTTGAAAGTTAATAACCAAATAACCAGCAAGATTTTGTATTGGAATTGAATAGAATTGGTTGAATTATGCGTCAAGACTGTATTCAAATTGGTGAATAATTTTGGTACAAATTCTTCATGTTTAGACCAATAAGTATCTCTATATGTCTTTTTGGATAACAACTCACTGGTTAATTCAATGGCAAATTGTTTCAATTTGAAATTTTCAGATTCCAATAATCCATCTAAAATTTCAAAGATTCTCAATACAACGGAATCATCCACTGGTTTAATATTTGGTTGAACCAAGAGAAATGACAAATTGTAAAGTGTGAATAATTTTATAACTTCGTCATTTTGATAATCCAAATATTTAACAAAAGGTGTCAAGATTGAATCATTGTTTTGAGAATTTAATGCAACTAGTTTTTCCAAAACTTTATCATATTTGAAGAATCCTGAAATTAATACAAGGACATACTTGATGGCATCTTTTCTATCATTAAGGTCCTTAGCAAGGACATTTAATAAAGTTTCAACATAATTATCAATTGAGTTTGTTGAGACAAATTTAGTTAATGATTCTTCTGTATTGATTTTCTCTAATGCGGTCAAATCTTTAGCTTCTTGCTCAGATATCAAGGCCCCGCGTGCATATCCATCCCATGGAATCGTTTTGGACAAGATAGCTTGTCTATAATCTTCAAAATATGGACTATCCAACTGAAGTTGTTTAAACTGATAAGAGGTAGTTGTTAGTATTTATGTCTTGTTTATCATTCCAAATAGAAAGCCAGTGGAATTCGTTCACTTTTTGATATATTCACATACTTGACTTCCAGACATGATAGACACCGAATTTAACTAATTTTGTTGTAATTCTGTATGAATCCCACAATTATCAACCCTTTCTATACCTCTGAATTCCAAAGGATTGAAATGCAGCCTAGAAATCTCGAAAAACAGCTCAGTCGGAATTGGCTTGAGAAATGAAAGTACTATCACGTGGCTATCCCTCGGATTATTGTTAAATACTGACAATTATTGATGTGTCAATATTGGTACATACAACTTTAGATAAACTTTTATCTTTTATCTGGGGATCGCTAGATAAGAAATAAAGGAGGTTAAGATCGTGAGTATTTAAATTTGAGCGAAGCTTCACAAACTATATCCTCCTCTGCTACAGACAGATGGTATATGTTTGAATCTCACTCACATTCAATTAGATATTGATCCTGATCTATCAACGTGGATCAGCAAGTTGATCATGAAAGATCAGTTTAGAGTTTAGAGTTTATAGTTTATAGAATTAAGTGCAGTTAGTACGCGTGATAATGTGTAGGAAAATTAACGATTTGAATGTAATTGTCTTTTCCACACTAATTGGCCTGTACAGACTTTATATACGCTTTCAACAGATAATAGAAGATATAAATTGGCAAACACCTTTCGTACGTTTCTCTATTGTATCGTAACCACCTATATAAATAAACGCTTTTTATGAGCTTATGATCATATTGAGCGAGGTATTCACTAACAACTAGAAGTGGGGGCTATCTTTGAAAACAAATAACATCTGGAGATAGGCATATCACAAATCAATTGTTGGGTATATTAATGATAAGACTCCGCGGTATAGATAAGATTGAACTTTGTATCACACCATCATCCAAATCAAACATAATCTACCCCTTAGACTAGTCCAATTTCTTATCTCTCAACTACAACTTCAAGTTTTGAATACAAATCTAAACATTCAATTGGATATATCGTTTACTCTAATTAATAAACTTGTAAAAGAAAAAAAAAACAAAACGCACACATATTCTTTTGTTTAAAACTCATTATCATACAACACTTTCACCCCTCAAATCTATAATGATTCTCTTTGGAATTCTTTAGACATATCAGCATCAGTGATTTCACCCATTATAGTTTCAGCAATGATACCAGTAACTAAATATGGATCAATGTTTGACGCTGGACGACGATCTTCGAAATAACCTTGACCTTCTTTAGCAACAGATCTTGGAATTCTAATAGAAGCACCTCTGTTAGCAACACCTGAAGAGAATGAAGTAGCAGAAGCGGTTTCATGACGACCAGTTAATCTTAAATCATTATCAGCACCATACAACAAGATATGTTCTTTATGACGTTTAGCCAATTTTTCAATAGCTTCTTCAATTTGTTTGATACCACCAGCAGATCTCATCTTTTCAGTGGAAACATTGGTATGACAACCAGCACCATTCCAATCTCCCTTTAATGGTTTTGGATGGAAAGAAATCTTAACACCAAATTCTTCAGCGACTCTGTGTAACAAGTAACGAGCAACCCATAATTGATCACCCATGTCAATACCGGTACATGGACCAACTTGGAATTCCCATTGAGAAGGCATAACTTCAGCGTTAATACCAGAGATTTCAATACCAGCATATAAACAAGCTCTGTAATGAGCTTCAATAACATCACGGGCATAAACTTTACCGGTACCAACACCACAGTAGTAAGGACCTTGAGGAGCTGGGAACCCACCCTTTGGCCATCCGTAAACGTTATCATATTGATCGAATAAAGTGTATTCTTGTTCTAAACCAAACCAAACTTTTTCAGATTTGTGAGCATTCATTAATTTCTCACATTCATGTCTATGGTTGAATTTGTTTGGAGTACCATCGTTGTTCCAACATTCAGCTAAAACAATAACGTTATCACCTCTTCTGAAAGGATCTGGGTAGTAGGCAACAGGTCTTAAATAAACATCAGAATCATGACCTGGAGCTTGGTTTGTTGAAGAACCATCAAAGTTCCATTCTGGTAAATCATCGACTGAAGAGATGGCTTTGCTCAAAGTACGACCTTTTGAACGAATTGAACCAGAACCATCAATCCAAATATATTCAGCAAGAATACGACCTCTTTGGTCTAAAGAAAGATATTTTTGCAAAGTTGCAGTGTTTTCAGTGTTTTCAGACATGTTTCTTGTATGAAAAAAGATGTATGTGTTTGGGATATGACTTGTAAAGCAAATTAAAAGCTAATGAAGTAACTTTTAAAACAATGTTGAGAACCCGAGTTGTAAATAACAGGTAATCTCTTTGTTATATATCAATTTTTTTTCTCTTAAATTAGCACTTTGAGAGACTCTGACTCAGAAGAAATTTTAATTTTATTACAAAAAGCAAATAATTTTTGAGAAACGGGCCACAAAAGGGACAACAGGGAAGGGTCTGGAGGGTCTTGACAGGACTACCGCGGGACTTCCTGGGTCTTGGAATACGGCAGGGGACACAACTTATTTACTATTATCCATAAAGAACCGGCTCGAGCTGGAGCTGGAATTAAGGAGGAATTGGCTTTGAAACAGTGCTCAGTTTGAGAGACAAGGTGTGTTCTATGATAGACTCATCACCACTCACTCCATAGACCTTTTTTTTTGCAGGCACCAGCACACCCACACGAGGCATTTGCTAAAGCTGAATCTCACTTCGAATCGAGAATCAGTCACTCATCCTTCTATCAAACACGCCAGCTGTCGCTTCTGCCCTCGGTGATTGGTCAGACCCGCTATCGATAACGAGTTAAAAGTTATTACGGCAGAAAAAGAAAATCCAAGCGACTGGATTACGTCAGCGCCGGGACTAGTAGAATTTAGCTGTATAAATGAAGTGCATCTGGATTTGTTGTAGAATTGATAAGGATGTGAAGAGGAAATGGTGTTATTGTTTACCTTGTGCTGTTTATAGGATTTTATCATGATGATTTAGTTGATATTTGGCCATCATTTGGTTGAACTACCTTGCGAAATGATCCATCAACCCACATTCCATACACCCATGGGACATATAGCAACAAATCAAATCATAACCGCTACTACTTAAACTCAACACACATAAACATAAATTAATCTACATAAAAATTACTTAGCTTTTTCTCCTCTTGTCATTATAATAATATTATAGTTTGTAAGAATATCTCATGTAAAATGAACAACAATTGGAACGATAATAACAATTAACAATATAATCACAACTGCAACAAGACAAAATCTCATCTTCATATCTTTTAGCCACATTTGCTTTCTAACTCTATTTGCTCCTCTTCTGAACCCTTGTGCTGATACAGATAAATCGTCTGCTTTTGTTTCGATAGAACTTAAATTGTTACCACTGTCAAATGTTAGTATTACGTCTAGCGCCATTCAAAATAAATTTAACACTTACCGTTGAGCAACTTTGTCGATATTCTCTCTCATAATTCCCACTGTATCATCAATTTCCTAGATCCTCCTAGTTAGTAAATTGTAATTGCACTTCCGATACAAAGATTTGACACATACAGATTGTAATGCAGCTGTTCTGGAATTGGATTGTGAATTTGTTTCCCCTGATGGGATATATGGGTCATAAGGTTGTGCTGAGGACATTTTGAACTATTTTATGGATCTTGAATGGAGTTTATTATGGATCAATGTCTTTCGATCTGGCTTGTTTGTGTGTAGGGGCAAGAATCAATAATTTGAAAATTTCTATCCAATAAAATCCCAATGTACAATAAATCAAAGATGATATTTCAATTCCGGATGGATATGTTATGACTTTTTCGATGATACAAATTTAATCTATCGATGCGTGATATGACTTTGTCGTTGATCTAAAACAAATCGGTTAATACGTGTACCCATTTTGAACATTTCGCTTTTTCAAAAAATATAAAAAGCTTTTTGTGGCACCTACCGAATATGGAGAGAAGATGGCTTTGAAGATGGCTGAAGAAACTATCAATGTTCCAGTAGAATATGGTAATCTTGAGATTGTTTCCCAATGGATATCTATAGCTATTCAAGGTGGTCGCAAATTAATTGTGTTTTTATAGACTTCAATCATGTTGAGAGATCAGATTTAATCGCGATCACGTACGTATATTGGGTCAGCTCTGTCTAAGCCTGCTTTGATGGTTTTCAAAGATGGAGAATAAACGTCAAGACGGTCTTGATCAATGAAGCAGAGGCAATATCTCCCTTTCGTATTAATGAATAGTTCTTCTTTCCAAATTCTCCTCTTTGTCTCGTTTATCCTTTTCTTAGAAGTACTCCTGCACTTCATTATGGAGAAAATGAAAATTGAAAATTGAAATGAGACTGACGTACTTAGATTAACACAGAGTCTACGCATAACTCACAAACCGATGTTCAGATCTTTGATCTCAAGAAGAACACTAGCAACTAAAGCAATGTCAGGTCCAATAGAAGAATCAATTACCTCGAAGCTAAACAATGAGTTTAGCCCAGTATCTTTAAGGATAAGAAATGATTCTCATAAACATTCACATCATAAGGCAATGGAAGGTGTTGGTAACAAAAATGAAACACATTTTTTCATAGATATCGTTAGTGATAAATTCCAAGGAAAAAATCAACCTACAAGACATCGTTTAATCTATAGTCTGCTTAAAGATGAAATCGAAAACAGAGGTCTTCATGCCCTACAGATAAAAACTAAAACTCCTGAAGAAGTAAATAAGAAATGAATATATGTATTTTGAGATATAACGCTTTTTTTGATCGTTTGCATTTAGTTTATTCTGATTTTAAGAATTCAGTATATTGGTCAAGTGTCATTATTTTATCTAAATCAGCATCTTCAGCAAGTTTCATCTTGACTAACCAACCTTCACCTAATGGGTCACTATTAACTAGAGGAGCAGAATCATTTAAAGCTTCATTGACTTCAATGATTTCACCGCTAACTGGAGCATAGATATCATTTGATGATTTAACACTTTCAATTGATGCTAGTAAATCACTTTCCCCAAATTTATCTCCAACTTCTGGTAATTCAACAAATGTAACATCACCAATTGCATCGGCAGCATACTTAGTTATACCAATGAAGGCAACACCATCTGGATGTGCTGCAACATATTCATGTTCATTAGTGAATCTCAAAGAAATTGGACCTTTGGAATATTTATTGATTATTGAATCTGGATTTATCTCATGTGCTGATGTAGAATTGAATCTATATGATAATCTTAATGATTGATTTAAAAATCTTGAAGTGGTTGGTTGTCCAACGGTTCTCAATAAAGTTCTGCTAAACATTTTTAATTGATATATGATACACCCACAAATAATCAAATGTAAAGAGTTGAAGAAAAAAACTTCTATCGAAATCCCTTTAAATTACCGTTTACTATCATCAACTTGCTCCAACAAAAAAAAACCATGTGAAGACGGAGTCAAGCATATTGTTTTTTTGACTCGGAATTTGGGAAAATATGGTGCAAAAATAAATGGACGAGTCCGGAGTCGAACCGGAGACCTCTCCCATGCTAAGGGAGCGCGCTACCAACTACGCCACACGCCCGAATTATAAAATTTTTTATATTGCTGTTTTTTGCGTCAATCAATACAGTAATTTTCCCATTACCCGGCAATTTTGGCTTCGGATATAAACGGACTGTGAATTGATATTATATAACTCCTATTATCAAATTCTTCGAAGCCAAATATTAACAGCGATCTCGAGCGTAGCTTTATTAAGATTACTTGACGTTTCATTTTGACTTTGGTAAGCAAGAGATTCAGATCAGAATTAATGTGGCCTAATACTTACGTTTTACTCGTCTATATCAATTATTATAAATATAATCCATGATAGAGATCATGGTCAGCTAGCTATATACAGTATCAGATGGCGTTGTACTTCGAACGATGCCGACCTCGTAGTGTCTAAATCTATTAAATATATATAGGCCGCGGTGAAGTGGACGTAAGTTGAATATGATCACCTAGCTCACTTTTATAATATACTAAGCATAAATTATTATTATTACACATATCGAAAGGCGATCTACAGGATACATTAAATTAATTAAACAAACTTAACTACCAATTCTTTTTATACATTCGACACATCTCTGTGTTTCAAACCACTATTATTCTTTTCCTGTGATGTATCCACATCAATAGTCTCCACCTGGTCATCTACTGGTGTATTAAGACTAACTTTTTTACCATGAATTCTATCCCATTCTTCTAATTGTGCAACTGGGACTTGAATAACACGATTACCCAATTCACCATTCTCTAATTTATAACGTTCAACTCTATGTCTGTAACCTCTTATTGAAGGAACAATGAATTGCCATGCGACATAATAAAGAACACAAAATGATAATAATCCAAGTGAAACAATACAATATGTGGCGTAAAAGAAACTGACATCACCACCTGTTAAATTGACTGATCCATCTGGATTCTTCGGTGGGACTAATGGCATGATCAAAACAAATATCTGGAATAAGATTTGAATAATGATGAAAACCAATGGAACTTTGAAACCTTCAAATCCTAAGCCTTTGAGTTTTCTTTGTCTGCGAACAGCTAATAGACCTGAAGCCATTAATATATCAAACACGTAACCAGTGTATGATCCCATGTCAACAATGAAATTATAAGCGTCACCTGCAGGAGGGGCAATCATTACAACAGTGTTAACTAACCATGTAATAAAAATTGGACCCAATGGAGTACCAAGAGGTTTTGTTGAAACCCAAAAGCTTTTGAAAGGTAGAACACCTTGACGACCACATTCTCTTAATGACCTTGAATGAGATATAACAGCAGGAATCAAATGACCAAATGCTGAAAGAGCAACTAAAACGCTTAAAGCTCTTGTGGCTGCTCTTGTCTTGAACACATTTTCGAAAAATAATGAGGCTGTTAAGACACCAGAACCTTTGATTTCCTCAACAGAACCACCACCAGCATAAAGTGCAGTGACTGTCAAAATGTACAAGATGAAAATAAAGAAGAATGTAAGTGGTACAACTCTTGTGTATCCTTTCATTCTCTTTGCAGGTGGTAATTCTGACACAACACCAAAGGCATACCCGGTACCACCGTATGAAAATGAGATTTTGATAATACTGTTAGCAATAGAGTTAGCACTGCTTGTAGCACCATCCATAGCATTGTGGAAGTTTGCCTTAGGATTTTCAACGCTTGTACCACCACCAAGAACAACAAATCCAGTTATACTAATGAATAAAAGAGTCAAAATTTTGGCATGTCCCAACCAATTTGATAGCTTTAAAGACCATTTGGTACTCAAAGCAGCTATAACACATGTGAAAGTCAAGATTCCAACACCAATACCTCTTTGACGCCATGTGGTTACCTCGATTTCTGCAGCTTTCAAAATATATTGACCAAATGCCACTGCAGAACTGTTTAAAAATGACAAAATAACATTGACAGCAGCATAAACACTTGGAACTAAGAAGAGTGGTTTTGGATAGGCTTGTTCCAAATAAGCAACGTCACCACCACTTCTTCCTTGGAAATATGTGACATATTCGATATAGATCATCACTTTTTGTAATGCAATGATGAACCCAACCACCCAAAGAATGTAAGACCCACCGATGGAACCAATTTGTTTTAAGATAGTCCCCGGAGTGGAAAAGATACCTGTACCGATGATCCCAGAAACAACGAGATAGACTAAAGAATGGTATCCAATGTTATAACCCAATGGATTATTCTTCTCCACTGGTGCACCATCTTCGTTTAGTTGTGCCACATCAGAATCAGAACTTTCATCACCAGACTCAACCGTCTGTAGATGATTAGTTTTCGATTCATAGTCAATAGAATCTTGCTCGTGTGAGCTGAATGTAAGCTTTGAAAGCTGTTTACCCAAAAATGACATCTTTGATTCTCTTTTGAAAGCATGATGAGAACTTATTATAATGTGCAGACATTCATCATTTTATATTGATCCTCGAGTTGCAGCACATCTCTCAGTGAATCAATACGGCATCTAAAGAAAATTCTTAGCATTCGACATTGTGGTGAATTTTTCCCTTGACGGTGTTGTAGCTTCTGGTTGTATCGATAATCGGTGGCCACAATAGCCAATTGTCAAACTGTGGCCAATATTGAGCAAAGTGGAATATCACAGGTCACAGGGTCTTATTTCCACACCGTTGAATGGTACAGGCTGGGGAGATCATCGAAGACCACTTCAAGTCATTTTGGTTGAAGGGTCTGCTTTCATGGGCAGCGGTTGAGTTTGACACTTTCGATGTAGTACGTAGTGCTCCAACTTCAAGTCACGTCAAAATTGTGGCAGTCCAAAATTGAAAATGAATTTGGCTGCTGTGGTTGTGCCATAATTGTGGATTCTGATATAACAAGAGGCACCAGCAGTTCTATGCGTAGTTAGTTGATAGCGACAAGAATCTGAGTTTCTCAATAGCTGGCATCTTGAAGATTCAGTTCAATCCAATGAACTCTTGAAACGAAGCGTGAGCAATAATAATTTATCCGGATTATGTAATCCATGTCCTTCAGCTTAGTCATCGCTAGACGCTGTTTTCTGTGTGATTTCTATGGCTCAACTAGAATGTTAAATAGTTGCAATACAAAAGAAGATGGCTAAGGTGTATCATTGTAGATATTCGCTTTCCAGATCTGAAGATTGGCTTCGTCTATAAAAATAACAGGATATCCACAAATATATTGCGGACTCTAGGTGAAAAATTGTTTCAAAGTTCACACCAAATTCTTATCAGCCATCAACTTAGCCATACACAATGTCAAAGCCATCTGTCTACAGCTCAATCATAATAAACGGTCCACCAGCAGCAGTGCGCAAAGCACTTTTAGATTTTTCTTCTTACAAAGAGTGGTCGCAGTTCATTCAATCCATTGAACCCGCAAAGGCTGATGGTATCAATCCAGGTGACAAGCTATCGGTGGTATTATCATTTCAACCAGGATCCGAAACCAAAATGGAGCCAGTTGTTGTTTCCAATTCTACCGATGAGTTTTCTTGGTCTGGTCAGCTATTTTCATCATGGGTCTTTGAAGGTACACATAAATTTCAATTTTCTGAAATTGAAAATGGGAAAACTGAATTTAAACACTTTGAAAACTTTCAAGGTGTGCTAAAGGCACCATTATTATACTTTGTTGGTGAAAAGACTCAAAAGAACTTTGAAAAGTTTAATGAAGCCATAAAGAAGAGAGTGGAGTCTACTTAAAAATAACGATCATCAGGTTTAGCCTATCAATAATCTCGGAACTAATGTTTATTTATTTAGTACACTAAAGTACAACATATCTTTTTGTGAAACCCCCAGGTCTTAAATTTAGTAGCGTAACCTCTGCTGAACCATCTGAATTACCTGAACATCATTCATGAAGATCTGGCACTTTAATGCGCTTCTGTAATTTTTCAATAAATATGATCGAAAGTTGACACAAAAACATGTAGACCATCACGGCGCTTACTTTCAGACTTGAAATTTACGTTACACTAGTGTTATTAGCATCACCTAAACTGCATGTTACACCCTTTAATTTTGCTATGTCAAATAATCCTATTGGTTTGCTAGATTTGAAATCTATTAAAGGAGACGTTAGAATTGATGAAAGTCAAATATTTGTACATCTCTGTTCAAGGAAGAAATATCCCATAACAACAGACCTCAATGACTATGTACGTGCTCACAAATATTTCCATGGCAAGCCACCAGATTTCAAGCTAGAGAACAATGATCAGTTCGATCCCAATGACCCATACAAAAGCTCAAATATAATTTATAAAGCTGTATATAAGCATGAAAGGTACAAGACAGGAAGCAAAATCAACAAATATATTTTATGTCCATATTGTGATCCATTCAAAGAAGTCTCATCAAAAAGCAGATTCTTTTATGACACTTTACATTCCGAGTACAATCATCATTTGGCATACGCACATGGTATCTTCAAATACCAATCGGCACCACAGCCATTTGTTGGTTTGAGTAAAAGCCCAACCACCTTAAATTCTCAAAGGCAAGAGTCACCTCAACAATACCACATGTCTATCATATGTCCACATCATAATCATGATGGATCCAACACTCAAAATAACTCACCATGTCTTGCAATATTTCGTTTCAATCATTCAAAACCAAATCCCTTCAAAAGTTACTTCAGGCATTTCGAAAAAATCCATGTGAGTAAAAGCTCTGTGTATGAGGGTCTGGCTCACAGGATAGATCTTGATAATCATCATGAGCCAGGGAAGCTCAACATATTCTTTCCCGTTCATAAAGAAGCATTTGAGATAGCACATACTCACTTCAAGTCAATGGTCAAGATTAAAGATGTTGCTAGGTTCAAAGTGTGTTGCGATACTGATATTGACGCAATATCATCTATGTTAATCAAACGTCATTCATCTGTTGACTTCGATAGTCCGAAAATATCAAAAAACTTCTTTCATTTCAACCCACAATTGATCACAAAGACTTTGAATGAAACACCATCAGCAGAAACCTGTTTCCGAGAATTGAGAGACACGCAGTCAAAGAGCCGTGCAAAAAACGTTTCAAACTATCAAGACCATAGCATTAGGAAGACTAGAGCAACATTTAAAAATGGTACATTAAGCTCCAAACAACTATCATTGCTTCTGCAATCAGCAACTTGTGATCCATCTTCTTTATTTTTGAGTGACAAAACTTCCAGTAATTTAGATTTATCTGGAGAGGCTCTTCCATCATTTGTGGATTCAGTTTACGACGACACTCATGATTTAGATGGTAACACTGACATGAAGCATAAAGAGTTCACCACTGATGTTCAACCAAGTTTTGATAGATTTAATTTATATCATAATGACAAAGACAATTTGACACCTAGCTTCAAAACATTGGGAGACGAAAGTTGGAATGAAGACGACTTGAAAGTTATTTTTGAATCTGAATGGGTTGAAAAATATGAAGCTTTGGAAGATTTTGTTTATGAGGACTCCCATTATGTATAATTTCTATAATGTTTTGAAATTAGTGACCCTGAATCTGAGTTGTAGGACTTTAAACAATTTAATTCTAGCTGCTCGTATCAGCCGTAACCATGACAATAGTGGGCGTCAAATATGAAAAAGAGTCAAGTTCAGATAGCCGATCCACAAAAGCAGAGGTCTCAAAAATTTTGATTACAGACAAACTTAATAATGCTTGGCTCGGCCCTTCGAGATATCTCGATTTCTCTTCAGTAATCACTATCCTCTGAACTTTGATATTAAATTAGGCGAATAGATCACCAGAATGAATACCGATGATTTAGCCCGATTAGTCCCCATTGAAAACCCTATAGGACCACATCAATTAGGTATGAAACGGTACAGAATAACGCATGAATACAACGATCTTGAAAAATTCACTGAACGTTATAAACAAATCTTTGGAGAGTTGCCACCAATGAAACTTGAACAGAATCCTAAATACATCCCCGATTGTCCATATTATGCACCAAAGTTTTGTTATTTCAAAAAGGAATCACATAAAACACACAACAAGAAATATAATTGTAATAGCAAACAGAACACTTATAAGATTTGTCCAATATGTGACCCATTTTCTAATGCCATGGGCCCTCAGAGAAAGAAAGCTATGAAGAGAAATGGGAGACTTGAAACAATTGATAAAAGAAAACCGTTTTTTTATGATTCCTTACATTCTCAGTATTATGATCATATGAAGTTTAGACATGGGTTATTCGGGCGTTCAGATTGTATATCTGAGCCATTGGTAGGGACTTATTATGTTAAGGATGATTATTATGATTGTGTTATCATTTGTACAGAATTCAATCCAGATAAAGGAGAGCCATGTCTTGCTATTATTCCTGTCTCGGATAAGCTGAATGTTGATGATTTCCATAGACTATTGTACAGACATTTCCAAGAATATCACCGTTCTGAACCTAAAGATAATAATTGCGAAAGGTATATCTATAATAGAGTCCCAGAATTCAAAAACTATTTCTTTCCTATCAGCTTCCAACATCATTTCGAAACAATAAAATCCTTGAATTCAGCATCAAAAATATTCTTTGAGAGAAACCCAATCAAATTTTGCCCAAGTCCGTTAATCTTTTTCATGCAAAAGAGAATGGATGAGTTCCATTGGAGTTCAACAACCTGCATGAAACCTTTGGAGGACGCAACAAATAGCGAGAAGGCCCTCCAGGAGCAGCAGCTCACCAAAGACAATAAGTCCCATAGCAGTAACTTCCAAGTTAAATTACCAATTGAAGAGCCGGTCAAAAAGTCAAAGCCAAAGACCAATGCAAAACTAGAAGAGATCAAATGACGTTGGTGTGGTAGTGGATAAATATCAAGACGTTTAGCCGCTGTTTCGTTTTCTATCTCAAAAGCCTAAAGTTTGAGTCACCACAATCATGATCATCTTATTCACCATTCTGTAATATACAGGTCAATCTTTGAAGCAAATTGTGTAGTTTGTAAATAAATAAGATGGAATTGTCTGTGTTTGAACTTGAATATTGGTAATGTTAGGATTGAAATATGGAAATTATTTAAATAATTCGCGACTGCCCCATATATCTAAAGGCTGGTGAACTACTGCAAAATCAACAATCAATTTTTGTTTAATTCGATTTAATCCATAATACGATCTGATCAATCTTTCAGCCTTGAGCTGGAAGTTCTCCATTTTTCTCTTGGATTGCTTTTCTATTTTTTCTATCATCACGAATAGTCAAAAAGAGAACCAAAATAGTAAGTAGAATACCCAATGCACACAAACATGCTGTATAAGTAAACCCAATAAAAAACTCAGGTTGTTGAGTTTGATCGAATGTGAAAATTGGAACAAAAGCACCGGTTATATAAGGTAATGTATTGGTGCAAACCACAACAAAATTTCTCTTCATATCATCATGAGCCAACATTCTGTTTATCCATGAAAATATCATTGGCTGGCCAACACTTAAAGGAACTCCAATACCATAGTAGGTAAACCAGTGGAGCCCTCTTGGAATATCCCATACAGCTAGGCAAGCACAACTGAAGCTAATTGTGGTAAACATCAATAGTAAAAACAATGGATTTAAGCGGCCACGGAAATAATCATTTGTGTAAGCAGCGAAAACAGCGAGCCCAATACCAGCCCCTGACAAGGCAGTTGGATAGATGTTGTACTGATATGGTTTAAGTTTCAAGTCATTTTTCATCCACAACTGGAATGTTTGCTGGCTTACTGGTGCAGCTGAGTTATTGAATGCTAAAAATAAAAAAGGTAAGATCCACACATGCCAAGTATTGAAGAATGATTTGATCTTTTTGAGACTATACTTCTCTCTGGTATTTAATTGTGCACCAATTCTTCTTCTTCTTTCTAATGCGACCTTTTTGTCAGTCTCGTTGAAATAGAAAGCATTGGTAGTCGATGGAGTATTTGGATCAGTGAATAGTGTGTATAGTGCAATTGGAGCAGAAATTATAGCATCTATAACGAACATCCATTGGAAAGGCTCCAATCCCTTTTGAGCCCATTTGGAATCCAAAATACCTTGTTGTAAAGGACCACTGATTAGCCCAGCTGCAGTACCAGCGCATGCGAAGAAAGTCGATCTTTTTGTTAGTTCCTTTCTACTGTACCAGGATCCAATTAAATATTCTAACCCTGGGAAGTAACCTGATTCCAAAAGACCCATGAAGAATCTGATAGCGTAAACACCATTCAAAGACTTTGGTAAAATTAAAAAAACTGTCAAGATAGCCCATGTTATTTCCAAACCCGCTAAGTAGTACCTAGCGGAAATTCTATGCAGAATTAAATTTGATGGAATTTGGCCAATAATGTATCCGACTGTCCACAGAGTGCTCATATAATTATACTGATTACCATTCATATGATAATATTCTTTCATGCCGTTGACATAAGCGGTACCCACGTTACTTTGGTTCAAAGTTTTGATAAAATACCCCAACATAGAGGATGATAACAGGAAGAAGTCAAGTTTGAATAGAAAAGATCTTTCCAAAGGATGTTTATCCACCGAGTCCCATAAAAATAAACTTAGCTTGAACCAAAATGTGTTCCGTTTGGCAATCTCCTCTGGAGTTAGGTCAATGGTCAGATCTATGAATGGAGTATCATTATCTTGAAGGTCAAGGTCATTGACTTTAAGTCTATTATTTCTTCTCGATTCGTCAGAGGACACTGAATGAACATCGTTCAACGGCAGTTGTTTCTCGACTTCTGAGCCAGGCATCGTTGATGGATAGTATTGAGATCTTCTTGACAATTATCTGTGGCATGTAGTAGCAGTATCATGTTAATTTATACCTAATGATCAATAAAGAAAAGTAGCACTGGTTTGACCATAAACTCTTAATGTTATGGCGCAATTTGAACCCTTGTTCTCGATTTCAACGGTGTGTAATAAGGCAGCCGCTTTATCTAGAGCAGTAGTTCCCATTTGATCCACATTATTTTCGACCAGGGTCCAGCGTCCAGCTACTATCTCTTATCAAATTAAAGGATAAAACGAAAAAGCCATGCTTTGACACCACACTTGGTGACTGTAAATTGTTGAATTGTGTGCTGATGGACCCTTGATTAAGCCGCAGCCACTATTGTCTCTAGGGTGCCTTACTTCGTATAATCTTGATCAGCACAAGTGAGCATTTGCATGTTGAACCATTCATATTGATTTGGAGGATAAAACAGAACAGTTTTTACCAAGAAGTCTCGATGGCTTAATCTTGGATTTGGTGAAAGTAAACACGCGAATCAAAATATTTTGATTCTTGACTTGGCTCAAACAAAGCTTAAAACATTGTCAAGTTTAGATAAATTAGCCGCTGCATCTGATCTGTATACAAATAGCTGTTATTATGGTTGGAGAGCAGTCTTTTGATAGACTTTACATGGCTAGTGCTCGTTGTTCATGACACCGCCAAAAGATCACCGAACAACTGAATTATGGAACTTTCTTGACACAAAAGCGTAGTATCGATGCAAGATTGGAAAACATGATTTTGACAGAGAGACCGAAACTTAATGGCAAACTGATGTCAGAAAACTCATCAGGTTTCAGGTCTTTAGTTGCTGAGCCTCTTACCTTTGATATTACACCATGGGAAACACGCCTAGTGTTGAAAACACTGAACCCCAGGATGACCATACTGGTCTTCAAAGCTTCGAAGTCGATCTTGAGAATGGTCTCGAACTAGGGACTGCAAAAACAAGTCGTTCTGTGGCTGATTTCGTTGGTGTCTTGAAATCATTAGTCTGTGGAGAATTGAGCCACTTGTCCTTCAAAACTAATACAAGGCTACGAATTATCAAAGATTCCCAACTGGATGATCACGAAAAGAATTTGGTTTAAGTTAGAGCCACTAGAATCTGGTTTTGATTTCACTTACACAACTTTTCCTTGAACCAAATGTTATGTGGCATATAATCATCCATCATTTGACCAATTAAAATAAGCATATAGCTAATTGTGACACAAAACATTTTCATTCATCTCGTCGAAGTCAAATTCCACAAGTCATTGAGTGACCATAATTTGCTTGAGAAGCTTAAACAATCGGCTAGAAAGACCTCGCTTTCTAACAAGCATGGACTCTGATCATATATCCTACTATTTCCCATTTAACGGCTCAAATAAGCTAGTCTTGTGGCTGGGCACTACACAACTACAATTTCCCCAAGCTTTAATCACAATGATGCTGTTTTATTCAGGTTTAAAATAACTCAAATATCAAAACTGAAATCCTCCATCAATCATCTGGAAGCCTTGATCCATCTATAACTAATTGTTGAAAAATGCAGTACGCGGAGAACTTGAAATTCATGAGAGGTCAAGAAGAGGCTGAAGACTTTGAGCTTCCATATGCTGGCGGTGAAGAGATGGAATTTGCTTAACATAATTTGAAAACTTTCTGTCAAACTCGGTGGACCCGATAGATAGATCTCGAGTGCCATATATAGATTACTAGGTTTACATCCATTGAAGATCGAATGGTTGACAGTCATTAGCTACAGCGAACATGTTATCAATTATAATTGTAATCATTCATCATTCAGTGTATAGAATATATATTTAGTAGGAATCCAGTTCCTCTATAAAGTTAATGATTGATTCATGATATCTATTTTTCAGTATCAACAACGTAACGTCCCAAAATTTTACCTTGTTCCATTAATTCGTAAACTTTTGGTAATTCAGATAGACCAACAACTTTGATTGGAGATTTAACTAAACCTCTTGAGAAGAAATCAATAGCTTCTCTGGTATCAGCTCTGTTACCAACATAAGAACCAATAATGTTGATAGATTTAACAACATGAGAGAAAACTTCAGATTTACAAACGGCACCAGCTGGTAAACCAACAAGAACAACTTTACCAGTTGGTCTAACGTATTCAGTTGATTGAGAAATTGCAGCTTCAGCAACAGAAACGTTAATGACACCATGTGGACCACCGTTAGTTGCATTTTGAATAGCTTCAACAATGTTTTTTTCCTTTGTGAAATCAACGAAATGATCACCACCTAATGAAGTGAATAATTTTTCCTTTTCAGCACCACCATCAATACCAAGGACTCTTAGACCCATAGCTTTAGCGTATTGAACAGCTAATGAACCTAACCCACCAGCAGCACCAGAGATGGCAACCCACTGACCAGCTTTTAATTGAGCAGATTTTAAAGCCTTGTAAACAGTGACACCTGCACATAAAATTGGAGCAATTTCTGCTAAATCGGTACCTTTTGGAATTTGAGCAGCTTGCACAGCATCAGCAGTAGCATATTGTTGGAAAGAACCATCATGAGTATAACCTGATAAATCAGCTTCTAAACAATTTGATTCATAAGAATTTTCACATAATTCACATGATTGACATGAACCATTTAACCATTTAATACCTGCATAATCACCAATTTCAAAATTTTTAACTTCTTCACCTTTAGCAACAACTATACCAGCACCTTCATGACCACCAACTAAAGGTAATTTAGTAGCTAATGGCCAATCACCTTTCCAAGCGTGTAAATCAGTATGACAAACACCTGAATATTTAACATTAACCAAGATTTCTGTTGGTTTAGGTTTTGGCACTGGGATATCCTTATAGTGTAATTCACCACCGTTTTCATAAAATATGACACCCTTTTGAGTGGTTGGAACGGTAGTTGTAGCTAAACCTCTTAGGAATAACTTTCTGTTTAATGGAGCGTAAGTTCTCAAGTTTGATCTAAGCATTGTGAAGTGGGTTGATATTATATAGTAATTTACTATATATAACGATGGAGATTGAAACAGTGCCCATTCATTGGGAAAAGGGAGGATTTCGAGTCTTTATATAATAATTCATGATGCATCAAACACACCAAAAGCTTTTATATTCTGGGGTGGGTTTCTCGGAGTTTTTGATTAGGTACGTCAGGAATTTATTATGATCCTGAAATCCCAGATATAGTACTGGTTTTGTGGGTGAAGAAGCACACTAGAACGACAATCGGCTTTAGACCCAGTGATGAATGATCATGTTTCTTGTTGTTGTTATAGGTTGAATGTTGACGGAGTTCGATCAAAAGGCAAATTTTCAGATGCAATGCAAATTACTTTTTACAGGTCAAGTCGATGCATACAAGAAAAGTTGGAACGGTGATGTAGCACTCCGAGAATTCTAGCATATAGTAATATAATATTTGGGTAAGGGGTCCGCAATTAATCTAATTCAATTGAGCAGAGTGTTTGTTATAGCTTCTAACTCAATTAACTCCATATCAACATTTTTACGCCTGATCTCACACAATTCCTCCAGGTGTTTCACCTAAACTCAATTCTTGACAAGCTGGGCTCCATCTTGAGCCTATTCAGCCCTTCCCAGCTAAAGTTTCGCCAGTGTGGGGCACCCGGTAGGCGCACTCCCAGCGTAGCTGTTGAATTTTAACTTTCAGCCTGGACAGCTCAGCGTTTCTAAAACCCAGAGGGGCAACCTAGTTTCTCATCCTAAGTCCAGCTGGAGTTAGGCTCAACTGTGTGAAGTTGATCTGGTGCTAACAGTGCTACGAATTGTGCACCATGTTCTCTGATATCTCTCTTGGTCCCTGCCCTGGGGCACCCTGGGGCACCCTGCCACCTGGTTTCAGCCTCGCACTCCGAAGTTCTCCAGCTGCAACCAAATTCCAAATCAATCCTGATCCTGTTTAATTTTAATGCTATAATCCTGTTTACGCTAAACTCCAGCGCACAAAACGCCTTTTGCGGGTGTCTCGGAGCTGTGGAACATTCAAATCAACGATATGTTCTTAGCTGGATGAACATTAGCTATACAGACCGTTGTTCGGTTATTGTTCAATTGGTAGAAGGTTAATGTTCTTCGCTTCACCAACGTCTATAGTCTCTACTCATCCTTGTTTAGCGGTCAATATCATGTATTTATATTTCACCCCATGATCTAGTCGCTACAAGTCACTACAACGTGTTATTTAAATCATAACGTACATTTTCCCATCCTATAAATAATCATTTCTCAGTGTCCAACACATAACGACCCAAGATCTTACCTTGTTCCATCAATTCAAACACTTTTGGTAGTTCAGATAAACCAACAATCTTGATTGGTGATTTAACTAAACCTCTAGAGAAGAAATCAACAGCCTCTCTGGTATCAGCCCTGTTACCAACATATGAACCTTTAATGGAAACTGATTTAACAACAGCACCAAACACTTGAGCTCTAGCAACGGCACCAGCTGGTAAACCAACAAGAACAACAGTACCAACTGGTCTGACATATTCAGTAGATTGTTCAATGGCCTTTTCAGAAACAGACACATTGATAACACCATGTGGACCACCATTAGTAGCTTTAATGATATCATTGACAATATCTTTGCTCTTGGTGAAATCAACGTAAACCTCGGCACCTAATGATTTAACCAATTCACCTTTATCATCACCACCATCAATGGCCAAGACTCTTAAACCTAGAGCTTTAGCGTATTGGATGGCTAATGAACCTAAACCACCACCAGCACCTGAGATGGCAACCCATTGTCCAGCATCTAGATCAGCAGTCTTCAAGGCTTTGTAAACAGTAACACCTGCACATAAAATTGGTGCAACTTCAGCTAGATCAGTACCAGCTGGGATCTTTGCAGCTTGAACAGCATCAGCGGTAGCATATTGTTGAAAAGAACCATCATGAGTATAACCTGATAAATCAGCCTCTGGACAATTGGATTCAAATGATTTTTCACAGTATTCACATGATTGACATGAACCGTTTAACCATTTAATACCGGCATAATCACCAATATCAAAATTAGTAACATTAGCACCTTTGGCAACAACAACACCAGCACCTTCATGACCACCAACTAATGGAAGTTTGGTTGGTAATGGCCAATCACCTTTCCAAGCGTGTAAATCGGTATGACAAACACCTGAATATTTAACATTAATCAAGATTTCATTTGGTTTTGGAGTTGGAACTTCAATATCTTTAAATTCTAGTTTCCCACCGTTGGATTCGAAAACAACAGCCTTCTGAGTCTTTGGAATAGTCATTGTATATAGTTTGTATATCTATCAAGTCAATTGATGATGTGAGAATAGATTTTATAATTATTTGAAAGAATAAAGTGGATATCTCCTTCTTTTATACTCCTATTCAAACTCCCACACTTTAAGGAGTTTAATCATGCTCCAAATTAAAGTTTTGCAATGCATATGATATTTTCTTTTTCAGTTAAAGCGGGATTCACAAACTACTACACAAGTGTATCAGGTGGCTCTATACACATGCAAAGTTGCAACGGAGTCCCATACAACTTTGTTAACTTACACTGTAAACTCGATGTATACTACTTTCAAATTGAAACTTGAAGATCAGACATTTCATCTTCGAGGTGCAGTCTGATTTCGGGGGAGTTGACTTACACAATATTACGAACGTCTTGATAAATAGGTCCTACCTATTAAACTTCTTCTTCGACTCTTTAAGTTCCCAACAATTCTGGCTCAATGTATAGGCCTCCGAGTCCGAGATATCTTATCATCATGATTTAATTTAATTTGCCTTGACACATCGTAAAAACGGAGTGCAGCAACAGGCATCAACAACTGGTGATGTTTCCCACAAAATGTCTGGTTCAAGAAATCTCCTGTAAACCGTACAGTTTTATCGATTCAATAGCAGCAGAATAGTAATTAAAGTTACACTCCGATTTCCACTTGACCTTTGTTTCCATATATATCCCCACAATAAAGTAATGACAACAAATTTGATTTCTTCATCTCGCGAATAAAGGAGGTAGTACATACACTTTGTTGTTGACACTCGGTCTCCGTTTTTCAGCCTTTCAATCAAATCTGTATCAAAAACTCCGTGATATTACAATAATCACTAGAGTCTACGATTATCACCTGATTTCAGTAATTTAACATATTAGAATCTTCCAAGAGTTTTGAGGTTGGATGTTGGATGCCTTCCATATAATTATCCTGCAAAAATCTAAAGTTTGGTGTGTTTGGTGCATGAAAAAATACCCATTTTTTGGTAAGCGCCGCATCTGTCTGGTGATTTTCCAAGTTTATACATTCTGTTGAACTCAACTTTAATGGCGTACGCTGTTATAGGTTCATCAAATGGTAGTTGTTTGGTTGATAGTTGATAGTGTGGAAGGTGATGAGGCTAATCATCACAGTGGTGTAATACGATCTGTGGAAGTATGATAAGGGAAAGGAATCTATATTCTATAATGACTGAACAAGAAACCAGGATGTTCAGGATTCAGGATTAAGAAACCAATTAGAACTTAGTATTGAAGAGGTGGTTTATTTGTATATCACGGGTACATTGAACCAACCAAGTTGAAACCAGATCACGACTAATTATTCAATCTTATAATAACCTGATTGCTTATTATCTTATTATCAATCTATCAAACTGATATACTGATAGATCTCACATTCGGAAAAACCTCAATTCACAGAAATCAGGGGTATTCATTCCTAACAAAGAAGGTTGGTTCATCGGACATCGGCTCCCTATGAAAACAATTCAGGTATTTGAACTTGCCTGAGATAACTAAAGCCTGTTTGTTCCTGAATCAATTGGAGTCCGAACAATTTTGGTCTTTCACTGTCCCTGAAGTCCGAACAAAGCAATCAATGACTTTGAGCTTATCTATAAATCACCCTAATTCAGTAACAACGTAACCTCAAAGTAAAATTCAGTGAAAAAAATGTGTAGATACGATACTAGAGATGTAATCTATCTCGTATATCAAATTACATGCGTAAATGCTCAAGTCTATTATATGTACCTGATTATGTAATTTTAATGGTATGCGCAGTTTCGAGTATAACCGACTCCCAAGTAATCACTATATAGAAACATTGGGTAATGAAGGTCCTATTTTATTATGGATTATAGGATCTAGCTAAGGTCAGTCTCAAGATGTATCACTGTTTTGGTCTAAAATTATGGATTCGAAAAATTGAGAGTTTTTGATTTATACCATTTTAAGGTTAATTTAAAAATTATTAAGTCCTCTTTAAAAAAAATACATGATACAATATATGAATTTTATAAAGTACTTTAATCGAAATGATCATAATTTAAGGTATTTAATAATTAATCTGAACTTTACAAGCCTATGAGAGTAGAATAATGTGATATAAATAAATAAATTCAAAGTCTTTTTCTTACTTTTAGTTAGATAAAGTACGTTTACATTGACTGAATAATTGGGTTTTAAAATCCGAATATTTAACGGGCTTCTCGGAGTTAGTGGGGTAGGACAAAACCGGCCTTAAAAAGATGTAACAGAATAATACTGATAATTTTACGATAAACAGCTATAGTATACGTGTAATTGATTTAAAAACTATAACATTAAATTTTTATTCATAAATCGTAAATGATGTTTGTGCAATATATCTATACAAATATGAAAAATATGGATGAAAGTGGTAACGATGATGGATGCAAATGAAAATTTTAACTATTTATAAGTATCAACAACATAACGACCCAAGATCTTACCTTGTTCCATTAATTCAAACACTTTTGGTAGCTCAGATAAACCAACAATCTTGATTGGTGATTTAACTAATCCTCTAGAGAAGAAATCAACAGCCTCTCTGGTATCAGCCCTGTTACCAACAGATGAACCTTTAATAGAGACTGATTTGACGACAGCACTAAAAACTTGAACCCTAGCAACGGCACCAGCTGGTAAACCAACAAGAACAACAGTACCACATGGTCTAATATATTCAGTAGATTGTTCAATGGCTTTTTCAGAGACTGAAACGTTAATAACACCATGTGGACCACCATTAGTAGCTTTAATAATATCGTTAACGATATCTTTAGTCTTTGTGAAATCGACAAATACTTCAGCACCTAATGATTTAACCAATTCACCTTTATCATCACCACCATCAATGGCCAAGACTCTTAGACCTAGAGCTTTAGCATATTGAACAGCTAAAGTACCTAAACCACCACCAGCACCTGAGATGGCAACCCATTGTCCAGCGTCTAGATCAGCAGTCTTCAAGGCTTTGTAAACAGTAACACCTGCACATAAAATAGGTGCAACTTCAGCTAAATCAGTACCTTTAGATACCTTTGCAGCTTGAACGGCGTCAGCGGTAGC
Source organism: Hansenula lynferdii (assembly GCA_030582155.1). Classification (NCBI taxonomy): domain Eukaryota; kingdom Fungi; phylum Ascomycota; class Saccharomycetes; order Phaffomycetales; family Wickerhamomycetaceae; genus Hansenula; species Hansenula lynferdii. The sequence continues at coordinate 139,698 of JAKTWT010000013.1, forward strand.
ATATTGTTGGAAAGACCCATCATGAGTATAACCTGATATATCAGCATTTGGACAATTGATTTCAAATGATTTTTCACAGTATTCACATGATTGACATGTACCATTTAGCCATTTAATACCAGCATAATCACCAATCTCGAAATTGGTGACATTAGCACCTTTAGCAACAACTATACCTGCACCTTCATGACCACCAACTAATGGTAACTTGGTTGGTGTTGGCCAATCACCTTTCCATGCGTGTAAATCAGAATGACAAACACCTGAATATTTAACATTAATCAAGATTTCATTTGGTTTTGGAATTGGAACTTCAATATCTTTAAATTCTAGTTTCCCACCGTTGGATTCGAAAACAACAGCCTTTTGAGTCTTTGGAATAGTCATTGTGTATAATTCGTGTAATTATCAAGTCAATTGATCATGTAGGAAAAGATGGATATTTCACTCTTTTATACGTCTATTCACACGGGTTATCAATTGAACTTCTGCAATGCATGTACATCAATTATAGCGGGACTGTACTGTACCACCCTTTGGTGATACTAGAAGCTATATACATTGGCGCAGTTTTCCTTATCAGGTAAAAACAAGTTCCAGTCTCTACTATTTTTCCGTCATATTCCAGTGTTTGTAGGTCCTAAAGAACATTTGAGTTAGTATTTGTATTACTCTATTTGTATCACTTCTAAGCACTCTATCTGACATGATTGTCATTGGATCAGTTTATATCTCTTTAGACAACTTTGAGCTAACATAAGGAAGGTGTTACTTCTATTATAAAGTACATATTCTTAACTGAAAGTCTTATCTTAAACCCATTTTACCAAAGATCGGAGAAGATGATTTCTTATCTTCCACGTTTTTTTTTTTTTTTCAATTAACCGCGTCTTGTATATGTACTAGTGTAAATTATTCTATCTATAAACATTTTCAAATCTAGTGCAGCGACTAATTAACGCTGTATATAACAGGATAATGATCAACAGCTTTACGCAAAAATTTCAAACTATAACATTAAATTTTTATTCATAAATCGTAAATAACGTTTGTGATCTATCTATATATATATATAAAATGGATGAAAGTGGTGATGATGATGGATGCAATTGAAAATTTTAACAATCTATTTAGAAGTATCAACAACATAACGACCCAAAATTTTACCTTGGGCCATTAAATCGAAAACTTTTGGTAATTCTGATAAACCAACAACTTTAATTGGGGCTTGGACTAAGCCTCTTTCAAAGAAATCAATAGCTTCTCTAGTATCAGCTCTGTTACCAACATATGAACCTTTAATGGAAACTGATTTAACAACAGCACCAAACACTTGAGCTCTAGCAACGGCACCAGCTGGTAAACCAACAAGAACAACAGTACCACATGGTCTAACATATTCAGTAGATTGTTCAATGGCTTTTTCAGAGACTGAAACGTTAATAACACCATGTGGACCACCATTAGTAGCTTTAATAATATCGTTAACGATATCTTTAGTCTTTGTGAAATCGATAAATACTTCAGCACCTAATGATTTAACCAATTCACCTTTATCATCACCACCATCAATGGCCAAGACTCTTAAACCTAAAGCTTTAGCGTATTGAATGGCTAAAGTACCTAAACCACCACCAGCACCTGAAATGGCAACCCATTCACCAGCAGCTAAATCAGCAGTCTTCAAAGCTTTGTAAACAGTAACACCTGCACATAAGATTGGAGCAATTTGAGTTAAATCGGTACCTTTAGATATCTTTGCAGCTTGAACGGCATCAGCGGTAGCGTATTGTTGGAAGGACCCATCATGAGTATAACCTGATAAATCAGCTTTTGGACAATTTGATTCAAAAGATTTTTCACAAAATTCACATGATTGACATGAACCATTTAACCATTTAATACCTGCATAATCACCAATTTCGAAATTGGTAACGTTAGCACCTTTAGCAACGACAACACCAGCACCTTCATGACCACCGACTAATGGTAATTTAACTGGTAATGGCCAATCACCTTTCCATGCGTGTAAATCAGTATGACAAACACCAGAGTATTTAACATTGATCAAGATTTCATTGGCTTTTGGAGTTGGGACTGGGATGTCCTTGTATTGAAGTTCACCTCCGTTTTCGTAGAAGATAACACCTTTTTGAGTAGTTGGAATTGACATGTTTTCGTTAATTGTATGTATAATAAGAATTAAACAATACTAATTGATGATGAGTATAAAAGGATCATGAGGATTAAACTGTTAAGAGTGGGAAATGGGCTCCTTTTATACAAGTTTCGGAGTTTCAAGATGATCAGCATGTGGGACTGTAGTTGTTGTGCCATTTTGAACATGGCGATTTAATGGAGATCTGGTGGTGTGCTTACTATGCGAATTGGAACTGGAGACGTCAGATTTGTATTTTATATATGCATGGCCGGAAAAATAGCCTTAGATGCTCGCAAAAGCAACGCGATATTGTACGAGTAGGCAGTAGGCAGGTGAGAAGTTAGAAAGAGGTGTGACGGTTTGGAGCCAGCTGATAGAGATCAATCGGAGTTGAAGATGATTTGTTTTAGTGTTGTAGAGGTGTTGGAGCTACGTGGTCTCATCAAGACTTCGGTGGGCACTCACATCAACAGGCCTCCTCTGTTGTAATCATACCGTACACTAATCTCCGTATGAGGTCAATAGACATCTGGTATAAAACTGGGCTGGTTCCAGGCCCACACGCCCAGTCGAAGAGATTAGGGTAAAACAAGCTTCACAATAGGGAACAACTGTTTTAAACGGCCATAACATGACGGCCTCCTTAACTTTGCGGTCAAGTTATGTATTGGCTGATTCTGCTGCTTGTAGTGGGACCACTCTCTCTGTGCCCCAAGAAAAAACGCGCAATTCGGGGATCGGATATGGAGAATTCAGGCTTTTGGGGAGACGAGGGAGAAATTGGTGGTGCCAATTGATGCTGATGGTAAGGGAAGTGCCGGTGCTGGTGATGATAGTGAAGTTTATCTCGATGATAATGAAGTTTATCTTGATGATATACTTCATATACCAGCCAAAAGAGGGATTTCTGTTGAAAGTTCCTCGGTAGGGCCAGCAGCACGCTATATGTTTGATATTAGTTTGTAACAATAACCACAACGATCTGCTCTTAATGGGAGCCCAGACTAAACTCAATGACATGGAATACAAGCATGATTTCAAAGAGTTGGCAGAGAGGTACCCTTACCTGAGGCAATTGTGAGTTACTTTGTTATATTGTTTCCTCTTCAAGCACTAACTGTTAAAGTTTACGAGATAACAACAGATATGATTTTTCACATGAAGGTCTTGAAAATCTTACAAGGGCCATCTTGAAGAACGATTTCAACATTGAATTTAAACCAATTGCGCAACACCTATGTCCTGCTATCCCGAGTAGAATAGCATATCTAGACCATATTAGGACTGTTCTTGAAGAGACTGATACAGAGGGAATCAATGGGTTGGATATTGGCACTGGCGCCTATGCTATTTATGCAATCCTAGCCCAAAAAAAATTTGGTTGGAGAATGGAAGGTGTTGATGTTGACCAAGAATCAATAAATAATGCCCAATCTTTGTTGAAAGAGAACGGTGTAGATAATGTTGAAGTGACCAAAGTTTCACCTGATGATGTTTTTTTCACTCAGGGCCAAAATTTCACATTTACAATGTGTAATCCACCATTCTATAGTTCAAAAGGTGAGATGATATCTAATCAAGATTTGAAGCAAAGTTTACCGAGAGATGAAGTCATTGCTAGTGAATTAGAACTCATTACACCGGGTGGTGAAGTGGAATTTGTTAAAAGAATGATTTTACAGAGCGCTAATTGTGGAAATGATATTAAATGGTTTACTTCGTTACTTGGTAAAAAAAATTCATTGGATCAGTTGATTGTCTTTCTTAAATTAAAAAATTGTACAAATTTCTTAGTTAAAACTTATCAACTTGGCAAAACGAAAAGATGGATATTGTTTTGGTCTTTCCAATTATTTAGACCTAAAGTGTTGAATGATTTTAATTTCATAACACCAACTGTTGTGTTATTTGATATTGACTTGGAAAAGACAAAAAATGCCCTTAATGACTTACCTCTTAATGTTACACACCATACTAATGAAATTATTGTCACTACAAATGGTGATGTTTGGTCTAGATCGTTCAAAAGAAAGAAACAAAAACCTAACATTTCAGATAAATCAATATTCAAGATCAATGATAAAAGCGTATATTGGTATTATGGACCATCCCAAACAATTTTCCAAAAATTTCATACATTTATAAGGAAACATCAATAAACACGAAAGCCCTTCTATTGATTCAATTTTTTAACTATTCTTGCAGGAGTCCCCACTGCGACAACATTTGAAGGTAAATCTCTATTAACAACTGAATTAGCACCAACAACAGTCCCTGAACCAATAGTTATACCAGCTAACACTGTAACACCAGCACCTAACCAAACTTTATCACCAATGTTAATTTCTCTAGCCCATTCAATAGAATTATCAACTCTTTCATCAGATAATAATGGATGTGTAGCACTTGCCAATGTAACATTTGGACCAAATTTAACACCATATCCAATACGTATCAATGAACAATCCAATATAACCAAATTAAAATTTGCATAAAATTTATCACCAATTTCCACATTAAATCCATAATCCACATGAAATGGAGCTTCAATACATATATTTGAACCATTTAATTTACCAAAGATCTTTTTAAGATGATTATATCTTTGTAAATCGTATTCATCTGGATGTAAATCATCAAGTTTAATCAATTCGTACTCCTGGGACAATTCACGACGTTTGGTTCTAGCAATACGTAACTCCAAGGCCAATGAATCGTAACTTATAATTCTAGTCAGATCTGAATTACTTATAATTCTATTTATACTCACACCATTCCTGAAATCATTCGTTCATATTGTTCAGATCCTCTTGGAATATCTTTCAAATTATCATATGCGTATCCTATCAAATCTGTATTCTTCTCAAAAGTTTGCGACATGGTTTAGGATCCTCAAAATTAATATATGAAGTATTGATGAGTTGTTCATTTCGTTGAACGGTTAAATTGTGGATCCAAGCTTTTTTTCTGGGGATTTCCCGGAGAAACAATAACACACAATTAAGGTCCAGCCATATATGGGAATATATATATTCTAGAGCTTAAAGTACAAAGATAATGGATCTTTAAGTAACGGTGTGACTTTCCACCTGTCTCAATGGCTAGAATCTTCCAAAGAGATAAGGCTGTGAAACCTTGTTTAAAACTAAATGTACGTTAAAGAAACGACGTGTCAGGCTTCTAGAAAGTCATTTCCCGTCACAGAGCAACCACCCACCATTCAGTTAAAATATAGGCCTCTGACACTTCATTATCACCCAAATCTACACTTTTCTGAGAAGTGAGCTGACAACGTACTAAACTGGTGATTATGCAAATTTCAACCTACGTCTTGGAAACCACCGCTAAGAATAAGAAATTCTCACCGGAAAAATCAGAAATTCTTGTCAGCTCATCACCAGATCATTTTGAAATAAACTTGGAACGTACAAATTCAGCCATCTCCGGAAATCTTTCTAGAAACTAGCTAAATATAGAGTCATTACTAGCGATGGAAGCTCAATATCAAGTGTATATTCCTGTATTTGACTCCGGAAGGCCCATATGACTCTTGAGTCTTGACCTGTTGATGGTATTGTCTGATGTACCTCACTGCATTAACCAACCGGAGAACATGAACCACCACGCAACTGACTTTGAAACCGGTCACAGCTAGAAATCAGTCATAGCATAAGAAGCCTAGAGAACTGATCAATCATAACGTAATCCATCTCATTATCCTGAGCCTATAAGCTTCAAGACTAAAATCAGAGGTTTTCAGAAGGACACCGATCTGCAGGTTCAAAATTGCATGTAGCGAAAATACGATCTCACCAAGGTATAAAAGTAAGCTATATTCTCACAATCTTGTAACCACCAACCAAAACATCATCAATCAAAAGCTCAATTAAAACACATAAAAAATGTCTGAAGAACCTCATTCTGGTACCATATCCAAATCAGTCTCATACTCAACAATTGAACGACCACCTTTCACCGTGGCAGTTATAGGTTCAGGAAATTGGGGTACAACTGTTGCCAAAGTAATTGCAGAAAATACAAGAGAAAATCCATTACTTTTCGAATCAGTTGTACGTATGTGGGTATTTGAAGAAGAATATGAAGGTAAAAAATTGACTGAAACTATTAATGAAACTCATATAAATGCTAAATATTTACCAGGGATTAAATTACCAGATAATTTGGTTGCAGAACCTGATTTATTGAAAACTGTGGAATATGCAAATATATTAATATTTAATTTACCTCATCAATTCTTGGAGAAAATTTTAAGTCAATTGAAAGGTCATGTAAACCCTAAGGCAAGAGCAATCTCATGTTTAAAAGGTCTTAGAGTTTCTGAAGAGAAAGTTGAATTATTATCAGATATAATTCAATCAGAAATTGGTCTATGGACAGGTTGTCTTGCTGGTGCAAATTTAGCTCAAGAAGTTGCAGAACAAAAATTTTCAGAAACAACAATTGCATATCCATTACCACCAGATTATATGTCTGGTGATGTTGATGCTACAGTTTTATATACATTATTTCATCGTCCATATTTCCATATTCATGTCATTGATGATATCGCAGGAATTAGTATAGCAGGTGCTCTTAAAAATATTGTTGCTATAAGTGTTGGATTTGTTGATGGATTAAAATGGGGGGATAATGCTAAAGCTGCAATAACACGTCGTGGATTATTAGAAATGATTAGATTTGGTAGGAAATTTTTCCCAAGTTCAAAAAATAGTTCTTTTACAGAAGAATCTGCAGGTGTAGCAGATTTAATTACAACTTGTTCAGGTGGTAGAAATTTTAAATTGGCTAAAAAAATGGCACAAACTGGTAAATCTGCAAGAGATGTTGAAATTGAATTATTAAATGGACAATCTGCTCAAGGTTTAGTCACAGCTAAAGAAATTCATGAATTAATTAAACATACACATTGTCAAGAAGAATTCCCACTTTTCGAAACAACTTATCAAATTTTATTTCATGGTGTTAGTATTGGTATCTTACCTTACATGTTAGAAAACAAATGGTCTCAAAGTAAACAAAATTTTTACAACTGATACAATTTATTTGTTTATTATAATGATAGAATTTTTTCCCCTTTTTAGTGTACAGTAAATAACATTAATTCGTCATATAGTATCAGCTTTTAATCTATTAGCAATACTTTCTTTTAAAGCTTCAAACGGACTCTTTTTAAATTGTGTATCTCTCAAAACATTACTAAAATGTTCTCTTTCCATACTTTCAATCTTCTTGGATCCTTTTTTATTTTTTGGATTTGGTAAATTCTTGGATTTATGTATTTTTTCAATAAAATCAGGTTTATTCACAATGTTTATATTTAATAATTTTTCTGATGATACATTACCAGATTCAGTTTCTTTTGTGGTATCTTCTAATGAAGTTAATAAATCTTGCATTTTGGGTTTTAATTCTTGTTTAGCATTTCTTTTACGACGTCTCAAACTTGATTTAGATATACCTTCATTAGAATCCTTATTTAAACGTTTCAAAAGTTGTTCTGATTTAGAGTGCATTTTTTCTCTCTTGGATTCTTTATATTCATGTAAAAAAGCCTTTGGATCTTCTGGCAAGTTATCAATTTGTTGATTTGATGATCTATCACCAGGAGTATTAGCTCTTCTGGCGACTTTTGATCTCATGTTTTCTCTCTTTTTAACGACCTAAAAAAGCACATGTTAGTCCATCATTCCAATAATCCAAGCCACAAACCTTTACTCACCATTTTACTATATTGTATCCTATAATTTCACCAACCTTTTAGTTCTTATCAAGTACAAATGTCTCTAGCTACTAAAGTTTTTCTAGTGATGAGATGACATAATCACTAATTAAAAATTTTCAGTTTTTTTGAAGAGGAACCTTTTAATTTTGCCAACGAGATTTGGAAAAATCACAACTTGGACACATTAAAATCAACTAGTACCAAAACTATAACTTCACAATGGGTAAATTCGCTTACATCACCGCTACTGCTGCTGCCTTGGCCTTAGGTTATGCCGTCTATTTCGACTACAACCGTCGTACCTCTCCAGAATTCAGAAAAACATTGAAGAAACATAAGAAACATCATGAGAAACAAGTGATAGAGCAAGAAAAGGAAGTTAAGGGATTAAAAGTTGATGCTGTTAAAGCTGCTCTAGAGAACTCATTGAAAAATGATTCACCAGTCCCATCTGACCCAGCTGAAAAGGAAAGATTCTTTATGACCGAAGTTACTCAAGGTGAACAATTGAGTGCTCAATCAGGTGCAGAATTAGAAAGTGCTATACATTTCTACAGAGCTTTATCAATCTATCCAAACCCAACTGATATCTTATCCATCTATCAACGTTCCGTTCCTCAAGAAATTTATGATTATATTATTATGATGGTTGCTATACAACCTCCACAATCAGTTGCTAACATTTTAAGTGAATCTGTTAAAGTGGAAGCTGAAGAACAAGATTAAGCGGTATGATTTGGAAACACTAGGCAAGGGATGATTATTGCTAGTGACAATTTGTGTTGTTTGAAGAGAAATATTCAATTTTAGATTTTTTATTGTTTTTAGCGATTTTGTACATAATACTTCAAGATACAATATATACAAACTCTTTTATTATAAGATTAATTTAATGATTATTTAGGAGCATAACGAACAATGTTCTTGACCAAAATGAAACCATAAGTGGTTAAAGCGGTAAAATTAACCAAGTTGAATAACAATGAAATTCCGTGAATTTTACCGAATTGTTTACTCAAATCTTTATGTTCTGGTGTATCTTCTTTCCCTTCATCTTCTAATTTGAATCTAGCTTCTTTTATTTTTCTAGTTTCTGGTAATAACCAGACAGAATTTGTTAAACCTCCAATAACAGCAGTACCTAAAGTCACTAGCGCACCAGTAGTTAATGCATATGGAGCTGTTAATCCAATAAGAATTGGTGAGATGGTTTGAGCAAGGAAGAAGTGTGGGAACACTTTGCTTTGTAAAGCTGAAAACTCCTTCTTGGATAACGTTTTAAAGGCAATTGGTGATGCGACATATGAGTAGTAACCAGATCCTCCCCAGCTTGATTATTGTTAGGAAATGAAGGAAAGAGAAAATTTTGAATATATAAAGATACTCACATAAAAGACCAGATGAACAAGTGAGCAGTTGGGCGGAATAGAGACATTTTGATGGGATGAATTTGTAGGTTTTCGTACAGATTAGAGATATTCTTGATAATGGTCCTTAATTAATGAGAATCAGACGGGTTTTTCGTCTTTGACTTTACACTAGCCACATTTTGTTTGTGATGTGGCGGTAGAATCGAGGTGTGGCGCATTATGATTTCTACTTTTCCTTTGAAAAAAGTAGTAATTCTAAAACCTTCACCTGAGATAACCAACAATTGTCCAAGATGTCTTCAATTAAAACCCTGAACCAGGTGCTGAAAAGCATATACCAATCTTTCACACAAAAGAAAGCTGGATACTCGATTGTGTCAGGAAACCAATCTGGTGGTGAGTACTAATTACACTAGTTAATAAATTAAAATACTGACATGGATAGATCTTGATTCTATTGTTTCCGCTATTACTTATGCCTATTTCTCACATCTCCACAAATCCAGCAATTTGGTGCTTCCCCTTTTGAACTTCTCTAGAAAAGAACTAAATTCTCGTAAAGATGCCTTGTTATTATTCAAACAACACCAAATTGACATAAAAAACTTGTTTTTTACCGATGATTTAGCTGATTTGACCAAAGCACAAGGAATAATATTGGTTGATCACAACACACCACAGGGGAGATTGAAGTCAACTATCACCTCTCCAGTGACTGGTATTATTGATCACCATGAAGATGAAGGCCAATTCAAAGATTCAGAACCTCGTGTAATAAAGCCATCAGGTAGTTGCGCAAGTCTGGTTTTCAAATATTGGTATGATATAATCGAAGACAGAAATGTGATTGACCCTGAGGCAATTAAGCTACTGCTTGCACCACTGGTGATTGATACCACAAACCTGACTTCCAAAGTGGAAAAAATTGATGTTGAAGTGAGTCAAATTTATCAAACCTATCTCAGCGATTTTGATACTGCATTGCTTTTTAAAGAGTTGAAAGAAGCGAAAAATGACATTGAAGGTCTCCCTGCTAATGATGTGTTTGCAAAAGATTACAAAGATTTTCAAGGATTGGTAGGTTCCGGTGATTTCGCAAAGAAGATTGGTATAACATCTGTTGTTAAATCATTTTCTTACCTCCACGAAACTTTTCCAAATTTAGTTGATGAGGCACAAAAGTTTTTGGAAAATGAAGGTATTGATATCTTCATAATAATGACCAGCTTTTTGGACAAAGAAAATCACTTCAATAGAGAAATTGGCATTGTTACCAAGGATGAAAGTAATCAGGTTATCGCTAAATTAGCTACTGAACAAGTCTTTGAGTATCTAGATCTAAAACCCCAACCGGAATTCTCGAAAATCCCATCGCTAGATGTCTACAAGCAATGTAACCTTGCTGCCAGTAGAAAACAAGTGATACCAGCTTTCAAAAAGTCTTTTGAAAGACTATAATTGATGTTTCGATTATACTTAAAGAATCTGTAGCGTTTCTGCCAAAACTCCGGGTCTCCTCCAAATGCGGAGCATAATATGGAGAAGAGAAACAAAGAATCAAGAATCAAGACAATAATAGCAAATCCCGAAAAAAATAGCAAGAGGGAAAACCTGTCGGAGAAAAGATGAACTTTGATAAGAATGAAGCTTCACCAGCTACAATAAAAATAACTCTCAGCTTGAAATAGTTTACAACAGAGAACAACAGTGCGTTTCGGACCCTTGAATAGATTCACCTCGATCGACAAGGAAATATATCAGCTCATCTCTCAAATTTCTACGGCTCCATTACTTACTTACTATACATCAACAAGAAATACAATAAACTTTGTTCAATCGAAGTATGAAAGGAATAGTATACCATGGTCAGAAGGACCTCAGGTTTGAACAAGACTTGAAAGAACCAACCATCACATCCCCAGATGAAATCCTTGTTGATATATCATACTGTGGTATTTGTGGGACTGATTTGAAAGAATACACTGATCCTCCAAATTTCTTTGCCGATAATGATAAGCCTGATAAATTAACTGGATTGAAAGGTCCAATGTGTATGGGTCACGAAATGGCTGGTAAGATTGTGGAGAAAGGTGATGAGTGAGTTGTCTAAGAGAAGTGAAAGAAGATGATACTAACTTTCACCCATAGAGTGTATGGAATGGATATTGGTGATAAAGTTGTGATTGAACCAACCGTATTTTGTGCTGATAGTGAGAGGTTCAAAGATTCCAAATTGGAAAAAGATCATGATTGCACACAATGTGCCAAAGGATTGACAAACATTTGTGATTATGCTGGTATTTGTGGACTAGGTGCGCAAGATGGTGGACTTGCTGAGAAATTTGTGACTGGAGCTAGACATGCTGTTGTCATACCTGACTCAATTCCATTGGAAGTTGCTGCATTAGTTCAACCTATTGCTGTGTCATGGCACGCTGTTAGAATCTCTGGTTTCAAAAAAGGTTCATCAGCATTGATTCTTGGAGCAGGTGCTGTAGGTCTAGCAGCTATTTTATCTTGTTTTGGACATAAGGCTTCCATGATTGTTGTCTCTGAGCCTGCAAAGATTAGACGTGAAAATGCAGAGAAATTAGGTGCCAAAGGTTTCGATCCAAGCGCAGTGGATGGTGATCATGTTGAAGCATTAATGGAAATGAGTCCAGATGGCCATGGATTTGATTATTGTTTTGATTGTTCAGGATTAGAAGTCACTTTACATGCTGCTATTAGAGCTGCTACAACTAATGGAACCATTGTCAATGTTGCAATTTGGGGGAAAGATCCCGTAGATTTCTATCCCATGGAAATTACCAAGACTGAAAAACGATTAATGGGGTCAATGTGTTACACAAGGGAAGATTTTGAAGGTGTATTGAGTTCAATTGCTAAAGGTGATATCGATATTGAAAAGGCTAGAACTATGATTACAAGTGTGGTTGATCTTGAACATGGTGTAGAGGGTGGATTTGAACATTTGCTAAAGAATAAGAGCTCTGAAGTTAAGATTTTAATCACACCGAATAATCATGGTGAGATTGATCATTTTAAAGGTGAAGTAAAGACACATGAGGAGTATTTGAAGTGATTTACTGATCTATCAATTAGTGGTACATACATGCTGTAATATATTATCCCTGTTAAAACATTACGCAACTTCATACGTAGAGGCGATCAAACTGATAATGATAAGAGACAGATACTTCTAGATACTTATAGACCGTCTAGACTCACATATTATTTATATAGCAAACACAATTAGAACTTACCAGAACTTCTGAAATCATAGATTTAAAGTTAATGGGATGCATGAGATCGGCGTTTCTGTTTAAGTTACATGGCAGAAAACCCTGTAGTTGTGCTTATCTCTAGAATCTAAATCCAAAAGAAAAGTGTTTGCACAAGTATAAGAGGAGTGAGAACTCCTCATCTTTTGTTTAACCTGAGAAGCTATTTGATATGTGATCTTTTTGCAATATTGTGAAGGTTGTTTTTCTTTCGACAGATTTAGCTGATAATTTCCATGCATGATCGGTGTACGGTGTACCCCGGCATGCTATGGCAACGGGATCCAAGATAGCGCTCAATGATCAATCACAACTTCAAATTCAAATAAAGACACAATGAATAAGAATACATTCCCAACATCAATCCAATTATTACAAAACATGAAGAACATGGTCAAGACTCAAAAACCAAAAAATTACCAAAAAAAGAAAGGATATGCAATAGCCCGGAGTCGAACCGGGGGCTCAAAGATGGCAACTTTGAATTTTACCGCTAAACCACTATTGCCGTTTAAGTCCGTTAAACCAGAAGCGCTTAACCGCTAAACCACAGGCCCTTTTCTTGAAAGTTTTTTTCGTCCAAAACTCCATGACTTTAAAATGCTTACGTCATATATCACGTAAGCATGACTTCAAGCAAATGTTTCGTTAGATAAATGTTGGTTAAATTGACTGTAATTATTCTTTAAATATTTATTCATTTGTAAGGCATAGATCATCAAAATTTAAGATCCACAATGATTCATAAGAATACTGTAATATTCCTCTAAAATATTTCACTATAAATCAAGAAGCGTGACTTTCACGTGATATTCTCGACTTTTTTTTTCACAGCACGTGAATTTTAGCGAAACTTGGATCATTTGTACTTATTATTATTTTTCATAGATCTATTGTTTTAGGCTTTTGCACATAGCTTTTCAGATCACAGTTTTTTTTTGCAAACTTTTCTCCCTAAAGGTCTAATAACTACAAATCTTCTTATTACCGACTCAACTAAATCATGAAATCTTGAGGAAAACTGATTCTTTTCCCAAACTACATCAGTAAACCACAGATCACCTCATATTACAAATTTAAACCCATAATTTTATCTCACCATGAATACGAGGAAAACTGTGGATATAGTCACTATACTGGTACCCATAGTTTTGATAAACAGTCTTTTCATTGCTGGATCTGTTCTGGTACCCATTATTAGAGATGATAAATCATTTATACCTTGCAAGTTGGAATATTTAAGAACATTTATACTTGCAACTGTTTGCTCATTCATTATTAATTGTGGTTCTTGCAAAATCAAACATATCTATCATTTCAAATCTTTGCTAGAGTTCATTGGATTACTATGTTTAGCATACCCACAAAAGACAGAAATTGAACAGACTTATTCGGCATGGAACTTGGTCAAGAGAGAAAGTTATCTATTTGGTGCCATTTATAATTTGATCAGCCAGCTTTATAATTCATTAAAGGAGATCCAAGAAGTAATATTTAGAGATGATACAGATGACATTTTGAAGCGTCAACAATCAGATGAAAGTATAAACAGATCAGTTAGACAAAGATCAACATTGGATAACTGTATCAAGATACGAAGAAACTCACATTTATTAAAGAAAAATATTTATTCAAGTTCACCAGATGAAAATAACCAGGAATATGATGATACAAGAACACCAGACGCATACAATACACCTTTGATTATTGATTATAATTCTGATTCGATAGATTTTGTGAAGACCGGTTCTTCCAATATCGAAGGTTCGAAAACACCATTATTTGGAGCATTAACACCGTGTCATACACCATATGGATCGATCGGATCTATCTATTCTACAAATTTGAACGAAACAACTACCGAGTTTAGCTCCTTTAGCCGCATTATACCATTCTTTAGAAACATTATTTCATCAATCATTTCATCATTTTACGAGATTGGAACCTCTTTGATAATCTCTATAACGTTCATTTATGTCCCTGATTTAAACGATGGCTTGTTCTCATGGATGGAGATTTACTATTATAACAACATTCGTGTTTTTTTAGTGGAAATTGTGCTACCGATAAGTATAATATCTAGCCTCGTACATTCTCAAACATGTGCTGAAAAGCAATCTCAGATAAAGTTGTCACTTTTCTTGTCACTAACGGTTTCTGTTGGTTTTTTCATCATTGGTATCTTGAACACATAGGAAGTACACGCAAGTTATATAACCACCAGATTGTAGTAGTTGTAGCCAATTTCATAAGAATATTTCAAGCCATGACGTTATCAGATGTGAGATCTCTGGGAAAAGGGGAATGCTTAGATCGTTGACTGCCTAGTGCCTAGCCTAATCGGAGAAGACGAAAAACGTCAAATTTCAGTTTCAGAAAAATGTTGAAAATCTCGAGAAGTATTTAGCATTGCCATATTCTACCAAACAGCACTCGAATTGACCAAATACCCTTCAAAACCAGTGTTTCAGCCATTGGATTTGAAACAGATTGTTCATAATTTGGAGAAACAGTTGCTAAAGCTCAACATATCCCGATAGGTAC
This sequence comes from Hansenula lynferdii, assembly GCA_030582155.1. Taxonomy (NCBI): domain Eukaryota; kingdom Fungi; phylum Ascomycota; class Saccharomycetes; order Phaffomycetales; family Wickerhamomycetaceae; genus Hansenula; species Hansenula lynferdii. The sequence goes on from JAKTWT010000013.1 coordinate 154,800, forward strand.
TAGTCTTGAACCGTTATCGAAGCCGAGTAATAAAGGGCGCATAAGATTATAAACAAGAATGAGTTCAAACACACCATTATTAGGCGGTAACAATCGTCGTTCACCAGGTTCTGCTCTGGCCCATGTTGGCCATGTCGCCTTGGTCACTTTGAAATCATCACCAGTCAATTATTTGTTAATTTTCGCTCCATTAGGTATCCTTGCAGGTAATTTAGGATGGTCTTCTACTGCAATCTTTACTTTAAATTTCCTTGCCATCATCCCATTAGCTGCTTTGTTAGCATTTGCCACTGAGGAATTGTCAAGTCATGTTGGTGAAACTCTTGGTGGATTGTTGAATGCAACTTTTGGTAACGCTGTGGAGTTGATTGTTTCAATAATTGCATTGAAAGAGAATCAAATTAGAATTGTTCAAGCTTCAATGCTTGGTTCTATATTGTCCAATTTGTTATTAGTTCTTGGTTGTTGCTTCATCGCTGGTGGTTGGAACAGATTACAACAAACTTTCAATCAAACCGTTGCACAGACAATGAGCTCTTTATTAGCATTGGCTACCGCTGGTTTGATTATTCCTGCTGCATTCCATGCTTCCATCCCAAAATCAGATGAAGGTTCAAAAGAATCAATGATCTTGGCCCTTTCGAGAGGCGCTTCAATTGTCTTATTGGTAATTTATGTTCTGTTCTTGTTGTTCCAGTTGAAAACTCACAAGCAATTGTTCAGCACTGCTGAACCTACTGAAGATGAAGAGACTAGATTACAAGATCAAAACGTTGCTGCTGGTTCTAAAGATGAGGAAGAAGCCGCATTGTCCACAACTTCTTCAATTGTGCTATTATTGGTCTTGACCGTTGTTGTCTCTGTTTGTGCTGATTACTTGGTGGGGTCTATTGATGATATTGTAGAATCAAGTGGTCTTTCCAAGACTTTTATTGGTCTTATTGTTATTCCAATCGTGGGTAACGCAGCTGAACATGTCACTGCTGTTGTTGTTGCCATTAAGGATAAAATGGATCTAGCCATTGGTGTTGCCGTGGGGTCTTCGTTACAAATTGCCTTGTTTGTTACTCCATTCATGGTCTTGGTCGGTTGGATTATCGATGTTCCAATGACTTTGTACTTCTCTACGTTCGAAACCGCTGTTTTGTTCATTAGTGTTTTAATTGCCAACTATTTGATCTTGGATGGTGAAAGTAATTGGTTAGAAGGTGCCATGCTGTTGGGTACATATGCCATTGTCGCTTTGGCATTCTTCTACTTGCCAGATATTGAATTATAACGCAGTATTTAGACTGTATTGTACAATAATGTGATACTATCAAAGACATTTATGCTATAATTGAATCCGTTGTAGTAGTCCGTAATATGGTTTGGCCTAGTCATCACAGACATGACTTTAATTACCATATATTTAATCAACTACCGCTATTCAATTGAGAATATACGAAGTTCAAACTTTGACAAATTCAACGCGTCTTTCTGCGATATCACACTGGGTATAATACATAAGTAGTGCTGTCTGCTAGCGCAAGATGGAGGATTCACGCTCGATGGCCTAAATTACGGCAAAGGCAAAAAATACATATAATTAGGGTGCTCACTGCTAAGAGGACGCGTCTCGAACAATAATATTTGACAGGAGTATATACGTTAATTTGCGACGCGATGCGATCGGTATTAATGCACAAAGGTCAAAGATGCGGTAAAACCACCAAAAAACACTGTCTAGGGGCATGTTTTGAGGCAGCTTTCAGCTTAGTGCTGATAAAATTGCTCTCTATTATCCCAGGAGCCATAGCTATACATAGCTATATATTTTATCTGCATGGACTTTCCAAGCTGAAACTGTCAATTTTCCGAGACCAGCCACCGATAAAGTTATCTCCGACCGATCTTGAATCAGTGAGCCTCAAGCTCAATATCAATATCGAGATCTATAGTATAGTCTATATGGACATGTCATGTGTCACCAATATTTGGTTTTCATTATGTAGCTTTCCATCTTGTTTGATGTCCTGGAAGATGTCCGTAATTGCCCCACAATTGATTGTGCATACAGCGAGTTCTTTCCTGGTGAATCGTGATGCTGCAAAGATCACCTTTTTGCAATGTCCGGCTGGCAGCTGGCAGGACAGATCAAATCCAGATTCCAGCGTGTTCTTCTGTGGGAAATGTATGCTCTAAATTGGGAGCTGCTTAGTATGAAAGCGGATAAGGATTCTTGTTGTATGCGGGCTGACCGTTTGATTATATACTTTGGAAATTGAGATGGTTTAGTTATGGGTTGTCGGTTTATTGTTGGTGTCCTACGAGGCTTCATCTTATTACCAGCTGTCCAACCTTCCCACCAAAGTGTCCAATTTGCTCTACAACAAACAGCCCAGTGACCCTTTGACACTCCAACCGTTTCCAGCAATACCTCATCCCAAAATAGCCATAAACAGACCCCTTTCAAGATCCTTGATTCCTTGGAACACAGACGCGTCCCTTTTAACTTTTAACGCGTTTGAGCTGGAAATTTAGAACCCCCTTCGGAAATAAAATCAAAACCCGGTAGGCGCACGCTCCGCAGGTTAAAGAGTGCAAAAATGGCTGGGCCATTGTAATTAAGCTGGAAATTGCGTAGACTTATAAAACCAAAGGATCCTGGTTATTTCTACAAAAGCTGTGTCTATGGATTGCCAGACCAATTGAAAATTATCACCAGCTAGACGAGTTATATATCCCCATATATCCACTGGTTTTTTCTTTACTTTATCTCCTGTTTTATTATTTCTTATTGTTTCTCATTTGTTTCACATTCTCCGAAAAGGTACATCAAAGGTATCATAAAGTCCAGACTTTAAACGTACCTATTTCTCACCGCGTCACAAAGCAGTTTCATATAAACAAACAAGCAATTCCTGCTTTCCAACTTCAAGATTGTTTTTTTTTCATAAACATATATCATATATCATTCATTCATTTTACTCAATTCATTCTCAAGACATAAACATTTAATACCTTCATTTTCAATTCAACATTCATTTACAACATGTCTGATAGAGAAGCTTTACAACATTTCAACAGAAAACCTGTGAACTCAGAAATGGTTCAATACCTAGTGGATACAACTTATTCAGTTATCAAGCTTAAGACCCCATCATCTAAAATTGGTTCAGCTTATCCATCACCACCAAATTCTCCAAATGAAAAACATTCTACAGTTTCATTATTTGAATTTATTCGTCGTTTAATAAAACATTCAAATGTTCAAACACCAACATTGATGTCATCTTTGGTTTATTTAGCAAGACTTCGAGCAATCTTACCTTCAAATGTCTATGGTATTGAAACAACTCGTCATAGAATCTTTTTGGGTTGTTTAATCCTTGCAGCTAAATCTTTAAATGATTCTTCACCTATAAACAAACATTGGGCTTCATATACAGATGGCCTTTTATCAATTCAAGAAGTCAACACCATTGAACGTGAATTGTTAGATTATTTGAACTGGGATCTTACCATATCTCAGCAAGATCTTTATAATTCATTTTCATTTTTCTTAATCCCAATAAAGGCCAAATTAAGAAAAATTGCTGAAAATGATTTAGTATCAAGACAAAAACATTTCATCAGTTCTACACCTTCTTCAACAAAATTAGCATCCATGGTTGCCCCACGTATTTCATCATCAAGAAATTTAAATCAACAAGTTTCAAATTCTTCAAGTGCAAGTTCAGTACCTTCATTATTATCGGCATCTTCATCAAGATCAACATTATCAAGTATAAATACCGCTTCATCACATTCAATAAATACAATGTTGAATCAATCACAACCAGTTACAATGGAATCTCAACAACAATTAAATATTACTCCAATCAAAGAAAAATCTGGTTATAGACCATTAAGATTAAGATCTTCAAATGATAATAATCAACAATCATATAACGATATATCTACATTACCTCAATTAAATTTAGAAAAATCAAAAAATTCAATGTTAGCAACAGCTGGAAGAGTTACAAGAGCATTTTAGTAATCAAGCTTAACTTAGTAATTAACGATTTTAATGATTTATTTATAAATGGGTATGGTTTAATGGTTTCTATATATTCAGTTCACTTTTTGGTTTTAAATATAATTACAGTTTTAATGACAATTTTATAAAGGGTTTAAATCCATTACTTGTAGTTTTAATAGGAAACACATTTATTTTAAATTAAGACTCGAAAATAAAGAGATACAGTTCAAACTAGTCTTCATCCAGAAGTTCTAGAATCCACAAAGGGACAACAAAAAATTATCTATGAGTATAAATCATCTTCATCTTCAGCAGCACCAAAGTTTGCAGCACCTGCATTTTGGTTTGCTGGTGGGATTGTTTGACCATCACCTGCTGTATCACCAAATTTAAAATTGGTATATTGACCTCTTGATGCTGTTATTTGTTGAGCATATGCTTCATAACGACGTAATTCAGCATCACTAACAGAACGTTTAGCAGTCTTCATAGCTTCTTCGAAATGTTCTCTAGTGATGAATGGAACTAAATCTTCTTCTTCTTCTTCAATTTCTTCCTTCATTTCAACATCACCTTCACCACCTTCAGTCTTGACCTTGTTGGCTTCTTTTTCTTTAGTAGTACGTCTATGAGCTTCAATTGAATCTTTAATGGCAAATTTAGCTGATCTTTGAACAATGTATGATAAATCAGCACCAGAGAACCCATGGGTAGTCTTGGCAATTTGTGATAAATCTAAACCAGGTTCTAATGGTGTATTTCTCAATTGAGCATTCAAGATTGATAAACGTGCTGGTTCATCTGGTAAAGGAACATAAATCAATTGATCTAAACGTCCAGGTCTTAAAATAGCTGGATCAATTTGATCTGGTCTATTAGTAGCACCAACAACAAACACATTCTTTTTAGCATTCATACCATCCATTTCAGTCAACAATTGATTGACAACACGATCAGATGCACCACCAGCATCACCCATTGAATTACCTCTAGCTTTTGCAATGGAATCTAATTCATCCAAAAAGACAACAGTTGGAGCAGCAGCTCTTGCCTTATCGAAAATATCACGAATGTTTGATTCAGATTCACCAAAGTACATACTTAGTAATTCTGGACCTTTAACAGAGATGAAATTTGCTGAAACTTCAGTGGCAACAGCTTTAGCTAATAAAGTTTTACCAGTACCTGGTGGACCAAAGAATAACACACCTTTTGATGGAGCCAAACCAAATTTGGTATATTGATCTGGATGTAAGACTGGGTATTCAACAGTTTCTTTTAATTCATCTTTAACGTGATCTAAACCACCAATATCATCCCATGTGACATTAACATTTTCAACAACAGTTTCACGCAATGCAGATGGGTTGGAGTTACCAAGAGCAAATCTGAAATTGTCCATAGTAACACCTAATGAATCCAAAACTTCAGCATCTATTTCTTCTTCATCTAAATCAATTAAATCCATTTTTTCACGGATTTGTTGCATAGCAGCTTCAGAACATAATGAAGCAACATCAGCACCAACATAACCATGAGTTTCAGCGGCAATGGTTTCTAAATCAACACCTTCAGCTAATTTCATGTTTTTAGTATGGATTCTTAGGACTTCTAATCTACCAGTGGCATCTGGAATACCAATATCAACTTCACGATCGAATCTACCGAATCTTCTCAAAGCTGGATCAATAGAGTTTGGTCTGTTGGTAGCGGCAATAACAACAACATTTGATCTTGCCTTCATACCGTCCATTAAAGTCAACAATTGAGAAACAACTCTTCTTTCAACTTCACCATTGGTCTTGTCTCTCTTTGGAGCAATAGAGTCAATTTCATCAATGAAGATAATAGCTGGGGCATTCTTTTCAGCTTCTTCGAAAGCTTTTCTTAAGTTTGATTCGGATTCACCAGCCATTTTAGACATAACTTCTGGACCATTAATTAAAAAGAAGAAAGCACCAGTTTCATTGGCAACGGCTCTAGCCATAAGAGTTTTACCAGTACCTGGAGGACCATACATTAAGATACCCTTCGGTGGTTTGATACCAATACTCTTGAATAATTGTGGATGTCTTAGTGGCAATTCAACCAATTCTCTGATTTGAGCCATTTGTTTACGACAACCACCAATATCATCATAACCGACTTCGTTGATGTTGTTTTCCTCATCTTCTCTATTGATTGGTTCACCTTCACAGTGAATGATTGTATCTTGTGCAACAATAGCTGATTCAGTTGGTTCAACTTCGACAACTTTGAATTCCACTTGTCTCATACCACCACGAACAACAAAATGATCACCTTTTCTAACTGGTCTGTATGCTTCAACGAAATATGGTTTCAAATAAACGTCAAACAATGAACCAGTTAAACCTTCAACAGTATCGGCGATTGGTAAAACGGAAATTCTTGAAGCATATTTGATATCTGGTAATGGATGAACAGTGACGATATCACCTAATCTAACTCTCAAGTTATTACGAACGACACGATTGACACGGACAGCACCATCATCAATATCATCATCAAGTAAAACGATCAAGACGGTGTCTTTTCTCTTTTTACCCTTAACCAAGACGGTGTCACCACGGAAAAGTTGTAATTTATCCATAGTGTTTGATGTCATGGCAATAACAGAGTTATCATCGTTAGTGGCATCATCAACTAAAAGAGCTATGAGAAATTGGGTTGTTAGTATTCAATTGATCAGCTGGAGATAGTCTGAAAGTATATCAACTCACCATTATCCTTCTTCTTCTTTCTTAGGATGGCGGTAGCGGTTTGATCTTCCTTGGAGTTCTCGCCTCCTGAAGCGTCTAATAAAGGTTTCTTCTCGTCAACCATTTTGTCAATTGCCAGTATTTTCTAGTTATAACTATTCTCTGTAATGAATTGATAAATAACAAAGGATTCGAATATGTTGAATAAGAAAACACAATTGGAAAGTGGCGTTTTTTATGGTAAGTTTCAAAGCAGTTTTGTAGTGTTGAGTTTTTTAAGTGAATCCGGTGGCAACAGAACAGAACAGATCAACAACTTTCGCGGGTTCAGAAATATTTGGCGGTAGGGCCCACAATCGGAAAAATTTAGCGCTTTTGGAGCATTTGTAAAGGAATATCTACAAGTTATGTCAATTAGAGGCGGTCTTGTGCATTATGTGCTATGCTAATGTTCAAAATGGAGCATTGGAAGTTGTTGCAAGTTTCATGGTTTCGTCGATTGTTGTGAGAGTCTGTGAGCATTGAATGATAATCACACGGCTATTATCTTTCAGAATCAACCTCTTAAAACCCAACTAATCCTGCAACTTGTCTGGCCCCCACCGCTGTAGCCATCTTCAACCCTTGGACACCGAATGGGAAGTAACTCACGGTGTAGTATATCACAGCAAATATTTCGACCAAACTGAAAAGCAAAGTTAATATGGTTGATTTCATGACAGCGCTGAAATAGATAGTGGCAAATACTGAACCAAAGAAGAATACGGTAAATGGTAATCTTTGAGCAGATGTTAAATGCCTGACATAGGCCATTGGGCCTTGTAGTAAACCGAACGATATCACAAATAGCATGGACCCCAATGACCATAATAGACCGAATTTTCTAGGCTTCAGAGCAAGTACGGGGAACAAGAAGAACGATATGGTGAAACAAGCTGTGGAACCCAACAGACATGCTATGAACCCCATCAATCTCTCGAATCTTGATAATGTGAACCATTCTGGTTCTTGGTTGTTCACATCTTGCGCATCATTTTGAGTCAATGGTAATCTGTTGTAGACATCATTTGCAGTGTTGTTCAAAGTCTCAGCCCAACCTGAGAACAACGTCTTTGCGCTTTCGTTGACAGCTCCTCCAGAGCTTGTGTTATGTGTGGACGTCCATCTGTCCCATTGTGATCTAAGACTGCCTTCTCCCGTGTCAGCCATGGTGATTTGTCGATCTTTCTTGTTGATTCCACTTGATTTTAAATTCTCTAAACTTGTTATTTTCTCCTAGTGCTCTCATTTTTATTATTCAATAGTTTTAAGGTGCACTTTGACTTCCTAATTGGGAAGTCAAGCCAACCGGAAATTATCAACAAAGAGTCAACAATAAAGACAACCATCAATTCCAGCCCAAACAAGCACTTCGCAAGCCAGAGCAGACTAGAGAACACCGCGAGGATAGGACCAACAACATACAATAGAGGAATCCTGATATAGAGCGACACACAATGGCAGACGAATTCTTTGATTTCAACAACGAAAAGGTCAACTTGGACGACTTCTCCTTCAACATCAGCAACACGGATGCGACATCTACAATCCCAGAGAATGAGCTTTTAGACTTCTCCACAAGCAACCCGAACTACAACAACATCAATAACTCTAGGCCTACAAATTCTGTTTCCCATTTAAACCCAAGTCAGCTGCAACACGATGGAAGTTTTACTCAAAGAGACGTATCAAACTCGTACAATAACAGTTATCTATCACCAATAAACTCCCCATACACAACTGCAAACCAATTATCATCATCTTTCGTGTCATCAAGAAAGAATTCGATTTATGATACACTGGGCTCTGTCAAATCTCCTAGCCAACATCAACTTCAACAACAGCAATACTCATCAAATTCCCAATATTTCTCACCTTCTCAAAAGCCAATTTCTTTCAATAACAATAATAACGCTGGTAAACAAGTACCAGATATCTCATCGATAAACAGTCCGGGATCTTATAATGATCAACTAAGTCCATATCCTTCATCTTTTGATACATTAAGGTCTCCAAGTATTCGTTCTCAAGGACTTTCCCCGGGTGCTGGATCACTACCTAAGCAACAATTAACCAAAGAGGATAAACTACGTCGTAGACGTGAATTTCATAACCAAGTGGAAAGAAGAAGAAGAGATTTGATCAAGGAGAGAATAAAGGAGTTAGGTGTGATTGTCCCACCTTCTTTGTTATTAGTTGACGCGGATGGCAAAGAGATTAAACCTAGTAAATCCGTGATTATCAACAAGACAGTGGAGTATTTGATACACTTGAACAAAGTGATGCAGTATCAAGATCAAAGACATGACGAACTTTTGAAGAAAATTGAAGAACTGGAAAACCTTCCAGACCAAAGTCCTCAAGGAAACCAACAATATCAAAAAAATGACTCTCAGCAACAACAATTTATAAGTCCAAACTCAAACTCATACCAAAACTCACCAGCTTTTGACAATAATAATAATAATAATAATGAAAACCACAATTTCAACAGTACATATGATACTTCGACATTCCAAGAGCAAGATCTGGATTTTGACGTGAATGAGTTTTTGAAGGAGCATAAGAATGATACAAACTGGGACAGTCTTCAGAACATATAAGAATGGCGTTTTTGTACAATAATATCACGATTTGAACGACTTATTCAATGAAGAAGTCAATTGTAGTTTATACTGCTGGTTCGCGACACACCGTATTAATAATTTCAATTGAAAGCGCGCGTATTCTTATAAAAAAATGTCAGAACAATAGACGTGAATTTATTTATAGCGGTGAAGCTTTGAAGACAAAGGGCAATTGAGTACAGAAAAAGCTGGCCTTAATGAGAAACTCGGGAAGAACGCGTCGCAAGGCCAATGCAAGATCTATATTGCTGAACCAGCGGAAGACCAGAACCGGCTCTCAGCCAATAGAACGCTCTGTTCACACGAGTCACACTAACAACATTGTTACTCCACAGAATAATAGACCGCTTCTTCATGATCCATCAAAACCGAGAGAAGAACGCCATTTTGAAGATTTTTATCCCGACTTGAAAGAGAATGACAAGTTACCTGTTTTTATAAATCAAGATCCTAATGGCCCAGTAAAATCAACAACTTATCGCATTCAGGGCTTGAAGAAACCAGAGTTTAAACAGATACCCAAAGAGATCTTACCTAGTGATGTGAGTAAGATTCCTAAAAATATTATTAGACTTGGGTACAAAGAACATTCAATGTCACAGATTCATGATACATATATCAGAGAGAATGATTATTTTGCTAAAAGGGAACAAAACAATCAATTTTTCGAAAGTATATCACAGAATCAAATTAATTTCAAATCAACTTATGATATGGATGAACAAGATAATTTATTTTTAACCTATATTAATGCAAACAATGAAGCCAATAAACCAATAACACATGAAATTTTTGAGATTTCGATAACAATACTAGAAAATGAATGGTATTATCTTGAAAAGAAAATCCCACCAAAGATTCGTAAAACTTATTCATCACAATCAGAATTAAGTTTAAAGACAAGTGCAGCTATAAATCATACTAATTTATATGGTGCAGATGATGGGATTGGATTTTCACCAGAAGAAGATCAGAGATGTGCAGTTTGTAATGAATCCGAATGTGATAATTCAAATGCCATTATTTTTTGTGATGGATGCGATATAGCGGTACATCAAGATTGTTATGGTGTTATTTTCATTCCTGAAGGTCAATGGCTATGTCGTCGTTGCATGATATCTAAAAAACGAAAGACAAAATGTTTATTTTGTCCATCTACAACAGGTGCTTTTAAACAAACAGATAATGGACTTTGGAGTCATGTTCTTTGTGCCTTATGGATCCCAGAACTTTGGTTTGCAAGTGCAGGTCATATGGAACCGGTTGAAGGGTTTGATGCTATACCCAAGGGGAGATGGAAATTGAACTGTTATATATGCAAACAAAAAATGGGTGCATGTATCCAATGTGCCAATAGAAATTGCTTTACAGCTTTCCATCCAACATGTGCAAGAAGAGCAGGACTCTTTATGGAGATGAAGAAAGGTGTACAGGGCGCTGTGTTGGACAAATCCACTATGCATTCGTATTGTCATAGACATTCACCACATGGGTATAATGAAGAAGTCGATGTAAAGAGTGGGATTGAAAAGACAAGACATTATTATGAGGTGTTGAGTCAAAACCAAGTATCTAGTACGGCCAAATTAGAACGGAAGAAACGTGAAGATGTTAAAAAATGGAAAACTTCGAGAGGAACTCCAATACCGCCAAACTATTTTATCAAAGTGTTGGCGTTATTTTTAATCAAGGTTAAAGTGCAAGGTGCTGATAATATTGCTCAACAATTTGTAAAGTATTGGTGTATGAAAAGGGAAATGAAAAGAGGTGCACCATTAGTTAGAAGAACCGATCCAACAAGTTATACAAGTGGTAATCCAGAAGAGTTGGTACCAAAATTAGAATTTTGTGAAACTTTATTAAAAGATATTGATTCATTACAAGATTTATCACAAAGTGTTGAACAAAGAGAACAGATGAAAGTGGAACTTTTGGAGTCACTGGAAGAGGAGATCACATTGGCATATTTTCCTCATAATAAATTGATCCAGCAATTATTGAGCAAGATTAATCAAATTGATTCATCAAGGTTTTTATTGGAATTGGAGACTGATTCTCCGAATCTTTCCAAGATTAATCAGAAAAGTTTTTCAAGATTTTATCAATCACTTGAAGAATTTTTAAAAGATTTAAGTGATTTGTTTCATGAGGTGGAAAGATTAAATACGCCAGTTTTACTCAAGGCTATCCGTCGTATTTCAAGAGATATCGAGCCGGATCTAGAGTCTTTAAACGAATTTGACCACAGAAAGTTCCAATCAGATTTTACACTGGACGGGATGGAAATTGCAGAAGCTCCTTATAAAGGCCTGACAGCAATGGAAGAGGAAGAACTGAGTGATATTGATGACAAATAATGAACAACATTTCATTTAAAAAACACTATATATATGACACGAATAATAACGAACACTACTATGTACAGATTTATAGCTAGAACAAGCTAATTTTGAGCAGCACTCCATTCTTGAAACTCCTTTGCCCAGCGAGATGTTACACAGACATCACTCAGTATCCCGTTACTTCTAGTTTGCACGATATCCTCGATGAGTTTCTCGTTCTTTACCCAGTTTTTCAGTTCACTTAGCTGTCTGTACTTGGAGTTCTTTAGATCCTGGAACTCTCCAGCGGCATATGGATCGATTCTTGGGTCAACATACTTATCTTGCAGTTCGGCCTCTTGGTTTGAATCAATCTCTTTCGCTAGCTCAGCACCTTGGGCCTCGCAGTACTCAATAGCACCCAGCCTGTCTTTCCAGCTCTTGTACATCACGTCTTCAGCGAAGCCCTTGCAGATTTGCTCTCTAGGATGCGAAGGGTCGTTCAAGAGCGAGTTCAACCGTTGCTTGACCACATCGTCTGTGTTTGCCCTCGATAGCTTGAGGAACGAGCGCAGGCCCCTTGGGCTCAGGCAGACCTCTCTCGAGAGCGAGGGCACAGCTGGCGACTCTGGAAACGAGTCAGCACCGTTTGCGTTCCAAAAGCTCATTTTGTGTGGTTGTTTTTATCTTTTAAACTGAGATAATTGGCTTCTATTGTAGTAGCAGATCACAAAGTTATTTTTCGCCTTTCGGAAATCAATTAACAAAATTATACAACTAGTAAGCTTCCTGATATCTTCGATACCAAACGACATCGACAAAAAGACATCAATTGACAATATTTTCCACTCAGAAATGTCAGAGAACCACGAAACAGAGACGAGCTCGAATAAGAGAGACGTGAAACATGCTCTTTTGAGGGGAGTGAGTGAATATATCAGGAGATTCAGAGAGTTTGCCATCAAGGATATTTATCTACAAACACCAGAATCCCACCTGGAGACTCTGGATAGCGCAGTGGACCTATTGAGAACGTTGAGCTCGACATATGTTGGTGTTGATGGTGATGTGAACTCGTATTTAGTGGACGATGACTACATGAGGATACTTTCAGAGGCCTACTATGCTCACGCACAAGACAAGGTTTTTTACGAAAACCCAGCTGGCGAGCCTGCGATTAAAAGTATGTTGCACCATGAGTACTTCAACGAGTACTATGACGTGAACTGGAAAATGAGTGCTTATTTGGGGCTCTTTCTGCTGCAGTTGAAGTCCTTTTACAGACCATTTCAATTTCGCACGCTAGAATCTACACAGGAGATATTGAAAGGTTATACCGAATATTTGACAGAAACCTTCTATAATGTGGCTGAAGGCGATTTAGAAGAAGTTTTGAAAAAACATGAGATCATATTTGTTGGGTTTAAACGAACCAGGCTCAGAGAAGCTGAGAAATCAATGGAATTGAGAAAAGCTGGTAATGACCTATTAAGATCTAAAAACTACCCAGCTGCGGTTTTAAAATATTCAGAAGCCATTGCTATTGACCCTAACAATTTTGTTCTTTATTCCAATAGAGCTGCTGCCTTTTCAGATGCTAGAGATCCGACTAGAGCAATTGAAGATTTGAAAAAAGCATTGGAGTTGAATCCAGAATATGAAACTGCATGGACAAGAATAGGCTTTTCATATTTAACCGTTGGCAAAAGTTTGGAATCAGTTGAAGCTTATTGTAAATCAATAAAGCTTGCCCATGAAAACAACAGACTTAAAGAATACATTCGAAGAATCGTCAACTCTTTGAACCAGGCAAAGGCAAGAGCCAAATCTGATCGTATCTCTGACACGCTAATTGAACAACATACGTCACCAGTACAAAACATACTTAATAGAGACCTAGAGTCTAGTGAAAGAGATGCACAACGTCCAGAACCTAGACCTAGAAATGTTCCAACAGCAGCAAATATCTTTGAACACTTCACTGGAGCAGGGGTGCCAGTTAACAATGATAATGACAATGATACCAATAATGTTCCAACGGCAGCAAATATCTTAGAACATTTCACTAGAGCAGGGATGTCAGATAACAATGATAACAATAACAACACAAATGGTAATGATTCGCCAGCACAAAGTACTGTACAAATGTTTGGAGTGGATCAAAATGGTGTATTTACCATGCTTAACAATGCCGGTCAAGCTTATCCAAACTCAAACCAGAATCAAGGTCAAAATACAGGGCAACAAAGACATCAACAACATCCACAAGTGAGATCTGCTGCATTGAATGAATTCATCGAACCGAATGGTCCACCTAGAACTGAACCACAGCAGGCTACCGGAGCTTTCCAACTACCTCAACATATAGCTACCATGTTACAAAATGCCATACCCGAGCCATTTAGAGGACAAGTGACAAACATTATATCTAATGGGATTAACACCTATAATCAATCTCAAGGTTCAGATCCGCAGGGAAATATATCAGTTTCGGTTGTCTCTGGTGCTGGTGAAACAAATCCACAACAACATCGTGGTAATTCTCAACAACCAAATCAACCAACTCATAGTGATGATAATGAAGATGATATCAACTACGACGATTTGGATCTCGATTGATAGTTTTATACGTATAAATAAATTTCAAATTTGGTATTGGTTTCTTTTAAGTAGATATTATTATATACTAAAATCCAAATTTTGATTTTAATAAAGATTTCATCAAGTCATTCTTTGCATCACCAACAGCTTCATTCATACCTTGAGATGCATTATTAGCATATTCATTAAACCCTTCCTCTGCACTTTCATAAGAATTTTGGAATGCTCTAACAACAGATCTTGTAGGATCATAACCACCTTGAGTTCTCTTTCTAGTAGGTTTCTGATATGAAAAATCTTCACCTGATAAATGTTCATTACTATTATTTTGTGAATTGCCTGTTAATGTGATATTCCCATTGGCAATATTAGATTCAGGATTTTTAGCCAAAGGTCTTTTTTCACCTCCAATTAACAAATCAAGATCTTTATAATTGACAAGTGTTGTACCTTTTGCCCATTGTAAGGCACCAACTTGAGGACGATATGGAATTTTCAACTTCTCATTGTATAGTCTATCGGATGGTAATTGCGCAGCTGTGATTCCAGTCCCCGCTATATTTACCAAAGATGCTTCAGATACACCAATACGAATCACTGCATCCCCTGAAGGTAAAACAGAACTATAATGTACATATCTTGGATCAATCTTGGCCGAAACTTGTAAAGTTGTAATTTCCTTGAGCTCTGGTAAGGATAAAATTTTGATGGCACCTGTTTGAAGAATTACTTGAAAAACAGCACCGTATGGTTTTGGTGCATTTGGTATTTTCACTGCAATGACAGAAATCCCTGCAGTGGCAATTGGTATGTTGAATAATTTATGTGTTTGTTTGCCTCTTGCCGGAGTGACAATTCTTATATCTGATGTGGAAGTCACCGCCAGGGCACCATTGATAATTAATCCATTCGCTAACTGATGGAATTGATCAAAAGTGGCAAATGCTGGAAGTCCATTTTCTGATTTATATGGTGATATTTGCGTAATTGGGTAGTTATTTGATTGAACAATATCAGCAACTTGTGCAGAAAATCTACCCGATGATTCTGGTAGAATCTTAAATGTCAAAAGTTCACCTTTATCAGTACCTGCGAATAACAAAATACTGGAATATCCATCATCACCAAATACCATTATCGAAAATTCCAAAGCAGTAATGTACTTGCTTCCCGATTGTGAAAATTGTGTAATATCACCTTCATAAATAACCGCTGGTCCTCTTCTATCAACAATAATCAAGTCACCAGTCTCATAAGCCATGGCTACAAATCCAACATTACTATTTTTCAATGCTGTTACTTTTCCTCGTCTCGCATGTATCGCAACCACTGGCAAAAACCCTTCTTTGATATTTGGTGCTCTGTGTGACAAGTTGACAATCAATTTTGTCTCTTGTTGCAAAGACATTCTTTGCATTCCTTGCTCAATATTACCAACTTTCGGATTATACTGTCTGTTTATATCAAACTTGTACAAAACCACATCACCGCCTGCTGTGGACACTGCAAGTTCAGCAGTTTCACCAGCGAATGAAATATCATCGATAGCAACACCAGATATTGTGTTCAAGCTTGCAGCAACATCAACTTCCATCACTGAAGAGTCATCTAGTTCTGCATGAGAAGCATCCCAAATTCTTACAGAACCATTTGTATGCCCCGTCGCAAGGGCAGCTCTAACTTCATTAGCTCTCAATGGTTTTTTCACTGGCAACCCACCTTTCAATATATTATCCTTTTTGCTTGACTTTCCAATCATACCAAGCCACTGTTTCTTCGGGACAGGGCATGCTATTGTACACGTGGTTCGTGGATGTACCCATGCCATGCTCTGTGGGAACAATGATGATTTGTAGTTCATAACACCCTGTGGATAGGCCAAAGTTTCTATTTCACCAGATTCTAGTAAAACAATAATGAAATTTGGGTTGTGATTTCCTGCAAAGTAAGGAGAAGATTGAGGAAGTGAGATAAAGTCAATAACTGAAGCAGAATTCTGTACTGGTAAGAATCTTTGTTGCTTTGGTTCAGCATAATACTGACCCATTTTTTCATATGATGTGATTGAATACTTTGGAGCAACCCCATAGTTGATGACACTCAAATTGTGTATCCCCTCATGAGCAGGACCATCACCACCTGCTATTAATAATGCGGTAGAATCTGGATTATCATCACATAGCCAAGCAACTTTTAAAAACTCTGTATTGACATCACCGTCTTGTTTAACATTTGCACCTTGTGGAAGGTTGACATCGATATCGATTAAAGAGCGTGCATGTAAGAACTCACCTGTTAAAGCGTCCCAAAACACCAACGAACCGTCTTCATGGGTTGTGAGAACGTTCAGAGAATTTGGGTGGTATAACGCTTGTAACACTCTTGGGTATCTAAAAGTTGACGTGAGAAGATTGTTACCACCTGGTGCTCCCTTTGGTACTTCGTAGCGGAAACTTAAACGTAGTTCTCCTGTGGCTAATGAGTAAATTATGGCACAATTGGAATAACCTACCAAGACTGTACCGATATCTCTTGGGTTCCATTGGATAGAAACAATTGGAGAAAGCCTTTCTTTGGGCAAGACTTGTTTTTGTAAATTGTCCACTCTCAAAGGGGTCATTATACCTCGATCAATATCATATGCAATCAATGACCCATTTTGCAAACCAATTAATAACCAATCCATTGATGGATCCGTTTCGAATGCAGTTACTTTCCCTGGTGGAGAATACGAAGACAACATCTTTTTTGAATAGATTGAAAATACCATGATAGTTCCCTTCTCATCAATAGCCACAAGGTAAATACCTTTGACAAATCTCAAATCACGTATTGGAATGTCGTTATTTAGGAGAAATACAACCTCTACTTGTTGTTGACCATAAACATGGATCTCACCGCTATCTGTTGAGATAGCCAAGAGACTCTGTACAGGATCAAATGCAATCCCCACAGGTTTACCTGACATACCATAGCGACTTAGCTAGATTAATTCAAGGTTAGAAATATCACCACATCAATAGATTTCACAGTTATACATACATCATCTAGAGCGAATGATTTGGAGTTCAAGCCAGAAGACAAATCATTTGTCCCAACAGTTTTGATGGCATTAGTGACGTTCTTGAGTCTTCTGCTCTTGAACATGATTCTTCTAATGCTGACCTTGTCTATTTGGAAATATCTGGATGCTGTATAAAATGTAAAGATCAACAAAATGATCTAGGAAGTTCGTTTAGTATTTCGCACCAAATTGAAATGTGTCTAATTATATCGGTTTTGCGCAGGGACACATTAGTGGTGATTAACGTTTTAAGAAATATGCCTAAGCCATACTTTAACAAGTTTGATCAAACAAAATGAAAGATAAAAAGGGCCAGAGAGCCGCATTTACTAATTAATATAATGTATAGCGTGTACGCCAACGTTCGAATGAAATCTATCGTACACGTAACCTTACATTCAATACTCTTTAAATAATCGCAGTTAGCAACTAGCCAGAAAAAGTACAGCCTTTAATATAACATGAATTAAAAACTTATAAATTAAAAGGATAAGCCCAGTCAGCGACTGAGTCGTGGAAAAAGACTTCATTATATGAGCTTTTATTAGTTCAATATCGAGATATGAGATCGTTGAATAAGAAAGGAAAAACAAAATAAAACAAAACAAAACAAAAACAATATCAGCCTTAAATTATACCATTTAGAATCAATGTCCATCACTATTGTCATCATAGCCCAGATATGTCAGAAACATATGAGAAGCCGCGGAATTGGGCTTGAGTTGATGTATCCAGAACTGAATTTACCGGTGTTAAACGAGGAACTTCAGTGGTAAAATCTTTATCAAAAAATGTAACATCATCTTCTGATTTGACTTCTGGAACGTATGGTGGAGGAACCCTCATATTTAAGATGTCATCAAAGTTTATGTTGCGAAAATATGCATGTTCCATGATTTCTTCAGCATCTCTTGGGCCTGAACCAAGACGTTCATCAGGATCTTTATTAAGTAATGATTCCAACAGGCCCACCGCTTCGCTTGCCATTTGAATAGGAAACAAAGGTTCATCAGTTAAGATGGCATTGAAAACCTCATCTTCATCCTCACCCCTAAATGGAGACTTCCCTAATAACATCTGGTATAACAAAACACCAAAAGCCCACCAATCGACAGCTCTAGTATAATGTTGTTCTCTCAAAATTTCTGGTGCCATGAATTCTGGAGTACCACAGAAAGTATTTGTTGTTTTTCCGTACCACATTGATAATTTACATAAACCGTAATCTGCAATCTTGATATGACCATCAGTACTCAACATAATGTTATCCAACTTCAAGTCACGATAAACAATACCATTCTCATGTAAGTATTTGAGAGCTAATAAGACTTCAGCGGCATAGAATTTAGCTCTTCTTTGGGAAAACGTAGCCTTTTGCACATGCCACATCAAATCACCACCTGAGACATACTCCATAACAAAATAAATTCTATTAGCAGTTTGGAAACAGCAATGTAAGTTGATCAAGAATGGATGCTGTTGACGATTGGCCACCAAAAATACCTCCTTTTCGGCTTGCATAGATGCAATTTCGCCATTTTCAATAATCATGTCCTTTTTCAACACTTTCACAGCGCACAATTTCTTAGTACGATATGATCTACCAAGCATGACTTTACCAAAATTACCTCTACCGAGGACCGCAAGGAAGTTAAAATCATCAAGACCGACCTTTGGCTTATGACGTTTTTCTTTTTGTGATTGTTGTCTTTCAGATTTTGAGACAACGTCAGTTTGGTGCGATGGAATAGTAGCCAACCCATCATGACTTCTATCAGAATCTAAAGAGTGTCTAGGGTCAACCTTACCAGATACTTCAGAATGAACAGATTGTCTATTGGAATGATCATAAGATTCTTGTTTACCGTATAGGTCTTGCTGTTGACGCAAATTTTGTTCTTCAAACGCTTGACGTTTCTTCTCTTCAACCAACTGCTGTTGTTCAATGTATAGTTGTTGTTCTTGATAGTACCTTTGTTCTTCTGCTAATCTTTTTTGTTCTTCATGAAGATCAGCTTCCTTTTGACGTTGGTATTCAATCTGCTGTTGATGAAGAGCTTGCTGTCTTTCATTTTCTCGATCTTCACGAGATGGTTGACCCTGAGTGGATGAGGATCTGGAATAGTTACCATCAGGTGGAGGTGGTGGACGTCTTTGACGTTGAGCAGATTGTGGGGTCAATTGTTGTTTTTGATTTAAAGAATGAGTTGGTAACTCAGAATTCACATCGTACTCTGGAATTGGCTGGGAGCCAGCACTCGGTGGAAGTGCTGGTAATTTGATTTTCCCTGGATCCAAAGATGAGGTGACAGTTGAAAGTGCTGGCGCTGGTGGTTGTTCATTAACACTATTCAGTGTATTCACTGCTGTTGTATTTGTAGAATGATCGCTTTCATATGAATGAACGTGTTTCTTTCTTGTACCTTCTGTTGATTTGATAGTACTTAAGATCTTGTTTGCAGTTTCCATAGTCATACCACAAAAGTCAGGAACTAGGTGTGAACACTGTGTGTGACACATTGTATCACATTCACCACACTTGAGAACATTCTTTCTACCCCATGGCAAGATATTACCACAGTGGCAACACCAATTTGTACCACGGTTTGATACATGCTCAAATCTATGTGGGATACGATGATTCAATTTTAATTCATCAGGATCAGTATCTGTACTGGACTTGGAAATACACTTGGTTATAACCTTTTGATAACATTTCTTGTGACACAAAAATTTACAATCTTGACATTGATAACCATTATAAGGTAAAAATTCACCACAAAGAGCGCAACGCATGATTGAATAAAATTGTTTTTGCACAAATTGATGCCCATGTTGTTCATATACCTCTTCATCCCTCTTTCTGATAGCACCATGACGATGTAGCCCACCCAGTAGCGTCTTTTTGTTTGGAGTTGTTGATTTACTGAACCCGATAGTAAGCAGAATTTGACCAGATGGTTCAAGGATGTACCAAGAGCTGCTTCTTATTGGCTCTTTGGATTCCTGGTTGCTGTTGTGATTTTCATTGTTAGAATCTCTTTCATTAAGTGTGAAATTGTCATTTGAAACATTTGGATTTGGAACTCTTCTACCATTTTGAATTCTAGAGGCACTGACCCAGCCAACGCCTGATTGACCAACTTTTTTCTTACGAATCTCTTCAGCAATATCAGAGATTAAAAACCAAGCAATAGCAACAGGAACATGTTGGTTTCCAATCTTGTCATAAACTGTGATCTCGACTTCATTCCCCTTATCAACGTGGATGTTGAACTCCTCACTCCATCTATCATTACGACTCCCTTTAGTCTTTGCTTTTTCATCATCATCAACTTTGATTGATATGTACGATTCAGTCTTTCTTGAAAACATTGGTGATGCAATATGATCAACGTCTCTAATCGAACTTATACCTATTGTCAAAGTACCACCTAATGGTTTTCTTCTAAACTTAACATTGTTCATAGGATCAGTCTCCTGAGACAGTTGATCTAAGTTAACATGTATATCTTCATATCTTTTCAATGACTTCTTCAACAATTGAATTTTATGATTACTTTGAACTCTACCATCCTCAGCAACTGAACTGATGCGACGGTCACCATCTAATTGATAGATCTTCGACAATTTTTCATTCGCTTCGTAATATTTCTGTTCAACCTTGAGTTTTGTATTCAACTGATTAATCATAAACTGTATACGTTGACCTAGAGAGGGACAATCATATTTGATAAGGTCTAATCTTGAGTAATTTCCTGCGTCTGGTGAAGCTTTCTTAGCACCCCCGCCATTGTTATTTTCAGTCAGAGTTGACTGTGAGGATTGATCGAGGCCATTTGGCTGCTCATGATTTTCAGATGCAAATGTTAATTGATTCAATGTTTCATTCAAATAATCAATATTTTGCTGTGCTTCTTGTATGTTTGTGTTACATTTTTGTATCACAGCCGCATTTGAAGTTTTTTTCTTCAAGTTTGAAGCACCGGTAATGATGTTTCTCTCTCTTAAGATCTTCTTCTTGATCTCTTCAGATACAGCGTCAGACATTTCTAATTAAAGGATCTTTCTGAATATTGATGTTGTGTTGAAATTCTTGAGCGATCAAGTGATCTTGTGGGCAAAAAAAAAACTGGTACGAAAACGAATTTGACAGCGCTTTGACTTGAAACACGGTATTAATGAGCGTGATATATGCTCTTGGATGACAGAAATAAGCCTTTTATGCTGATTCAATTTTCTCAGCTACTACCTAAGTGAACTTCAAACGGGATTGGCGCCGCTGAATCTGGTGTTTTTTGTTCAAGTCGTTATGAACGTTTGAAAGGAGAGACTTGTGCTAGTGATCGAGTCTAATACAGAACTAGCGTAAAGCGAAAGGATATCAACTGCTTCTCCGATCGGACTTTTGTGTTTAAGTGTAAGTAGCAGCAGAAAAACTCTTAGTTTAAAACCTTTGTCTTTCAATGGTTCCGCTTTGTTTGTTCTGGTGTGCTTTGATTTGAAATGTAGCTGATTGTGGTTCTGATCCGCCGATAAATGTAAACAAAAAAGATCAAGCTCAGCTTTTTTCGTCAAAGGCAGGAGAGCGACAAGAAAAACAAAAAAAAAAAAGCACAGCATCTAGATCTGGCACGTGACCGCGAGGCGATTGTGGGCAGAAATGTGGAATTTACGCTAGAGCCGTCGTTTGCTCAGCTACAATAGGCACATAATTAATTGTTCATTACTTATTATTACATTGGCATGTGCACCCTGGAACTGGACAGATGTTACTCTTTGAAAACCACTCTTCTGCATGCCCTGCGTGCATTCCATGATTACAAGTTAAACAAAAACTTGGCCATTCTTTGAACTCCTTGACTCTGGTTTCTTCGGGCTGCGGATCTAGCGTGAAATTTTGCGGTAATGGCTTACCTAGAGACAATAGACATATGGCACATCTTGGAAGTGCAGCTCCACAATGAGGACATGCAGATAAAGTTTTCTTGACTTGTTTGGATGAAGGTAATCTCTTCGATGGTTTGACTGATTTGGATATGTTTTTATTGCATCTGATACATTGAAGGTGCACCTGTGAAGATGTGATTTTCAATTGTTTCTGACCATTATTACTTCTTGATAATTTTGTTCTTGCAACATCAAACTTGGCCCTTGTGCTAAACACACCCCAGCTATTGAGTAATCTTCGATAACATTCTAACCAATCTTCAGCTCTTTCATCTTTAAAATATCTTGGGCATCCAAAACTTGTAATCAAAGCTGCAGTTTGTACATCACTTGTTCTATCAACATATGATTGTAGAAGATTCATCCCCAGTGGTGTAATACCTGTTAAAATCAAACCTTCAAGCTCACCTCTAGATACATATTTTTGGGCAACTTTATTCAAATATAGAGTTAAATCTTTATCAGGTAAACATCGCAATGCAATCCCAAGTCTTTCCCTTAAAGGTAAAGAGCTTTCATCTAAAACATCCCACCAGTCATTATCTGATATATAAGCAAATATAGCCCTAAGATAAGGATCTTCCAATTCAGATGCCATGCTACGACATTGATCCTTCCACAATGTATTATGTGAAGTTTTTTGTTGGACCACATAACCAGATATAGCAGTTGCAATTAATCTTAATTTCCCGCTTTTGGAAGATGAGAGTATATTGACAGCTTTTGAGACATCACCTGTAAACACTGCCCATGCAGCAGCTTTAGAGAAATGGCCTGCTTTGGTCAGTTTTGTATATATTTGTTCTAATTCTTCAGGTCCAAAGTACCAGCCTGCCACGATCATACATAGTCTTCTTTGTGGTTCCTTATTACTTTTCACTATTTTAATTGATTTTGAACCTCTAGTATTCAAGATTTGTGAAATTCGTTGCTCAAATACATTTTCCTTAATAACATTATCATTATAACGATTTTGCCTTTGGATACCTTCAATCCCCTTCCAGATTCCCAAAACACCTTCAAATGCAAGATCCAAGTCTCCGGAAGTCATTAGACCAGTATCTGCAGAATTTCTTGCTATATCTAGCCACTTCCATGTGCTTCTCAAGTATAAGTTATTATCGACCGATTTCAGATTTTCAATTATATCAATATTTTTCATACAGTCAGTCTCATACCCCAAAAACGCTCTTCTTCTCATACGAACATTAATGTCATTTTCCAAGACCTCCTGTGGAGTGAAGAATTGATCAAGCTCGATATCTTCCTCTTCGTTTTCAATACTATCTTCGTCAAGATGTGAGTTCTCGCCAACATGTTCCTCGTCAAAATCGTTGAAAGGTTGTGTTGTATCTTGAATATTCATTTTTTCTATATCTATGATTCCAGTTACATCGAATTCTTCCATGAATGTACCATTAGCACCCGAGAACATTAAGTCATTAAAAGAATTGAATTTCACTGATGTTTGGCTCTCGACAACAGGCATTTTAAATACTGAACCGGACTGTCTCATGCAAACCAAATTTATAGATTCTGCATTTTCATCGTTACTATAATCAAACGAAATCACACGATCGTATTTGGTCTTGACATCAGAAACACTGGATACGAATATCGAGTCAAATTTTGAGCCAGGGGAGACACCCGTTTTCCATCTCCTTATCAACTCACCAGCGTGTGATGTAGCAAATTCACCTCTTCGACTATTGGAATATCTGAAACAAGAATTATTATTTCTTCTAGTGGTATCACCTAATAGTTTATTGAAGATCAATGCTGGCTCAGAGTTGTTGTTTCCTAGTTTACGTCTATCATATATGGCCAGAGTACCATCATCAGCAAAAGCACTAAATAGATAATGGTTATAAGGATCCTGTGAAATACCATTTGTAGTTTTCGAGGTGATTTGAAATGCCGGAGAAGGTGCACGTATGTCAATGTCCCTCAAAGACTTCGAACTCCCGACTAATAGGTTTGTTTCATTGTAGAAAATAGTTGATACAATTGATTCATTGTTGATGTAAGAAAGCGTTGGGTATGAAATTTCTTGATTGTTTGCAGTGGAGTATTGGTTGACATTGTATAGATGTAATGTGTTTTCCTGCTTTGAAGACTTATCAAAACCAGCGGCCAAAAGACCCTGTGTGTTGAACGAAAGTGTATTACAGGCGCTCTTCTGTCTGATGGAGGTGGTTGCAGAGTTTTGTGATAAGATGTCAAACACCTTCACAGTCCCATCATTTTGACCAATACTGACCAGCCCAACCACCGAGGGTGAATAATCGCTGCATCGAACTCCATCGAATCCCTTTCGAGTGAGCACTTTCACAATGCCTTCGTTTTCCGCCTGATGTACGCTTTGTTAATATAAATATCAACAACAACAAACACTCAAACTCACAGTCTTCTTCTCAGTCTGGTACAACGAGACCTCGTCCGCCAACGGATTGATGGTCAAGAACCTCTGCGAGGAGCCGTCTTCCCAGCCATAAGCTCTCGCAATCTTACCCATATCGACACAGAGCGCTATTCTCACAATCTGTGTAATCTTACACTACAAGTCCGGTATCTAAGATCAATCAACATCAAACCATCTCGAAAAACGCCGGTAGGGCCACATATAAGTATATATAACTAGTTGTTAGACAATATATGAGCTTGTTTTGGTAGCTCTTAATGAAGAATGTTTCCCATGAATCATCAATAAGCTCTTGCCAGGATTTAGATTCCTATTTCTGATCAACCGAAATCTCCAACCTCACTATGTTATCTTCGGTATAAATGAAATAATCACTGCTGTGTATACCGAAAAGCACACTTGAAAGATCACGAGTTTTTTTTTTTATTATGGCTTTGACGGGATGTCAGATGTTCATTAGTAAACGTATAAAAACAGTTTGTTAGACACTGAAAAGACCATAAAAGAAGAGCCCTCGAGCGCTAGAAAGCGGTGACTAGTACAGAAAATTATGATAGACCTTCCAAATCTCAAAGACTACGAGGTCTCGCCAAAGACTGGGTTCTTACCGGAGGAGCTACCTTTGGCCAGCTTAACATCAAAATACTTTGCCCCTTGGGAAAGACTAGCTGAGGTGCTACCATCTCTTATTCTGACGAAAAAGATTCGAGGACAGGTGGAGAAGTTGCCAGTGCTCAGTATTGATAAAATCCGGGACAACAAGAGAGAACTCAGAAGAGCCTACTCTGTGCTGGGTTTCCTCACACATGCTTATGTTTGGAACGTTGATGTTCCTACTGACACCCTACCAAAAGCGCTTGCTGAGCCTTTGCTAGAAGTTTCGAAACTGTTGGAGCTCCCACCTCTGGCGACGTATTCTGGGTTGATCTTGTGGAATTTCAGACCAACTTTACCGCTAGAAGATGGAGAAGAATGGGACTTGGAAAATTTAACCACAATCAACACATACACCGGGTCTATTGATGAGAGCTGGTTTTATTTGGTCAGTGTATATTTCGAATACAAAGGTGCGCATTGTATCACAGATGGTTTAGATGCAATCAAGGCTGTCAGAGAAGGGAACAAGGAGAAAGTGATTGCAAATCTACAAAAATTGGCCGAGTCTATAGATAAATTAGGCTCTGTTTTGATGAGAATGGAGGAAATGTGTGATCCTCATACTTTCTACTATAGAATAAGGCCTTACCTTTCAGGATGGAAAAACATGAAGGATGCTGGATTACCTGATGGGTTGAAATATGGGGATGAGGAAGTTTTCAGAAGTTACGCTGGTGGATCTAATGCACAATCTTCTTTGATACAAACTATGGATATCATGCTTGGCGTGGAGCATTACCCAACTGGTGAGAAAAAAGAACCATCATCTTCAAAATCAATATCCACAATGTCTGGCTCTAATAATTTTATGAATGAAATGAAGACCTATATGCCTGGCCCACACCAAAGATTCTTGGACCATCTTGCACAAGTTGCTAATGTCAGAGAATATGTTGTGGAAACCAATGACCATGAGCTAACATTATCATACGATGCATGTCTTGCCATGTTAAAAGCTTTCAGAGATAAGCACATTCAAATTGTCACCAGATACATCATTTTACAAGCCAAACTATACAAAAAAGCAGGCTCGTCAAACACACTTAGATCGGGTATTTCAAAAAGTGCTGAAAAGACTGAGCAGAAGGGTACAGGTGGTACTTCACTGATTCCATTTTTGAAACAGTGTAGAGATGAAACAGGAGATCCTGCTGCTGGTAAATGGGGTCAAAAAGTTTTGTCTTCTGGTATGTTGAATAGTAGGTATAAGACATCAATGGATGTTAATGAAGATGAACATGTGAATAAAAAGACCAAGTTGGGTCTCGCGGGAAACTGGGTTGATGGTGGCGAAGAACAAGCTTCTGGCCATTGGTAAAAACTTGATATAAATAAACATACGACTTATGATGGAACAATTTTTACAACAAGTTTTTTTGTAGCTCAAATTATTTGTACACTATACACAAAACTTATAATGATTTATCTATAAGCCTTTGAGTAAACGAGTAACTTCATCAACACCAGCACCACCTTTAGCTTCCTGTAATTTTTCTTCAACTTTAGCAACAACATCACCAATTGAAATCAATTCACCATCATCATTGGCAAATTCAGGGCCTAATCTTTTCACTCTAACTTTACCTTCTAGATATTCTTCTTTACCCAAAATAACGGCAACTGGAGCACCTGATTTTTCAGCAGCTTCAAATTGTTTTCTTGGATTAGCCTTGGCTTTATAAACGTACTCAGTTTCAATACCTTCGGACCATAGTTGTTTAGCAACGGCCATACGTTCTGGTAAATAACCCTTCCAATCGGCACCACCACCAAAAGCCATAACAAAGACTTGTGTAGCACTTGGTTTGATGTTGAGATCTTTCTTTTGAGCTTCACGTAATTTAATCAATGAAAAAATTCTTTCAATACCAAAAGAGATACCTACACATGGAATAGATTGGTTCTTCTTACCGTTGGCTGTAGCAAACATGTTAACCAAGTTATCGTATCTACCACCACCGGCAATAGAACCAACACCAACGTATTCTGAGGCGTCTTCATCTTCTGATTTTTTTTGTTTCTTTAATTCTGATGCGTTTGTTGGAGGAGCAGAAGCAGAAGTGACAGCTTCATAGATTAAGCCGGTATAGTAATCTAAACCTCTGGCTAATGATAAATCAAAAGAAACAAATTTTTCAATTTCAAAAGCTTGAACATAGGTCAACAATTGACTCATTTCTTCAATACCTTGTTTAGCAGTTTCATTAGCTAATAAAGCTTCACTTTGTTTTAAAGTCTCTAAAATTTCACTTAATGAACCTTTTAATTTAACATATTCACCAATCTTATCAGCTGTCTCTTCAGTTTGACCCTTTTCTTCCACCATTTCCTTTTTGACAACTTCCCATGGAGTCTTATCTAATTTATCAACAGCACTAGAGATTTTTCTAATATCTTCATCTTTAACACCACAAACTTGGAAAAGACCATCAAGAATTTTTCTATGATTTATTTTGACTTTGAACTCAGTGATACCTAATCCAGTAAGACCTTCGACAACAATAGCCAAGATTTCAGCATCTGGAACCATCATATCATATGAACCTGCAACATCAAAATCACATTGGTAAAATTCTCTCATACGACCTTTAGTCATGGCAGGTTGATCACGACGATAAACTTTAGCGATATGATATCTTTTGATATTTTGAATATTGTTCATAGCAACATATCTTGCGAATGGAACAGTTAAATCATAACGTAAAGAGGTTAGTTCACCACCTTGATCTTGTAAGTTATAGATCAATTTGGAATCTTCACCATATTTACCAGCTAAAATTTCACGTAATTCGAAAACTGGAGTATCAATGGTAACACCACCATGACGCTTGAAAAGACCAGATAAAGAGTTGAAGATGGCTTCTCTGATGACCATATCTTTATCAGCCCAATCCTTGGTACCTTTTGGTGTTTTCAATTGAAATTGTAATTGATTGTCCTTCTTTTTAGAAGATTGTTTGGCAGCTTTGGCAGCATTAGAAGCAGTAGCTTCTGCTGTAGCTAGGACGTTCTCTTGTGGATTGGTTGACATTGCTCTTCTGAATGGATAGCTAGTCAAAAATCTCTTTATCATAAAGCAAAAACAGAGCTTAAGAATTTTTTTTTCTTTGACATGTCTTCCAATCTGATAGCTGATGAACTTTTTTTTTTGCCCGGTACTATTGAGTCAAAATTCCCCGGGGCTGCAAACCGGACAGTTCAACTAGTATAATGAAGATACGACTTCTACAGAGTTTAACTAACTTTTCGTATTATTACATTTGTTGTAGTATACACTCTGCCTGAGAAAAGATCTATTTGTATTTCTCATTAACAATAGCCTCTCCTTGTTCCTTCCACTCCTGGTTTGATATGTACTGGTTCTCAAAACTGTTCATACTAGCCAAAACACTAGCACCGATCCAAGCAGCAGAGGTTCTTTCAGCCAAGATTGGATTCGAGAAACTTTGCACACTGAACGTTGTTAAAAATCTGGATAAGTCACTGATCAATCTGTTTTCAAGACCTGGTAATAAAGATGTACCACCTGTTAATATTATATTGTTTAGCAAATTTGCATAGATGTCTTGTGTCACGTCTAATTTCTTCAGTGCACTCAAGATCAAATCTGTCAACCCTATTGAATCCTTTGGTAGCTCTACCCCAGGAATTGGATATGATAAGGGATGGAATAACGGTTCCGATAGCAAGACTTGTTCTTTACGTATCTCAATACTCTGTCCATCAGGTAATTGATAGTTTCTTGGACTTATTTGGAAATCAGCATTAGAGTTGACAATCGGGTAGTTTGATACCGAGTTCACGGTGGATTTAAAATCTGTTAACAAGTTATTTGTTTGGAAAATCTTGTATGATTCAGATCCCTTAATATAATCGAAATTTGTGAAATTCTCCAAATATTTCAACGTGTGTAAGTTCAAGAAGTCACCAGCAAATTTAGAGTGGGCAGCACCCTTGTATAAAATTGTACCATCAAGAATTGGAGTGACACTTGCTCTTGAGCTACCAATGTCAACCACCAACGAGGTGGATCTCCCTAGCCCGTATGTGATGGCAATTGGTGATTTCAAGATAGTAAGCACTGGAACATCAAATTTCTCAAACGCCAACTCTGTAAGTTTTACTCTGTTTTTCTTGTTATTCCATAGCTCTTCAGTCAAAATTAATGGAAATTCATTAGGGTTGACTCTTAAAGTTTCGAAAATGTATGTCCATGACTGTTCCAAAGCGTCCCAGTTATAGACGACACCTTCTTTCACAATGGTGAGTACCTCATGTTCAGGTCTAATTTGATCGCCAAATAGGTATTTTGGTTTATCAGAGCCTGGTACTTCCTCTGTAGAGTACGCGGTTGGAAACTCTAGCGATGGTAATGTTTCGGTCGAGAAACCAGCTCTGGTCAGATACGAGCCGCTTTCTATCACGATTGATGTTATTTCCGGTGTAAAGCTCATTGTGTATATTGGATCAACAAGTACTCAAGTGCCTTCGTATGAGATTGACTGGTGCGCTTGGATCTAAACAACAGCCTTTGTTTTCGATTTTTTGAAGTTGAATTTTCACGAAAATCAACACTTCGCGAATTTTACAATGTTGACTTTTGCAAAGTGAGCGAGACACCAAACGAAGTGACAGTTTGGAGAGAAATAGTGTCCAATATTTCTATAGAAGGACAGGTCAAACGCTCCCATCTGAACAAAGCAGATATATAAAATGTCCTCTGACAGCCTCAAAGAATACGAAAAGCTAAAGAAACAGCTACAGCAGGCCATCTTGAAAAAGAAGTCGCTTGATAAACAAATAACACAAATTGAGGAAGATATATTTCAAAAGGAAACGGTATACTTGTCGGAGACGAACAATTCCAATATTGTTAGAGGCTTTGAAAGTCTGAACAAGCTGAACCCATCCAATAATATCAACAAGAAGAAATTAGTATTTACCGATGACGACAGAATATTCAGTTTAAGTTCACATACATTCGTGAGACATCTACAGAAAAAGAACGAGCTGGATGAAGACGAAGACGATAGTAATGAAGGAACCCCAGTGGCAACGGCATCTACAGCTACGAAAAAGAGGAAAAGAGCTGAGGAATGAAGATAAAAAAGTGACATAGTTTGATGTATTGATTTATAGTTTGCCGGAATCGCAAATGTACTATACCTCCTCTGAAGGGATTGTTTTTAATGGGATAATGAATTTTATTTATGAATATCTAGTAAAGAGTATCGTATATGTAGCACTCTGAGCTCAAGATCGCATAGGGACTCCCTGCCTCTCAGCCAGTGTATACTGATTACATAATGTATCAATTTCTCGCGACTTTATTTGTCGTACAAAAAATTGAGTTCTTCGAAGATACTTCAATAGTACCCAAAGCTATTAAACTAAAACTTCATCAGCTTATCCCAGGTTCATCTTCAATATTCAAAATCAACCATTAGCATGAGACATCAGATG
The DNA here is from genome assembly GCA_030582155.1 of Hansenula lynferdii. Lineage (NCBI taxonomy): Eukaryota > Fungi > Ascomycota > Saccharomycetes > Phaffomycetales > Wickerhamomycetaceae > Hansenula > Hansenula lynferdii. Next base: position 185,670 of record JAKTWT010000013.1, read on the forward strand.
CCACTACTTCAACAGGCCAGTCAATTGATCAAACCGATACTAACGAAAACATCACGTATCCCTATATTACCATCATCACCAATTTCCATTTATTATGACAAGATCTTGAGTATTAAGACCTCTTCCTTTTCCAAAATCCACTCGCAGACAACATACCAAAACCTGCTGAAATCAATCATATACGGTGGGTTCAACTCCAAATATCGCAAACTAGAAAGTATAGTACCTTTTGAACTTTTCATTAGCGGAACAAATAACAATAAATTGACATTAGATGGGACAATAGATTGGGCAGTCCTACCTAAAGATGCACTTGCAGCATATAAAGGTATAGCATTGAACGTAACACAAAAGAGAATACCTTGGAAATCTGGTCTTGCAACACTGATAAGATCTGGATACATTCAAATATCTGGTCGTGGTGAAATTTTCTTAAATACATCTGGGGAAGCTCATACTTTACAATTGGGAGTTGGTGAAGAGACTATAGTGAGACGTGATAGTGTTGTTGCTTTAAGTGTTAATGGTGATGAATTAGCTGAATCTACAGAATTGGTAAAATTTGGTGATAATTCATACCAAGACGTTGGGAATTCACAAGCGCAGCAAGTTAAAAGTGATAATGAGCTAAAAGATATTGCGCACAGTGTGCTGAATACTGTTAAACTTAGTGGGAAATGGGTATGGGATCAATTTACCAAAGATGAATTTGTAAAGATTAAAGGTCCAAGAAGTGTTATTTTATCTAGTAATATATCACCAGGTCTAGATTTCAGCTCAACTACAAATGAGATTCATTTCACTGAAAAACAAATTCAAAAACTACCATAGAATATAATAAAAGGCCGCTGTTATGGTATCATTCTGTAATTAAAGTATAGTGTTTCAGACTGTCTCTGGTACTTTGGACTTACACGTTATCATGCGCTTAGACAAATAAGCGCCTGAAGACTCAATTGATGATTGTCTCTTTTTCTCACCATCTGCGAGTCACATTTGCACCGTGCTCTCTTCCTTATGGTGGGTGAATAGTCTACAATATTCAATCACAGCTATACAAATCTTCAGAACCCACTGTCTGTCCAGAGTCCTGTGTCTTGACTTTTTTGGGGTTTTGAATGCAGGTGTATGCAGCCCATAAAAGTGCGTTTAATGGTTCAGCTGTAGATCTCAAATCTCTAGCTCAATATCTTGATACACTCAAGACAAAGCTAGTGATGAGTTGCGCAGTATAATTCAAATAGGCCACAAGCACCCGTCAGCAGGGTAGCATATGAAAGATGTGCTATAGTATCACGCTCTCAATTTTTAAACACGCTTAATGGGGATCAAAGCGGAACTACGGGATCTCAACAAGCTACAAGATAAAAGAAGGATATTCCTATATAATTTAGACTCATTGGCGATATTCAGTTGTGACAGGGGATATAAAACTGCCTGTTTATATGCTATATGACCCTGATGTTATTTTTAGTACATACAAACGTCAGATGACAATCAATTATAATTAAATCCACTGTGAGCAGTTCAACCTCACATCGACAGTTGGTCAAAGAAATTTGCATATATAGATGAATTACTAGATGTATTGAGTTCCAGTAGCTGTAAATATAGTTTCAGTGATCTTGATGAACTTTCTAATTCCAATCGTTGCTCCTTGGAATCCTGGCGTCCTCAAAAGTTATACAGTAAGTCAGGAGTTCTAAAGTTCACTGTCCAGCTGTTCAAGATTCACTTTTTTTCTGGGGTCTCATCTGTTTTGATTTAAATTCATATATCCTTTCTGATCACTCATGAAGTAAGTACAATCAAAAATTGCGGACATGACTGCTAAGTTCTCAGGTTCATACCGGATATACATGGACAAATTGTTAATATCAAAAATGTTTTTTTTTTTAAACGTCCTCCCCGATCCTAAACACATCTAAATTCGGTGTATCAAAATTTAACAACTTGACGCTAAAATCAAACCTGATTGAAACTGCTTATCTTTCTTTGTTAAGTCTACTTTGTTTGATACATGACACATGTATGCTGTGACTGCTTGTGAAACCAGTTTCTAGGATTTGCCTGTTTAGTCCCCGTTTGGGAGTTGCTGGTTACTGATGATCATCACAATCTTGGGATGCTGTGGTTGCAATGCTAAAAGATAAATTAGCGAGGATACACTTTGTGGTTATTGTCTCTCTTCCAGGGGCTGTTTACATACACATGATTACTTTCCAAGCTGGATCATTTAAATCAAGTCATCTCTTCTCGTGTAACTTTTAGACGTGATGCTAACGATTGGAACAACTTTGAAAGACTTGGATCTTGCTTTTCCATCAAAACCCATACTTAGTCAAGAAAGTGCACCAAACAATGTATATCAAACCTCCTGACTCCTGATAAAGGTGTTACATGATATATCAGTAGTAGGTCGTGGACGCCGTGTTCATATTATCGGAAAGTTACAGTGCAAATCAAAAGTGTTATTGCTGGCTGGTATACATGGATCAGGATCTTCCATCAATTTTACAATAACATATAGGGAATCCACAAGCTCTGGGTTCTGGGTATTGATGTACCATATATACCAAGGGAAACTATCATACCTCAACCGACCCCTGAAACATTGATACTTGATCTACTATTGATAGTTTGGTCCAGAAATTAAACCTACTGGTAACTGGAGCATCGCAAAAATGCGCGGTATGATCAATGCCATAATTACCCCGAGATATTCTTGCAATTATTCAAACTTGGAATTCTTGTATATACCAAAAGCTACCACCATTGAGCTTTGTTCTACCAAGAATTAATTTATATGACTAGAAAGTGATAAATAGTGTACATAATGCCAAAGAGCTGAAAATCGACTTTTGAATCCAAGTGTGTTTGATTTGATTCGAGGTCTCATCTAAGAAAGTTGGCTTTTCAGTTCTTTAGTCTACTTCCTTCAAGTTGAATCTATTGGAGTTTGGAATCTCATCTTATCATTACGTACCCTTCAGCTTGAATTAAATTATTCTTCGATTGACTCATTTGGTACTTCAAATAGTTTAACTGATAAATTACCAGTGAGGAAGAGAGGATCTGTAAGTATTGACTATTGATATTCGTAAAAAGGCTTGATCTGATTGAACCCAATATTGAGTTCCTGGTACAAACCATTATTGTGAAAATGATCATTACTGAAACCAGACATGAACCTCTCTGGGGATCGGTAAATTCATATTTATTGGCGAGATACGAACCTAGTACTGTTCCATTTTATCTCACGATCTTTTAACATGTTGAGATAATTGTAAGGTTGTGAAGTTAATACTTTTATAGCTGATCTTCTTCATTTGGCAATGATACGAACAACTATAAACATACATGTCAAAGTCTCGATGTTTTGAAAGCTCATATAGCCCAGGATACATAACTTCATAGCCCCATCATCTATTCGAGTCACTTTCTAATATTTACGAACTCTTAATTTCTATAACGTGTTTGTGCGTTGTAGGAATGGCTAGTTACATGATGCTGCGCTACAGCTAAAATCTCGACCTACGCGGTACCATCTAAAGAGAATTTCAATTATCAGGCTTGTCAGGGTACATGTCTGGAACAACTTTCAAGATCTCTAGATGAGTTTGTCAGAAATTTAAATTCTGCTGAAGTTCATTATATTCCATTCTACTTCTCTACTTCTGACTATCCGGCATCAACTCAGCCAGTTTAAAGTCGCCTAGAATGATGAGTTAAAGAGATGCAAAGCGAAGCACCAACTCGAATTTAAGCATCAATATAGAGTTACTTTGCGAGTTGCACTTATGAAACATGAATTTTGGCACGCTAGTACCTACTGGCCATCCCAGAGTTACAATAGACGACGTGTAGCGCTTAAACACTGCTTGAGCTCCCCGAGGAAAAGAACGGTTGTATGCAGCAGCTCCTATTGTTGTACCCTATACTGCTCAATACATCACCATAAAACCTTATTAGCCCTGGAACATTGTTTTACATATGATGGTGAAAACATCAAAGTAGTGTTTTTTTCAGTATAATATTGCCATACACATTTGCAAATGATACATATGTACTAACCACTTCAAGCTGGATATCCCATAGTCCATATTGTCGATCAGATATTCCAGACTTTTTCACAAAAAATGACAAGTGATATTCAAGTTCCAGCTTTAGCTTTAGCCAGAGCCGTAGGGCCACCATAATTTCCAACAGCGCCCACAAAGATATCCATGGAGCTTGGCTAGCTAAATATTATGGTTCAACAAGTCTGACTCTTCAACAGGGGGCATGAATCATAGCTGGCGATGGAACACTTCTATGTGATGCTGTTTGTCATCTAGATCTTGCAATTGAGAGATTGATAAGAATGCGACCAAAGTCTGCAAACCCACTGAAGTCATCCGCAGTACAGGTGTCAAGATGGAAGTTTATCTACGGTGTTTGGTACTGCTAGTGAGAACTTAGAAGCTGATATATAGGCTAAAATTGAGTTAAACGCGCTGACTATATTGTACAGCAGAGGCCGGAAGTGTATGAGCAAAAAACATCAGCATACAAAGTCATTTGGAAGAACTGAAGATGGTCTTATATTTTCAAGTATAAACGTAGATGTAAAAGGGACATGAGCAACTTCTTTATTCAAACTCCCAAATTAGGTTCACTGATAATAATACATGTTATAATTAGCACCTGGTGGTAAATTCTGACTAGGCGTATTAGGCGTTTCTTGCTGAGGTTGAGTAGCTGTTGAAGAAGGTGTTAAATTTGGATTGACAGGATTTGCTCCATTGGGTGGTGGTTGGAACTGTGGTAGATATGGTGGATTAGATCCATACTGTTGTGTTTGGAGTGGTTCTGAATATGGTGATGGAGCTGGAATTTGGTACATTGGTTGAGCTTGTTGATTGTATAATGGTTGATAGTTGAATTGCTGTTGTAACTGAGTCGTCGGTTGAGGTTGTGATGATGGATATTGATAGTATGGATAATAAGGCTCTTGCACTGGCGGCTGGAATGAATAGTTCAATGAGGAAGCATCAGAAGTTTGGCCATATGTTAAGCCTCCTTGTGATGGTGGCTTCACAGGATTTGAGCTCAATGATGATGAAGTTGAAGGATTCAAAACAGAGGATCCTGTAGAATGTGAATTGCTTGACATGGAGGTGGTTGGAGGTCTTGATGAACTTGTATAGTCATAAGCACCACTGTTATTTCCAGCGGAATCAACACCTGGGTCAACAGTATACTTGGATAGAACTTTTTGTAATGAATCTTTCAAAGCGCTCCATGATAATACCTTAACATCTTTCTCAATATGCCTTGGTTTGGGATTCTGGAAATTCATAATCAGTTCAAAAAATTTGTAAAACTTTGGATTAGACTTGGATATAGTCAAAGGCTTTAAGCTCTGTAAATTTCTTCTAATTCTGTTCTTCTCCTCCACAGGGAACTTGGAATTGACAAGATATTCCAACAATGTAATCAGATCAACTGATGTAACATAAAACTTGTTTGTTTGTGCCCAATATATACATGAAATAACTGGAGTACCTGGGATGTAATCATTTTGATCAATAGGTTTGAAACTTAGGGATAAATGGTTGAAATTTTGCTTGAAACTTACAGCAACTAGTCTTCGAGAGTCTGCAATCTCTTTGGCATTCCAGTTCATAGTCATCGAGTTGATATCTCCTTGGAAATCTATTGTGACTTTCAAATTTAAGTACTTGTTGTGTTGTTCTTCATTTCTCAAGATATCATCATTACCTAGAGAACTGGCTCTAATTAGCCTCGGCAGAGATTGTGTATATGTTGGAAGCGTTATATGCCTTGGATACGAGTTTGGAATTGATACAGTTGATTGTGGTGCTGGTGGTGGGAGTTGGAAATGCTGTGGGTTATTGTTGATAAATCCATTTGATGTGTTTTGCTCTGGCATTAAACCTAGAGATGAAGCCATTGAGGTAAGTGGCATATTTGATTGAAATGTATTGGAATTTTTAGAATCGTCAGACTTGACAATTGATTGTTGTTGAACGTTATTCGAGATGACTTCTTCGCTGGTTGTATTAATATTATCAGAATCTGTGGAACCAGAAACTGAATACACTGGGAGAGGATCGTTCTTGAATGGCTGATTGTTCATTGAATCTTTGACCAAAAGAGCCAGTTATAAATTGGCTCTTTCCTGAACGTATTAAATTGTCCTCAAGCTTTGTTTAAGGTCTTTTGGATCCTTCAATGTTACCATTAATTTCAATATGAACCAGCTCAATGGATTGTAAATTATATAAAACCACTAGTTGTAGCTTGTAATGCAAAGGCACTCCTCAAAACCAATCGTATAATGAGACTTAAAACTTTGTATAATGAATGTGAACGTACTCTTTGTTGAATCTAATTGATAGAGTAATATGTGGGAATATAGTACCTTCACGATTCTGGAATCTTGTTCACTTAATGCGGACGGGGAACGGTGGACTTAATTTTTTTTTAAAACAGTGGAATCAGACTGTCTTATATATGAAAACTTCCAGAAACTCAGACTCAAATTAGAATCACTTAGCGATTAAACAGAACGTAGATTTCACTCGTTGCACGATTTATACTGTTTGTTCAAAATCGGGTTAAGCTTGAACCGATCTGGAATACTAACGGCAAGACGAGAATTTCTTTTGTACTGAGTCAAATTGTTCAAAGCTGCAACGATTATAAGTTTCACTTTGAGTGGTTGTACTAACTTTCAATACCTTTGGCACGCCAAATTTTATATTCTTGTCGTTTCTTCTGAATCTAAACAGGTGCCTAGATGTCTCTAATGAAGTACAGTATGAACTTTTTCCGCAGGTTGAAAATTTGGGATTCATTGTTTTTATGATAATTTCTCAAACAGATTGGGCAGGCATTTTAGCTGCCACATTGACTAGTTTTCCTGCAAAAATGTGTAGGACTGCATTTGCATCTGACGTTTAATTGAACTGAAGTGCAGCTTGCGTACATGTTGCACAATGTACAGCTCTCGACAATTCGCCGATCGACGCAGGCCAATATGTCAAGTAATGTGTAGCTTAGACAAAGACATCAACTGTTCAGTCTTCACTGCCCCTGGTCTGGAAAAGCTTTGTGTCTTGAGAATATCACCACAAACAACCAGGTCTTCCATCAGATCAGTCTTGTCTTGATTCCTTAAGCAAACCAAATTCAGCAATCAATAAGAAAAGAAGGCAAAAAACAAGCGGTAACTAGATGAAATGGTAAATATGTTTAAGCCTCGATCAACTCAAAAGAAAACCTTGGTTTTCACGGTCAAGTTTGAGTTGTGATTAAATTTTAGATTCAAGGGCTCATCCATTTTGGAGTCTTGGTCTCGACTCTCTAGGATCTGGGTACTGTACTAGTTGGCAGTTGCTGATCGCCTAAATTTTCTATCAAACTCATGATCAATCGCTGGTACATTGATACATCATGATCATGTTTATGAAAGGGGTAAAGCATAGACCTCATTGCAAAATAATAGAGAAGTGTTGTCGTTCAACAGTTATTATAGTTAATCATACATTTTGGATCTCAAAAAAACGCCACTTGATATAACACTACGTTACCAGCTTAAAATCCTGTAATTGTTATGTGGCAAATTCAATATATACTTTTATAGACCTCAACTGTAGCACGAATACTTCATCTTTGTTTAAAATTGAAGGTACAATATATTCACTTTGAAGTTTGGACCATGATCGACTCGCATTAAATAATAAGCTAAAAAGATAACTTAGCTAAACATCTAATGGATGAGTTTTGCTTCATTACCCAGCAAATTGGTTTGAACTGCATATTGTAAATAGCTGAAGCATACTTCTATTCTGCAAAGGTTTCAAGCTGTCTGTTATAAATTATCGAAATATTTATGTATACATGAACACTTCCGGTTCCTTGAGAGAATAGAGTTATTGAGTTAATGAACTGAATCAGGATGCTCCAGAACCCAGAACTGATTTTTCATGATCTTAATTTTATAGATTTAATTAGCTGATCTAAATATTTTAAAAGCCTCATCCCTTTAGAACCTGCCAGAGATCTGATAATTCTGATTGCGGATTGTTAATACCTCGACTCTCTGTCAGGATTCGGTACCCCTGTTACATGTAACACAATATACGTTGCCTTCAACATTACATAACTTCATAACATAGTACAACAAAAAGTGCAATATCAGTATTTTCGAGTTTGCAGTTCTCTTATAAGTAGAGCCCAACGCTTGAGCTTTTGCAAATGATTGATAGCCGACAAGTGTACTAGAGTACCTGTCGATATTTTCATGTCAACAGAACTGATCAAGAAACGGTCAATCCATTCTCGCAAATTATCAAAAAAAACCTGAGGCTCGAATAATTGACACATTATGCGCACATCGGGTGCCGCATTGCATAGACCAACATCTCTTATAATTGATAAAATCCTGAATGGTCCATACTACATAGGTATAGAAAGATAGATATATAGCTATATCAGTACTTCAAGACTTCAAAGCGGTAAAAATATTTCTGCTCTCGGAAACAAAATTTCCATTCAGAACCTTAAACTTTAACCTCGGCTTAAATTACACTTCAGCACATCAATATAGTCGGCCAACTCTGATTCTTCATGAGGTCAGGCTGTTCCTGACCGCAATTTAGACACCAGGAACATTTTGAGGATTTGTAAGATACAACATTGAGGTGAATCTAAATATCGAATGGCTTAGCGTGAGGCCAAACCAATGTAGTATGTACATATTAAAATTAATAATCATACTGAACGGTGATCAACCTTGCTTAAACATGGTATGAGAACCTAATTAGTAACACAGTGTTTATCAGTATACCCATCTTAATTTCCAGTGGCTTGCCCAGCAGAAGTAATTCAAAAGTGAGATTTGTGTCCCAAATAATGAGTCTTATAGTAGGAGCAGTTTATTGTTGATATAAAGTCCACCAATTTCCATGGCCCAAAAACTCAACAAGACGTCTGATTTGCGCTATTTATGCGGACTTCTGTTGAAATTGTGCATATGCGGGATTTGAGTTTGTGGTCTGCAGCTTTCAACCTTAAAGCTAAATCTTCCAGGTTTGATTTACAATATCATGTCTGAGATGTGGGTATGTCTCACAATACATTTTCTTTTGCAACCAAATACCTGCTTGGTCTGAGGTTTTGGAAATTTAGACCCTGAATCCAACGCGCTTACTTTAGATGAAACATATTTTCAACAGCGCTGTCTCAAAACGGAAAAACCTGTGTCACAATATCTCTCTTACACAAAGTCGACTGAAGCTCTCAAATGACCGTAAGCTCTAAAGTCCATTCATCTCAAGATATATGGTTACTCATATCTCTACCTAAAGTTTTCTCTTCCATTTTTGAAGGCGCTGTTCCGCTCCACGCCTTTGGAAATCTTCCCTATCATGTATCACTTGCTGCAGTTATGAGGTACACAATCTAGAAATGAACATGGCAGATATGGCTCATACAACAATAGAAAATCTACTCAGTGTATTATAGAATGTAATTACTAGTGTGATCCTAGGTGTGCTCAAATGGATCTTGGTATAATTAGCTCCTAGAGTTTTCATACTATGTTCTAGGTTTCTTCCTTAACAATATGTGGTTTAAGGTAGAGGTTGAATAGAATTTAGCATGGAACAATTCTGAGCATCTCGATGTACTTGTGTATAGGCATCTAGACTCCAGAGAGATACACATACGCTTGAGCTAGGTGCAACTGCAGAGTGTGTCCACGTTATTTAGCTTGTCACGATGAACTGACCTTGAGGTTCAAGAATCATACATCATGTACATCCTATTATTTCTATTCGAATGATATTCTTCTGTGCATTATACAAATTAATTGATCCGACACTCAAAGATTTCCCAAGTGCCCAGATGTACTATATTGGGCTATCAGTCTCTAGGGGGATTCAGATCGATGAATACTTCATAGGCCTTCGGTATGATTTCTGTAATATATACTATATAGGAAAACTCGGACCGAAAATACATATGAGTTGAATATATTCGAGTTAGTGAATACTGTATAAGCGGAAAAACATACAATAAGCTAACAGAAGGAATTCTGATAGGTGAACTGTGGCTAGTGCTCGCTATTCGATTAGTATGGATCTGTTGGAGATCATCATACAAAGACCTCATTTCAGTGGCTGGGCTCTGTGTGGATTAATAGGCTAGTATACAAGCTCTAAACTGGCAATTGATGAAATTATATATGAATTTGAGGGTACCTAATCAGATCACTAGAGTACATCAACTTCAATTGATCCCCATTTTAACAGGGATATTTTACAGCATAGTCTTGCTAATAATATAGTGTATCGCAAGATATTGAAGAGTTGAAAGCTATAAACACTTGAAGAGTCTACTGGCAAATGTGCTAATATACCATTGATTTTCAGTGTTCCTTCCCAAATTTCACTACTGCAACTACTATTTCTAGCTAACTAGATGATCAAGTGATCAAGCACTCGACATGAAAGTAATTGTAGCGCTTTATTTTTTGAGCACAGCTTGAACAGTTGTATCTGTTGATCAAGGGTGGTCCATTGGCCTTATATTCAAGATTGAGTATTGGCTTTCGAAAGAGACTCAGCACACCTTTTGTCGAAATTGTTGCTTACATATCGAAGCATCGCTTATTAGTGGACATGTAACCATTTTCAAGATGTGAATCCTCTGCTGTTACCACCATACGCACCTCTGGTAAAAGTCAGGAATCAACAAGACGTAGCCTCATATTTGTCCCTGCTTGATTCTTGAACAGTCTTCCAGTACAGCTATGCCGATTCTTAGAGGAATCTTCGAACCATCTTGTACTTGGCTGATGGGTGAAATATTTTAACAGATAATGATCAACAAGGTTTTATTTAACCGGTTCGAACAGAACACAAGGATTACTATATATTATAGATCCAACTAACGACAAAATTAGTCTACAACACATGAATAATTTGCACCTGCTCCACTAGGTGTAATTGTTCTTTTGGGTTTCAAAGCTAAAAGCTGCACAGAAGACTATTTATAGCTGAGACAGTAGACCCGTTATATACCAGTTCGTAAAATCAGTCAAGCGTTATAGTCTACGCTAGCGTGCTCAGTTCGGAAAATGACAGGGAACTTGGATTAAATCTCTGGTAATTAATTAAAAATTGGTCAAAGCCCATCTCACTTGACTGATCATCACAACATATAGGTTCGTAAAACTGAATTCACAATTCAAAGTCATAGAATATTCGATATAATGTATAAGCTTCAATTAGCAAGACTTGACGGTTTGCAATAATATATATTCAATAATGATGAATCATTTATAAAACAATATTCTGGTGTCCACTTTTAATGGACTAGTAATTATAGTACAAAGCCAATCCATATTTACAAATCAAAACAATGTACTATCCATATAACTGTAAGTTGTAACCCAATAATAAAAATTCAGAAAGCACTGCTTCGTCTATCTAAATGATCAAATTTAAAATAAGGTTAGATGAATGCTCAGACAAAGTCTCACTAGTATGTGAGAGAATTTTGTGAAATGAAGTGTGAGTAGGTGAACCGAGACAAATCTTTTTTCAGAATGCTGTCTAAGGTGATCCAAGAGCTCACACACTGCTTAGATCAACAGTAACAAAATGAAAACAAAGAGCTTAAGTTGTTCATTGGAAGATCGGGGAAACACAAATGCAAAGAAATGTAACAATCGAATCTTCAGTAACTTTGGGGTTTTTAAAGATTAATCCTCTGTCTAAAGTTTATAAGAGCAATTGTATCGAAGAACAAACTTGTTGAGTAAAGTTTATAAGAACTCAAGTCAAATCTTTAAACTTTATCCTCGAGAATTCCTCGGTAAGAAGTAAGAAGCTTGATGATTTCGAAATTCGAATCAATTCAAAGACGAATAAATTTAGCGTCGATCAAAACTGTCTCAGCCCCAAATAACCGAGTTCTGCAATTACTGATTTCAACACACAAATTTGCGAGTTCGTATTTGAACAACAAAATTCAAATTTCAACTTTCGAATACTTGATGATAAAACCCAAATTGATCAACGTTTCGAATGTCAAAGTTGAGGACCATAAGGCACAAGAAGTTCATCGAGTTCAAGGGACAAGAAGATCAATCAAATCCAGATGTTTCAAAGTTCAGCAGAGAAGTAAATTTCGAGTGTTTCAGACTTCTTCCATGACTCGAATAACTTTCCGGGAAGCAAGATCAAGTGATAACTGTGTGCAATTGTTCATGATTTTTGTTTTAGTTCATCAAATCAATTGTCTCGGTAGCTATCGATATTTCCAAATCTAGATAGCTTTCAATCACAGATAGGCATTCATATTCAGCCACGCACACCGATATCCTTGGACCTTGGATTATGTGCCTTCTTTTGCCTTTGTATGCGCTGAACTTAATTTTGAGACACTAGGCTCTGCCGAAGTTGTACGAATTGAAAAAAAAATATCAAGGTTTAAGTTTGATATCACATGCTACTTTTAGCTCTTGACTCTTCTTTACCACGCGAGCCATCCTTCAAATTAACAAATTGAAGAGCCTAATCAAACAAACTTTAGAGATCAGCTTGTGTCAAATTGAAATATGAAATTCATTCATATGAATCAAATAGCAGTGCTGCAAAGCTTGCAAGTGACTTCGATTATCAGTACACTTTGTAAAAACGCACATGCACCAAAACCCTTACACCAACATATTTAACCAAGTGAAAGCACCATCAAGACCTGCACAATCACCCCAATCAAGTTTGAAGTGATAAATAACACTCGTAGGCTTCCGTTGAATACGCTACAACTGTTAACACTGAACAAAACCATCACGTGATCCCCTTATCACGTGCACAGAAACTGAGGCTTCCGCGAATATGTAAATACCGGTGGTTAGTCGGAACTATATCTGTCATGTCATGTTACTAATTGTGGAAGCAATTAAAGGATTGAATTGCGTGTGGGTGGGTATTTATAACTTCAAGTTATTCTCCTTACAAGGACAATCAATTTATTCAATACAGAAAGTTCACATAAAAATTTAATTGATCAAATACAACATGGCTTTAGCTCCAAAATTTTACGCTTCTCACGCAACTCCACAAGTTGACTTGTCTGCAGTTTCTAATGGGATTCCACCACATACCATTGAAGTTTATTTAGATTATGTCTGTCCATTTAGTGGTAAGCTTTTCAAAAAATGGTATGATGAGTTGCTCCCTCTGTTAGAGTCCAAGTATAAGGGCAAGTACCAGTTCATTTTCAGAAATCAAGTTCAACCATGGCATCCAGTTTCAAATTTAGTTCATGAAGCCTCATTAGCATTTGCTTCATTGGACCCTTCAAACTTCTTGAAGTTCAGTTATAAATTTTTCGAAAAGGCAGAGTCATTCTATGATTCAGAATCTGCCAATTGGACAAGAAATGAAACTTATGAAAAAATTTATGATTTAGTTATTGCCCCAAATTTCTCTCATATCGATAAGCAAAAATTTTTGGATCTTTTGGTTATAAAAAAATCAGATACGATCAATCACAGTGGTAATTCAACTCAAAACGACTTGAAATATTTCACCAAAGTCGGTAGAGGTAATGGTGTTCACGTTAGTCCAACGGTTTTATTGGATGGCTACAAGGATGATAGCATCGGGTCTTCAACTCCAATTGATGAGGTTGAGAAAAAACTCAAATCTTTATTGTAATCAATAACACTGTCTATTTCTGCAATGGTAGTTAGTGGTGACCATACAACATTGATACTGAATGTGTTATGTGTTGTTTTTAAGTGCTCTTTGCATTGAAATTGCAATTTGAATAAACGTCTATTCGTACAAACTCGGGTAATCTGTAGGAATAGCAGCTGCTTAAACTACGCTACACCACCCAATACTTCTGTCAATCGTAATAACTTCTAATATTTAACTTCAAAATAGCACTATCTATGTAGAATATACTTGTTACTGACACTTATCTATGGCAGACCGAAATATAAGAAAAACGTCACATAGGTACTTAAAACATGTCAGAAACATCACAACGATAATAAACAGCATCCTCTCGGAATTCACATGATCCAAACACGTTTTATAATATGAACTACTCACATGGTCATGATATACCAGCAAAGCCCAAAACTGCTCCCATTCAATCGCCATTAGCCACATCAGCAAAGCAAAAGCGTATACCGCCAATTTACCAGACATCATCGAGGGAATCTTCTAAATCACATACAGCGTCATCATCAACCAGCTCAAATGGTAATGGATCTGGTCTACTAAAACATAAGGCTCTGCCCGAAATCAGTACCGCTCGGCTATCATCAATACCAGGATTCAAAATCACACCTGTTGGTGAATCATATAGGCATGTTAAAAATGCATCCTTGGATGATAAAGCTACGGATAAAAAAAGGCTAGTGGATCAATTTTATGATCAGCTAGGTACACCACCCCCTAGTGCACCAGGCACACGGATACAAACACCTAGTTTGAGCAGGAATAATACCACTTCAAGCTTTCAAAATTTAGACCAGTCTAGAAGAAATTTGGTTTTCGATAAATATGATTATATAGACGACCATTCGGAGAAAGTCAGCTCGAACAAAATTGGTGAAATGATTGATAACTTGGAAAGAGTCATTGTAAAGAAAATTAGAGATCAAGTTGAGACCAATGAAGAGGAGTTTTCAGAAAAAGTTGATGACTTCCAACATGTTAAAGATGAGATTCAGTTAGTCAAGAATAGAATCATCAGAATTACCCAGGAGATTGAAACTGAAAAACTTAATGGGTTCAATGAGGACTTTGCTGCTTTCACCAAGGAAATGAATAAGTTTTTATCATTTTTAAAGATCTTAGAGAACTATGAGTTTAAGATCAATGAGTCGAGGGACAAATTGAATTTGTACAAAAATAAACTGACCGATATAAAGCAAACCATTGAGCTGGGTGAAAAATTGAAAATCGTTGAGTATGAAAAAAGTGAAAGTAGAAACAAATGGTTGTTAGTTGCTTTTGGCGTTGCAGTATTAGCATTGATTTACGCAAGATTTGCATGAAAGTATATACAGGTATATATAGGAAAAGGGACTGGTTATTAATAAAAAAAAGTACTCTCCCATATGGGGTTGTCTAAAATTCTTGGTACGTTATTTAGTCTTCGATGGAAAAAACATTCACCATTTAAATTAATATACCAATCACTACGCTTCACATCCAAGAACTTCTAGAACACCAGATCCACAACCGCATGAATATTCCATGATTTATATGTCTGATATATTTTCTGCAAGTTCTAAATTAGTTCAAATCCACTATTCTAGCGCATTAAACAGCCTAACAGACATCCGCCCTCCCCCTGTGAAAAGTTTTCTAGAAGATCGTCTATACGTTTATATGTTCGCTCGAATTTTTTAGGTCAAACGTACATGAGGCGGAATTTTGAGACATTAAATGATCGTTGTTGAAGTAAAAACGTATCATTTCATGTTTCACTGCATTATTTCCAGAAGCATATCAACCTTAAGGAAGTTTTAAGGAAGATATTTGTTTGTGGACAATCTTCATGTTGTCTCTGTGCGGACAAATCCAAAATTAGAGTTGCGGATATATAGAAATTTGAAAAGCATAAACTTGAATCTTGATCATAACTACAACGACAACTCAAAGGACTTTAGATCAACCAACATGGCACCAATGTAAGTGCAATGAAGCCCTTGATTCTTCAAACCACTAGCTAACTCAGTCCCAGAACAACATTTGTCAAAATCTCTCAAAATAGAGCACTACCGATAAGGATATTCATCAATAGGAAATCTGTTGTAACACAGTCGAAGTTATTTGAAGCTGCAATTTCATCAGCCAGTACGACTAACCATAGGGCGCTGGTGACATTACAGAAAACTACGAGGATTTTGTTATCCAATAGGCAAATACGCAGTTTCATAGAGGTGATCCACGATGAATTGATACGGATTTTGTTCGAGTTGAGCATAGAAACACTAGTGATGAGAAGTGGCACAAAGGAAAACTTGGTTATACCGTTTGACATTGAAGGTTGGAGTTTCAAGTTGAATGTAGGGATGAAGTATATCATGGGGCTAAGAGAAGGTGGTGGTATTGGAGGCTCGATGAATCTTTTGGTAAGGAGACCCAAGAGGGAAAAGACACCGGTGGCCAGTGAAGAACCACATGGAGATGTACCTGGGTTGCTAGTTGAAGACGGTGATGAGGTGAGAATACCTCATGAAGGTGAAGTGATCGAGGATGTTGATAATGTGGGGGATAAGGAGGACGAGAAGAAGGCTAATTTGAAGTATGACTATAAGCCTTGTCATGTTTTAGGGAAAGGTATAAACATTGAACTGCTCAAGATTCCAAGAAGATAAGATTTCAACTACGATTAGAATATTGAAACTAAAAAAACACCATAGATTACATAGGAGATTATATAAAACAATTCGATAATCCTAAACTTTTAGATTGATAAAGAGAAGAAATAAAGACAAATATTAGAAAAACAAACTAGAGTTTATATTAAATGACATTTGTTAAAGATTAAACAATCAATCCTTAAGCATGAACAGGTTGGGTACCTTCTTCAGCAGCCCATTCTTGTTCGGTTTCAGCCAAGTGTTGTTCTTCACCTTCTAAATCTTCTTCATCATCGTATTCTTCTTCACCTCTTCTAATACTTAAAGTTGGTTTAACAACAGCTTGTTCCAAAGTCCATGAGGCCAAGGCGTTTTCAGCATCGATAATGATTTGTTTAGAAGCTTCGTAACCATCGTAAGCTGGTCTAGTTTCACCTGGAGTAACTGGAGCATCATCTAATAATTCCAACAAGGCCTTACCATAACCGGCAATCAAAGCCAATTTTTCAGAATGTTCTCTTAAAGAGTCAAAGTTGTAAGCAAAGGCAACTTTTAATTTTTCTCTGGTAATGTTTGATAATTGAGCTTCAGCAACTAAGGATTCAGCTTCAGCACGAACCAATTCTTGTTCCAAGACAACAATCTTTGGGGATTGAGGATCTTTGTACTTCAAGTAAGCAATTTTATCAGTGATGGCTTGTTTACGGTCTCTTGATGGTTGAACAGAACCTTCAATATCTCTGATCGATTTGATAGTTAATCTGTATTGATCATATCTGTCAATGAATTGATCTTCTAATTCACCAATTTCATAGATTAAAACACCTAATTTATCAGTGATATCGGAAACATCATCATCGTTATCTTCACCCCAGATGGATAATTGTTTAGCAACTTCACGACGTTCGTTAGCAACAACTTCGATACCTCTCAAGACATTCTTTTCGATTTTAACCAATTGAGATAATTTTCTTGATAATTCAGGACCAAATTGACCAGCAGTTTGACGTCTTAAGGATGAAACAATACCACCTTTACCAAAGAAACGACCACTTTTAGTAGTGGAAGCTGGAGGAGGTGGAGAAGCGATTTGTGAAGCGGTTGGAGCTCTTGAGTTTCTCAAGGAGTAAGTTCTATGCATTTTGGTAGCAAGTTTTAAAGCAATTGACTAGACGACCAAGCTAGAGTTGAAATGGCTTACAAGTTTAAGGGGGAGAAATTTAAGTGGTTTTATACCACATTTGAAACGCCAGCACAAATTAGATCACCAAATTCAGTGCAGCGTAATAATAAATTTGGGCAGGGGACACAGCGCCCAAGCTGAAACTCGTGAAATTGGACAATAGCTACTGGGAAAAGGCGGGCATGGCTACAATAGAAGTGGGAGAATAAGATCTATTGAACTATGAAGGAGCAGGGCACGCAATGGTCGAGCATTGGGCACCCAGTGTCAGGCAATACATGGTTATGGAGAGTCAACTTGCTCCCCAAGACCCAGAGCGCAAGCACCGCGCAGGGGACCTACCCGTGGCCGTACCAGGCTCTATTTATCTCTTGCCCAATGAGGAAAAAGTCTTCGACAGGTTAGCAATTACACTTCCTAAAACGGCCACCCACATTTTTCACCTGAGTCAGCATCCGGCGCGCTGCGTACGTAATCTCAGTGTAGCGGTTCTTGAATTTATTTCCAATCACAGTTTAGTAAGATCTGTTAAAAGGCAAGAATCATCATTGAAAACGTAGAGCTGCTTGTGATAAGCGATAAGCTCAGTGGTGTATGTGTGTCAGTCAGGGATACTCACGTTAAAGAGTCATGTTCTCATGGCTCAACTCCCTTGAGGGGCTGATGAGATTGACCTTCTCACTGGAAAGTGTAAAGATGAAATTTTTCACGTTTGAATTTTACGTGTTTGACAAGATTGATCATAAACTTTGGTGGGAGAAAGAGTCGGGTAAAGAAAATTGAAGGCGCGCGTCCAGGAGGCGATAGCTGCTTAAATCTACTAGGGCTTATCTCACTATGGTACACCTATCAGCCTAATTAGTTCGACTGATCTTTGCCAATGTCCGTATAAGCAACCTGAAACACTAAACTTTAGTGGCATCATGTGCAAATGTAGACTCCACTGTCCAGCCTGAAACAAGCATAGTTCACTTTCAGTATTTAAACTTACACCTCATTTATCGACAACCTGAATTACGTACTAGTGGAGCTAGTTATACAAGGTCACCACAATTTTGTGGGCTGAGCGCAGGCGAGAATTTTAGCAGCCTGAACTTTTAGGCTGCTTCTCAAAAGTGATTTAACCGCTAATGTCGACAGTAAATATCCAGAAATAAACAAATTACGCTGAACTATTAGCAACAGTACGAGTTGATTTAGAGTTGATGGATACAGTCATGAAAAACAATTACAATTATCAATTACTTGTCCCGTTTCTTATAATAGCCTATGACGTAAAAGCCTGTCATACTGAAGAATTCGCGGGCAGCTTCGCGGTATCAGACATTGGACATTAGCATAGTAGAACTGTTCATGGTACGGGAAGGTGTACTGCCAACTGAAATGTTTGTTCAGTAAATTGCAATGTGTTCATATTTGAAGGATTAACGTATTTCCCTGTTCAAATCACCTTTTTGGGTATAATCCCCTTCCTGAAGAGCCAATTGATACTCGCTGACATAATCTGCTAGTAAGCAACTCTCCCTTTTCAACCTCCGATTTTGAAAATCAACAACTTTCCCTTTCAATATTTGGAAACTTAACTGACAACAACAATCAACAATCACCAAAACATAACATCAATAAACCATTTAACGCTTCAATTCAAATAGGATTAGCACTAACACACACCACTCAGCTCAACAGCATTGGCTCAATCGAAGCAATCAACAGTGACATCTGCCGCTGTGCTCAATAACATCCCAAAGTTTGCATAGTGTGGTTTGTTTTGGCAATAGTACCACCTTTTTTATAGTTCTCTAGTCATTACAATCCAAAATTCTGTCCTATCCATAAAAGTCATACATCTGCATCAATCCATCATTGTATCGAATCAATCACTTAAGATAAGATGATGAAAGGTTTCAAGCAAAGGGTATGATTTATTTACTTATCACGAATTTCACTCTACTGATATACTAACAATTTTGATTAGCTTTCACGAAAAGGTTCTTTATCTTCAAAGAAGAAAGATAAGGAAAAGGATGAGTCTAAAGATGGGAAAAAATCCTCGAACTCTTTATCAGCTTCAGGTTTGAAGATTTCATCGAATAACTCTTCTGCATCATCATTATCAAGTTCCGGTACTACAAATACATCCCCAAAAGAATCAACATCTCAAAAAGAATCTTCAGCTTCTCCAAAGAAATCATCGAGCAATAATTCTTCATCAACTCCTAAAAGAGACAAGAGCTCAAAGGATAAATCATCAAATGTAGATAGAAACACTCCAAGTCCAAGTCCCTCAACTCCAACTCAGCAAATCCAGCAATTTAATCTTCAACCACAACCAAATCAACCGCCATCTTCACAACAACAACAACAACAGCAAGTACAACAACAACACGAGCATCAATCTCAACAACCTATATCACCAAATCAAGCTGCTTTACAATTTCAAAATCAAGCTTCAGTACCAAATATAAATGTGACACCTCCACAAAGTCAGCATTCACACTTCGATCCAACAACAGCACAAACTTCAGCTGATATTTCGATGCCTAGATCGTCTCATTCTTTTGAAAGATTACCAACACCAACTAAAATTGATCCTGATGTTGATTTAATCAAATCTCCTCAACGTCACCATAGTTCAAGATTTGAACCAAGTTCCTATTCAGAAATTGCCAAATTACCAAGTTTTGAAGAAGTCCCACCTGATAAAAGGCTCGATTTATTTTTGATGAAAGTTGATCAATGTAATGTCTTATTCGATTTTAGTGACCCTTCGTTCGATATAAGAGGTAAAGAAATCAAAAGAATCACATTGCAAGAATTGATTGAATTCATCTCTACAAACAGATTCACGTATACTGATGAAATGTATCAACACGTTGTGGAAATGTTCAAAAAGAACTTATTTAGACCAATACCACCACCTGTTAACCCAATTGGTGATATTTATGATCCTGATGAAGATGAACCTATTAATGAAATTGCTTGGCCACATATGCAAGTTGTTTATGAATTTTTCCTGAGATTTGTGGAAAGTCCAGATTTTAATCACACTTTGGCTAAACAGTATATCGATCATGAATTTGTGCTAAGATTATTAGAATTGTTTGATTCAGAAGATCCAAGAGAACGTGATAGTTTGAAAACAACTCTACATAGAATTTATGGGAAATTCCTCAGTCTTAGAAGTTTTATCAGAAGATCTATAAATAACGTTTTTTTAACATTTGTTTATGAAACAGAAAGATTCAATGGTATTGCAGAACTACTGGAGATTTTGGGGTCAATTATCAATGGGTTTGCGTTGCCGCTAAAGGAAGAACATAAGGTGTTCTTAGTTAAAGTCTTGTTACCTCTACATAAAGTCAAATCTTTATCATTATACCATCCTCAATTGGCTTATTGTGTTGTGCAATTCTTAGAGAAAGATCCATTATTAACCGAAGAAGTCATCATGAAATTGTTAAGATTTTGGCCAAAGATAAATTCGACAAAGGAAATTATGTTTTTGAATGAAATTGAAGATATTTTTGAAGTTATCGAACCTTTAGAATTCATCAAAATTGAAGTTCCACTATTTGTTCAATTATCAAAATGTATCTCATCACCACATTTCCAAGTTTCGGAAAAAGTTTTATGTTATTTCAGTAATGAATATTTCTTAAATTTGGTAACAGAAAATGCTGAAGTTATATTACCAATTATTTTTTCTTCATTATACGAAATTTCTGCTCAACAAACTCCAGAAGATGAAGATGTTCTAGCATCAGGTTCATGGAATAGGACCATTCATTCTTTAGCATATTCTGCCTTGAAAATCTTCATGGAAGCAAATCCAATCTTGTATGATCATTGTACAGTTTTATATAGACAAAGTTTGGAAGATTCAAAAAAGAAAGAACAACAAAGAGTTAAAGGCTGGGAAAGTTTGGAAAGATTTGTTAAAGAAAACTATGGAAATGGAAACCAATTGAGTACCTGATATCCCAATTTTTTTATGATGATGTTTTTTTATGTTCATGAATAGTTTTTTTTTTTACTTTTTGTATATATGGCACCTCATATATATACACCATAATAAGGACTGATTATATTGAAAAGGTAGTTTTATTCATTCTATATAAAGTACAGATTGTTCAACTAGCTTTATATTCTCTCAAGATGACAGGAACAGAACTTGGAGGTAAAGCACCAACTTCAGTGATAACTTTTTGAATATATTCAGGTGGTGTAGAATCATACATTATATTCAAAATGTTGAGATATTGATTCTTGTCCCAATTTTGTAATGGTAGTTCATCCTTCCCAGTTATTGAACTTTCCTTTTCACCTTCTTTTTTCTTTCCCTTTTGTTGTTGTTGCTGTTGCTTAGAATCATCCTCAGTATGCTCTTTAATAAAACTTTCCATAGCAACACTTGATTTTTTTGTATGATTTGATTGATTACAATCTATTAAGTCTTTATTATCACCTAATTCATTCAATGTAACAGAATCTAATTGAACACGATCAGAAAATTTGATAGATTCACAACACACCAACACTGGAATGTTTCTCTTCTTTGCAGTCATTGCAACTAATGCAGCACCCACACGTGAATATAAGAAACCATTTGAAAGCATAGCATGAGCACCAAGAAACACTGTATCAACATCTTGGAAAATTGAAGTTATAGAGTTGATAAGAGCGTATTGCACTTTAACACCATTTGTAGTCAATTCTTTGGCTAATTTTTTACCTTCAAATAAAGGTCTTGAATCCACTATAATGACTTGAAATTTTTTGCCTAATGTTTTGTGGTTATGTAAAAATAATTCCTTTAAAACATTTGAGCTGCCAAATGTTAAGATTTTGGAACCATTATTTATATGCATGGATGCCTGTTCGATTATTAGCTTATCTGATAATTCAATTTTTTCTTTTAAAAACGTATCGATTTTTTCCACTAAATCTTGTTTAGCGTCATGATCAGATGTATCAATTGAGATCAATGAAATTTCTTGCTTTAACCATCTAATTGCATTACCCATTGTCACGGATAACAATCTAGCTGTTTTCAAATAATCAATTTGATACCCCAAATAACTTGTTAAGTTACGAGTTAATGTAGTTCCCTCTGGTGTTTGATATTCTGAAATTACAATTTTAAAAGCTTTCAACATTGCAATACATCTTGGAATTGATCCAACAATGGAATATGATGCATATTTGGAGGTTAATGTCAAAATTGCTGGATGGATCAGGTGAAGCACTTGTGATTGGGATTGTGATAATTTATTTCTTTGTTCTTTTGTGTCTAAATGACTAAATAGGGCAACTTTATTATTAATTTTAGGTTCAGCCTTGACATTTGCCTTTTGTTGTGACTGTTGTGATGGGTTTTGATTTTTTTGTTGTTTGGCTTTGCTCTGCTCAGTTTGATTAGGTATACCTTGACTCTCTTTCTTCGCAGCTCTCTTTTCTAATTTTTCCTTCTTTTTCAGTTCTTTCAATTCTTTATTACTCAATTTTGTTTCACCAGTTGATCCCTCTTGAGGTTGAGTCTTGTTGTCTTGCGGTTTAGGAGCCTCGGCTCTAGCGCCTTCACTAGATTTCGCCAGTGGAGCAGCTTCAGACATTGTGTATTCTTGATTCTTCAATTAGGTTTAGTCGAACACATTGTGGTTTTATTTGTACATTATGACAATATTTTTTTCCATCCAGAAAAAAAAATCGCGAATTCTACAAAAAACATCAACAGGTACGAAATATTTACAAATTTAATGCATTTGGGACTATATATACAGTTCATAGTAGAGGGGTTTGTTTCTCTCTTTCCTCCTTTTTCACAAGTTTCATGTAGTACTTTCTGTAGTGAGCTTTAGGTTTGTGCTTTGGATTAACCGAAACTTTTGGTTCAGGTTCTTCATGCTCCCCGTCGTTTTTCTGTTGGAAAAAAGTTGATTTTTCCTTGATTTCTTCAAATCTATTTGGTCTGTTATATAGTTCACTTGCTTGTTCATATTTGGTAACAAACTCGGAAATTTTCTGGACATTTTCTAAATCTTTGAAAGTAGGATGTTGGGCTAGCTCAATCTGAATTGGTTTTAGTGTGACAAATTTATGTTCAGTTTCTTTCAATAAAGCTAAAACATCACCTCTTGGTTTATCAAATTTCTCCAAAGGCAATGATAATTTTCCTTCCTTAACTTTGTTTACTATTTCTTGATCCAATTCCGGAGCTTGGTGCTTTACTCTAATGGCGATTTTTAATAAGTCAGTGACAACGTCTTCGTCATTTATAAATCTTGTACCGGATTTAATGTTTTCCTCTTTGGTTAACAATGATTTATTTGGGTTCAAATACAAAAATGTGAAGATCATATTCAAGTTTTCATGATTTTTACTCCATTGCAATAGAGGTGTGTTGTAGATGAACGGCAAAACATTCTGGAATCGACCAAATTCCGCATATTTGATTGCCAATTCATTGAGAATAAATGTTGAGACCAATTTAGGGTTTTTTGTAATGAATAGCACAATATCATATTGAATTTTTTGCAAGTCATTGGCTGATTCTGCATGTCTTATAACAGTTGTGATTTCATATTTCGATGGTAAACTGGGTGGTGATAATGGTTTAGCTCTCTTGTCGGTATCTGGATCTAAAAGATCTCTCGATAGTAAATCCTGTGCATGTTTTGGTCTATACATCAACAATTTCATTCTTCTGTCTGTTCTATAGAATTTCACTATTTCGTCATATTTTCTCTGACTTTCATGAATAAACTCTACAGATGACTCTTTTTGTAATGTTGATGGCACAACCTGCTGTAAAAGACATCTTGAGGTGTGAAGACCCCTTTTGAAACCGAGCATTGTGGATAAATTTGAGTCCTATCTGGTATACAGCTAATGAAAGTAGCTTCTGCGATACAGGTAGACCTCGTGAATGGTAAAACAAGACAATCAGTCACGATCTATACCGTATTTCCCAATTGACTTATGTTGGTATAGCTTAAATTTTTCAGAATCTCGATGAATTTTTCCCTGATTTGTTAGTGCTGAAATTTACACTGCGATTTGAATACTTCACACCTTCCTCTTGTGTAAATCTCAGACTTTACTGGAAATTTTATAATATATGAGCCAATATAAACATCTTTAAATAACTCATGAACCTCTGTCTCTTGATGTAAATTCGTACAAGATAAAAGATGAATTACGATCCATTGGACTCACTGCCATGTACGTTCTCTTTTGAAACATTTACTTGAGTAATTTTCTAACGCGAAATACAGATATCGATGAGGATATTTCTGATGAAGAAAGACAATCTATAGAGAAGCTGATTTTACAAGAACTTCAAAACACAGATATCTCGAAGATCCACCCAAAAGTGGATGAACTTTACCCTTTACCAGTTGCAAATTCACTGATCAATGATAAAAGTTCAGAAGAGCTTACAAATCCAGAGTTCACAGTTGGTGGAATTGATTTATCTGATTACTCTAACCTTGAAAATCCCGAATCATTGCAAAAATCTCTGGTATTTACAAGTCTAAAGAACAAGTCGCTACAGTTATCCAAAGAATTTGGTAAAAATCAATGGCTAGTCGGGAACGATTTACATGAGCATTCTAATCAAAGACTGAAAGCGGAACTACAAAACAAAAGACGTAAGATTGATGAGTTGAATTATGAGCGTAAAGAAAAACAATTGGACGCTAAACCTGTGATTGATTATCTACAGAACAGATGGCAACAAGGTATCAAAAGTAATGTGGATATTGGTGTGGAGACTGTCAAGTTACAGTTAAACCAACAATAAAATTTTATTATAAAAGTGCAATTCCAGCTTCGATATAGTTATAAATACTATCTGATGCATTTTCAATATTATAGGTTGGTACTTGACTTCTAAGTCCATCAAGAACAAAACCAAATTTCTCAAATCCTGGTTGTGGTGGTGAAAAAATTGGCTCAAGATGGAACTTGGATTTATATTGACCATTCTCGACATAGATCACGATAGAGTATTGCAAAATACTTTTATATTGAACATTCTCTTCAATTTTGGCAATATTTTTGGAGCTGGATTGATTCAGATCCAATGTGATTCTGTCTTTATAGATCACATCCAAGTTTGCAAAAGTTTCAAATTCTTTAGGTGTCAATTTTTGTGAAATACCGTGTGTCAATTGTTCTTCAATCTTCTTCATGGATTTATTCACCTCCAGAGCTCTCTGTCTGAGTAGTTTTGGATCTTCAATGATAATGACAAGCTCTTTATCAATGGCTTCTTGAGATTTTCTTCCCTTCCAGTTTTTGTAACCTTCATGGGCTAAATCCAATTTTTTAAATATGATGTTACGTGCGGTATAGATTGCCCATTGCCATACAAAGACTTCAATAGGCCTTGACCATTCTACCGGTATATGGTCCCAAAACCCAAATCTATTACTTTGAATCAAAACCTGAAATGTGTCGTTGATTGATGAGGTGTAGTTGGACATCTTGTGATGAATTGATTTGATGTAAAGTGAAATTTGAGCTGATATATGACCATTTTGTGACTTGGCCGGTCTTATATATTGAGATTTTTATGCTGAAAGTGAGATCTTTAATTATCATCTCAATACAATTCTGAGCGTTCTACTAATGGCCTATGAAAATCACCACCCTGTGTTATATAGATACTCCATAAAGTCCTTTTGAAGCCCCTCGCGGCACATTACTCGTCTCAATATATTTATTAGATCTGTTAACTTTACACTAATTTAACACCGCGCTGCCTAAGATGGCGGAAGATTAGGCAGAGCGCTTTGGCTGAGCAAACCGACGCTAGGCTAAACCCCAGGAAAATCTCAGCTTGCAAACTAAACTCTGTATAAACTGCAGTAGCGCCTTTTAATATTATACTATTATACTCCAATAATGCCATACGTATGACCACAAAGCAACTAAGGAAGGCTAGATAATGGTCCATATATTCAGACATTGCCCCCATATTGGGCACATTCCAGTTGGAATACCTCAATTAGCAAAACAAGCCTAGCTGGGACCTGGGACCTGGCAATGTGACATATTCAAACACGTTTTCTCCCATGAATTGACTTATCGAAATATCCACAACGTTTAATATGCACACGCACCGTAATCTGGCACAGTCTATAGCAAAATATAAACATTCGTCTTTTTATTTCAAAGAACATAGATTTTGAGATTCAGGCTTCCAATAAAGAAACACAGGATACTTTAGTTATCTGTGCTTCCTGTTTGGCAGTGGAAATTTTGGCAGAAATCGATACGGCAAATTTTCAGCGATTTGGTTTGGGCGTTTTCAAAATTGACAGAGTTTTAAATATCGAAACCAATCTAATCATCATCTACAAACACAGATAAAACACAAACAACGCTGAGAGAGCCTCAACAACTTGGCCATCACCACTTCTGTACATTCATACATCTAATCTAGGCTACACTGCAAAGACTGATTTATTCAGTTAACTAGGCAGCTTCATCGTTAAAACGGCGGCAAGATATCAAAGAACAATAGAGGTGATCGCACAATAACAAGGTGAACGTCATTCAAAAATCAGAGGTTGTTATAGCTATTCACCAACACCTGCCAATCCTGCTCATATACACTTGATCGTGATCCATACCGGAAGTCAAGTGCCATATTGGTGATTATATTCAAGGTTTATTCAACCAATCCATGAGACATCATACTAGTATAACCTCAAACAGCCATCATCAGGAAATACAAACAATACACCACTGAAAACATAGACACTGTACCCAAAGGAAAGGGTTTGTCATAATACAAAAAAACTTAGCTGTTATGGATTCTGGTGGCGATAACAAAAGCTCTGTCGCTTCATCTCTGGAGTCCACAAAATCCAATGACTCTTCTGGAAATTCAAATTTAACAGGGCGTAAAGCTGCTCACTCTTTAAGGCTTTTCAGAAATGATAACAATAGCGGTACAAACCTCACATCGGACAATCACCAAGATAACATCACATCGCCTTTTAAAAACCCTATAGATCCACATATACCTTCAGCCGCTACCACTAACACAACAACAACAACACCGTCATCTAAACAAACAACACACAGGGCTAGTATATCAGTATCTAAACTGGGAAAGGATCTCAAAGCTTTGAGGCCCTTTAGTGGCAAGCATGATCATCAGACATCTCCATTTTCAGATAGTCATAACCTGAATTTACCTAATCCTCCACAGAGACAGCGGCAAGCATCTTTAATCTTGCCGAATGAAATCAGATCACACAGCTTTAATCCATCAACTTTACTTGATGATAATAATGAAGATGGACTAGGATCATCATCTCTTCTTGAACCGGTGTCATCGGCAACTTATATTCCACACAATTCAGAAAACAACAATTTAACTAATCAAGATCACATACATTTGGATGAATTGAAAGACTTCAAACTACCCAGCAAAGCATCTGCTCAGGATTTTCAGACTTCTAAAAGTGATGATGGAAGTGTAGCTACAGTTGCTACAACTTCCATCGAGATTGACGATCATGATGACCCTAATAGAGACAAAAACTCGCAGTGTGTAAAATTTGCAAAACACCATGAAACATTTGAGTTTGATCATCCTCATTTATACAACCATGAAGATGACCAGGCTGTCATTGACGAAGAAGAGGAGCAACAAGGTGAAGAAAATGGTGATAACAATTATCAATTGGCTGTCGAATTAACACCATTCAACAATAAGGTTGGTGGGCATACTGCAATCTTTAGATTCTCTCATAGAGCTGTATGCAAGGCATTGGTAAATAGAGAAAATGCTTGGTACGAAACTATTGAACAAAATCATGAAGATATTTTGAAATTTATGCCCCGCTACATTGGTGTTTTGAACGTGAGATATACTACTTTAGTCGATGAAAGTGATGATTTGAATGACTTCAAATTGGATTCTTCTCCGGCTTTACAACCAATAGGTGAAGATCAGATAATGCATCATGCAAGCTCAGCGCCAAATTCTATTAAAATGAGACCAGCAAGCTCCTTTAATGAAGAGTTGCCGCCTGAGGTTGTTTTGGACGATAATAGACACATTATTCCTGAATCTTTATGGGATGACTATTCAAGTCCAGCGCCATCGGTTGCTTCATCCTACAATTCATACCATTCAGGATTTGCACACTCCCCGGTTCAATCACCACAAATGCCACCATCTAGTCAACAATCACCTGCACCATCATCCGGTGCCACTACTGTGAATAGAAAATTGCAAGAACTAGTTCTTCAAGAGGTATTTGCGCCAATCAGATCCAGGAAGCAAGTAAGAAGTGGAGGCAATAACAAACATTCATCAAGTTTCACGTCACCAAAATTGCTGGCTCAAAGAATGAACTCTACAGGAAACGTACGCTCTCCAAGAGTAAGTATGTCATCGTCAGATTTTGATAAACCAATTCTGGACAATCCCATCTTGAAAAAGAACTATAGATCTTTGGTTGATCTCCAAAAGCTTAATGATCAAAAAATGGATTCACCAAAACGTTCTCGTGAAATTAAAGGTTCCCACAGTCATGGTAATGGTAGTTTCAATTATGATGAATCACTCAGTAATTGTGTTGTTGAAAGTAATGAACAATTAAACTCTCTATCGAGGCCACATCCAAAGATCGAAAGATCCAATAGTGATCACATTTTCTTAATGGATGACGAAGAAGGAAATGAATCGGATCTCAACCAATTTGACAATTCAAAGCAAGTTGTACGCCAAGATGACCCAAGACTTGATAGTTCAGCAATTGATGATGATTCTTTCTCTGACACCAATGCTATCTCACCAAATTTACAACCAAAACGCAAAAAGTTTCAAAGAATTGAAAGATTTATCTTGTTGGAGGATTTAACAATTGGTATGAAAAAACCTTGTGTTTTGGATCTTAAAATGGGTTCAAGACAATATGGTGTTGAAGCTACGCTCAAGAAGAAGAAATCTCAAAGGAAAAAATGTTTCAGCACAACTTCTAGACAGTTAGGAGTCAGAATTTGTGGTATGCAAAGTTGGGATGAGAAAACTAGCAAATTTATTTCAAGAGATAAATACTTCGGAAGAAGAGTTAAAGCAGGTTTTGAATTTGGTGTCTGTATATTGAGATATCTATATGATGGTGAATCAATTTACAGTGCTTTAGTTAAGATTCCTACATTGATGGCACAGATTGACGAATTGGAAATTGCCGTTAAAAAGTTGACGGGTTATAGACTATATGGTTCTTCTTTATTGTTAATTTATGATGCTAATGACATGGCGAAAGTCAAGATTCATATAATCGATTTCGCTCAATGTATAACGCTGGATAATCAAATGATTGTTGGAACAACAACTTTTCCACCAAAGCATCCAACTGAACCTGATAATGGTTATCTCAGAGGCTTGAAATCTGTGAAGTTCTATTTAGCTTTGATCTTTAAACGCTTCACTGGTCAAGATTATACTTCTAGCTCAGAAGCACAAGCAATAGTTGAACAAAATCGTCAACAATATGAGAGCGAAAATTTGGAATGGATAGAAGGATTTGAAAGTGATGATTATGATCTACATGAATTCAAATCAGATGGAACCGTTGACTCGTTAAATGAAATTCCACTTTTCGCATTGAATGATTGTGGGAACGTTTCTGAGTGATTTGAATAGGATGACTTTCTGTACATACTGTATACTTTTACTTTGTACTTTAATTAATGCTAATGACTAATAAATCAAACCATATACAGGTAAATTAGATCATGTCTACACTTGTTCAAATGGAAATAATATAAACCACCAATTTAACATAATTTTATATTATAGAATTTACAGACAATAAAAATACAATTGCAAAATAACAAAACCTATTATTTATTTATGAGAGCATTTAGCTTATTTGTTTAAAACTTCAGCATCGTATTTTTGTTTGAACCATTGGACAGTATCTTCACTGGTAGTTCTGTGAGCGTTACCAACAACAGCTTGTTTGTGTTTTCTTCTTGAAATTCTGTTACCTGGTCTACCCATAACAACGTAGAAATCCATACCATAAATACCGATAGCTGGATCATATTTGATACCTAAATCGATATGTTCATCAATACCGAAACCAAAGTTACCAGTTTCTGAAAAGTTTTTGTTACGTAATTGATATTCTTTAACTTTTAAACCTCTTTCTAAGATTTCTTCAGCTTTTGGACCTCTAACGGTAACGTGAACGGCAATTTTTTCATTTCTTCTGATACCAAAAGTACGAACAGTGTATCTAGCTTTTGATTGAACTGGGGTTTGACCAGATAATTGTTCTAAAACTTTTGAAGCTCTGGTTAATCTATCACCTGATTCACCAACAGAAATGTTAAGAACAAGCTTTTCGATTTTCAATTCTCTCATAGGATTTTGAGCTTTGGCAGACTATAATAATTTATTAGTAAATGATTTCATGAAATAGTTTAAAGGAGAAGTAAAATAGAAAGATGTTGATGATGTTTAATTTTCTGATTGCTAGTGTGGGTCTGTTTTGACTTGAATCCAATTTGTCAAACGTGTTATTCAATAAGATGAGCCCTTGGAGCTTCAACACGTTGTATCTCATTTAATTCTTAGCTATTATTCTCTTCTAATCTCCCTAGTCTTATTATCCCATGATCTCTACGATTTTTCACTTTCTAATCCACTAATTAACACTGGCACTATTGGTCTCTAAAAACTTTGCAAATAACATGAATCATATTCTTTTAACCCCAATAACACAAATATCATATCTCTCTTTCCACTTCTATCCTGTTAATCTCATCAAGACATACCATTTTGAAATGATGCTTTGAATTATACAATGTAAATTAAAAACTCCAATACTACAAGATTTTTGTATTTTCAATTTTTGATAATCAGTTGAAATTTTGTCAGAGTCCTTCCCACACAGTCCAACTGCGCTAGCTGAAAAAAAAAATTGGTTTGGATAACCCGTGCAAAATTGACAGAGTTTTGGAATGAATTTGAAAAATAAGGGGAGCTAGGCAGGGTGCGTAATTATAGGCACCGGGTGTGGTGGGAACTCCCAGCTGGCGCGGTAGTAAATTTCAGCACTATGTAAATGAGCGAGCGTCGGCTGGCACTTGTGCTGCCCCGCGCAGAGTGGCCGGTACGGGGGTCTTTTTTTGATGAAACTTTTTGTGACTGTGACTGCTTTTTGAGGGAACATCCGTACACCAATATTAAGCTCAGAAATCAGAAACTTTGGAGATCTTGAAAGATAAGAAGCTGATAAGCTCGAACGTACTACAGTCTACAATGTGTCTCTTTCAACTTACAAAAGAAGTTTCCTACTTTCAATATATAATTTTAGTCATAAAATATATTTATTTTACTATATCTGCGAATTAATTGTACACTAAATAAAACGAATGATGCTTCGGGTATCATGATCTCAAAGTTTCCATTAATTTGAGATCTTGTAGTTAGTGATTGTTTTGTATGCAAAATATGAAGTGATTGGTTATATTTCACTCAAGAAGGATATAACATTCTGTAATTCAACTCTTTCGATTAAGATGGATTGGATCAATTTCAAGGCTTGTGGATTTGAAGAAAGTTTATTCCAATGCTCAACAGATACAAGATCCAAAACTTTATTCTTCTTGATACATTCTGTCAAATAAATGAAATTTGTACGATGGTCATTTAAAACTTCAGAATAAGGTTCTTCACCAATTGCAGCGGCTAATAGAATTAGACCAACTGAATACAAGTCAGTTTGATAATTGGGTGGTTGATTTGAATCATTAATAAATTCTGGTGCTGCGTATTGTAATGTAAAATCGATTGAAATACCAGCTTCTCTTTTAACATTAAACTCTTGTAATATATCATCAAGTAAACCTGCGCTTGTCAAATCAGCAATTTTGAAGTCTTCATTTTCCGTATCAAATAAAATGTTTGGAGTTTTTAAATCTAAATGTAACATTTCACAATCTTTTAGAGCAATTAGTCCCATAACTAGTTGTTTAGCTAACTTCCACCAAAGATATTCACCGATATGTAATTCATGATTACTGGATTGTGGGTTTTCCCTGATTAAACTTTCCAAATTGGATGAAAGACATGAAGAAACAAGGCATGGTAAGGTTTCATTATACCTTATTCTATGGTAATCAGATCTTGTGAGATAAGTTAATCCAAATACATTCAAAATTGGAAATTGATCCAACGAAAATTCATGTTGTTGCAGATAACTTGAGATAATCTTATAATTTAAAGCTTCTCTGTAGATAGGCTTACTATTTTTCAACTTCAGTGGTATTTTTATAGCATAATCTTTCTCATTGATTTTGGCTTTCAAAACGGTTGAATAAGAACCTTTCCCAATAATTTGATCCTTGGCCATGATGAATTTGAAATTTGGGTCAATAATGAAGTCTTCCAATTCATTTGAAACTTCAGAAGCACTAAACAGGATTGATTGGGGTATATATCTCAGATGACTATCATCGTCTTTCGGACTTGAAGTGGATAAAATGGATGAAAGGTCATTCGAGAAAACACTAACTGGTGATGATAGAGGTGATGAATGGGACTTAAACGTATAATCATTTGGGGTATTGTTTAGCTGATTGGCTTTGAAGTATTGAAATTCATGAGATGTATTAATACTAAGTGATCTTCTTTGTCTTGGGGATTGAGACGATTCTTTTGGTGTAGGTAGATATGGCTTGTTTTGATCATATCCACAAACTCTATCTTGATTTTTCCGACTAATGGCGAAACTTGATTCATTTTCATCATTTTGAGGCTTGAAACCAACTTGTTTTGATGGTGTTGAGAATTTGGGATTTGATTGTGATGGTTGTGTTCTAAACATATTCATAAAGTATCACTCCTTGATTAAATTTTTTACTGATAACAACCAAAAACAATAACAACCGATTATTTAGCTAGTAATTATAGAGGCCGGTAAAAATGGGTATTAAGGAACGGTGATAGTGTTGTCCAGTGTTTGAGCAAATGTATTTTGAGATTCTCTAAGTGTAAAAGAAAGGAACCTCTGTAGCCTAAAATAATGAAAAGAGGGTTTGGAATAGGTTATAAAAGATTGTTTGTTATCTTTGTGGTTCTTTGAGTTTCCCTCGATGTTGCGGACTGAAGATCTTTTAGTCATTTCGGTGGGTTTGGGCTTTTTGGCACAGAAAGCTGGCGCACCATGTGCGTCTGCCTAGCGTCTGCCTAGCGTCTGCCTAGCGTCTGCCCAGTGCCAACCGCCTGTGGGCCCGCTGGGCTGACAACGTCTCTGCCTGGCTAAACAGACACTGGACAGGCTTCCTCGAAATGTCTTGTGACTACTAAGGTAAGCGACTGGTCATAAATCAGTGGTGTCTTTATAATAATCATCAGGTACCAGTCTGCTGGCACAAAGGTCTAACATGGCAGATGACCCGCCAACTATCAAATATCTCTAACTTTAGGTCTGTATTGCCTATTAAATACAGTAAAGATTCCCTTTTAGTGCGCTTTCTCGCTCAAAACGGTCAACATTGAACATTTTTGGGGCACTTTCTCTTTTGTATGTAGTGATACGGCGATTTTGGCAAAGCTGCGTTGCAATCGTAGCAGCACTCGCGCAGCACGCGACATATACGCTCATAGGCTCGCCACTTTAAGCTCACCAGCGAACGCCTTAAATACAGTCGCATTGGTTCATCAATGAAGTCAGTGTCTGAATATCATTAGAGGTTAAAGAGATAGGCAGACAAAATTTGTGGTTCCATAATCTAGACTGGTGTTATCTCTTCTCAGCTATCTCTAACCAGCTTTTCCTCTTATCTGTGCTGACGGCTGCCCGCAAATCCGATCAGGGCAAATTTAACACCTAACTTTATTATTTTGTGTCAACTACGTTGTAAAATCTTCAATATAGAACACTAAACAAGAATATGGATCATGAAAACTTCCTCCTATGAATAATTAAGCATCACCAGTATTAGTTGAGCTGGGATATAAATCACTGTTCACGTGATCTTGAACTCTTCAAATGGTTTTGGTACTGAAGCTGCATATCGAACTAGCTACTTCAAAGATTGTTAAACTTGATCATATATATAGATGCTATGGAAACTCATATACGCACTCACCAAATTGTAATCCTTCAGTCTACAACTGTTGATACTTTGAGTGCTAGGTATTAAGTAAATCGACGACGTATAATTAGTTATTAAAGTCGTTTTAGGATCATCATATCCGGTCATCAATATACCTGCATGCTTATTCGGCGTGTTATATATACTCGCGATGATCGGACATGTAAATTATACAACATCGACATTTCACAGCTTTCTAAATTAATCGTACCTAGCAAAAACTATAGCTATAGTTATATTAGAATTAAAAATATTGATCAATTAATTATAGATCATAAAATTAATTTAATAGTAAACTTATAAAAAAAAATCAATTTGATATTTTCATTAAAGGTGGACCTAATACATTTTTTTTCAATATTACAATTTTTTACAAAATATCTCAATGACGTCCCGCGGACCGCGGCCAATACATCCAATCAGCCTCAATCAACTCTAAAGATATATATATACAAATAACACCTATTTTATAACCAAATCAAACCTAAAAATTACTTGAAATCTAGTTGAAATGAGGAAATGAAGTAGAATTGAAATGATTCTAATGTGTGCCCCTACCGGCTTCACAAAGGTCTCGGGGAAAACAAGCAAATTTTATCAGCATAATTCGCGGAGGGTTGGCCGAGTGGTCTAAGGCGGTAGACTTAAGATCTACTGGACGTTTGTCCGCGCGAGTTCGAACCTCGCATCCTTCACTATTATTTTTATTGAAATTTTGACGTGTTTCGGTACGGACACTTGCGTATAATAGCTACAAAAAGTTATTATAAATATTTAATATAAATTAATTCATATATTGGGAGATTATCTTATAAGAATGTGTCACTTTGATGTTGTGATTGCTGTTGCTGATTCTGCTGTGGTCGATCCTCGTAGAACATACCCATACCACCAGCAACAAAACTATTAAAATCCCAATTCATTATTGGCGCATCTAATTGTGAACTTATTAAATTATCATCTGCAAACACATTTTTGAAAAGTTCATCAATGGGATCTGTACTGTTGATGATATCGTTGGATAAAAATGAAGTGGTGTTGGTGGAGTTGGAATAAGATGATTCTGTAGAATCACGCGTTGTTGTTGTTGGTACTGATGATGAAATATTTGGATTCCCAAATGCAATTGGTGGTAATTGAACATTGGGTTCGTATTTTAAATGTGGCTTAACATTGGGCGTGATATGATTTTTTTCACCAAAATTTGGATCTTTATCGAATGATTCGAATTCAGAGTCATGAGTATTTGCATATCTAACATTTGCCTGAATCTTATCTAGTGATGATTTATCCTTTTCAAAAGAAAGTTTCTGTTCGATGAATTTTTCAAAATACTTGAATAGTGCAAGCACCACAAATAGGCAGAAGTTCAAGTTGAAAACTTTTTCAAATGAATCATTCTTCATCTTCATCATGTATTTACATGCCAATGTCATAATCCCGTGTAAGAAAGCGGGTGATCTAAAAGATTTATTTAAAAGATGTGAATGGTCTCTTGGATTCAAGTTTTCGAAATCAACAACATTCATATCAAATTTAAGATCTTTTGATTTGGTTGCTGATAGGTCTTCTTCAAATAGCTTTGTAACTTCAAAAGTACAAATTGCACAAAAGATTTTGATGAATATAATTTTCGAAGCACCCACAATGGATAGACAAACTTCCACAATCTTGAACAATTTATCAGTGCTTGATCTATTATCCACGCAAAATCTATTCAATCTTGCCAATATTTCAATAAAATGAGTGGCACAAAGACAACCATATTTCATTGTCCCGTTATAGTATACTTCACGGTTTGGATCATCTTGTTCCACACCGTTATACAAAACATCATATAGTACACATAGGGAATAGACACCAAAAAGTCTTAACTCAACCTCATCCATGAAATCATAGTCACGTAAAACGTCATCTCCTGTCTTAAACTCTTTTATGGACTGTGATAATCTTAAAAGTGCACCGTCATGGAAAGTCTCTAGTCTATTGATCAAATCAAGAATTTCATGTTGTTCACATGGCTCAAACCTCATGAGAAGCTTAACAGAATCTCTCAGCACACTCCCCAATTCAACTAATGTACCACCGTGTTGTATGAAAGACGGATCAATGTAATTTTCATCTATGGATAATGGTATACCTAAATGAAACGATAAAAGTGCATCTTGATAAAACAAATGCTCCCATATATTTTTCATGATATTTCTTGAAACGACAGGCTCTTTGGAGTATAACTTATCGATATCTTTGTTTAAACCCAACAAGATTGCCATTGTAATTGCAGTTCTATGTACTAGGGCACCAGTACTTGAATCACCACCATCTCCATCGATTGGATTAATTTTATAAAAATTTCTAATCAAGATTAATGTTTGTAAGGCAGGTATAGTGGTTTTCGATATATATTTTGC
Organism: Hansenula lynferdii; assembly: GCA_030582155.1. Taxonomy (NCBI): domain Eukaryota; kingdom Fungi; phylum Ascomycota; class Saccharomycetes; order Phaffomycetales; family Wickerhamomycetaceae; genus Hansenula; species Hansenula lynferdii. Next base: position 222,814 of record JAKTWT010000013.1, read on the forward strand.
CAATTCCAAAAGTTTTTCAGTGTATTTTAGTAGATGATCTCTTGGATCGTAGTTTGAATTTTTATCATAAGAATTAATATTTGTGGCCACATATTTGATGATTATCACTAAGAGGGCAATCCTGGCATAATCAATGGTCTTGTTGAAAACTTTTATTTCAAATCCACCACGACCATCAGGTATAAATAATGTTTTAAAATCCAAGTACAATTGTTGATGATCGACAATTGGATATTTTCGATTCCAATAGCCATCGACAAATAGTTTCAAGTAACTTTGGATGACTTCATATCTTGGCAAATACACTTGTAAGTTTTTAAGCAATTTTTGAGTTGTATCAACATTAATATTCTTGTATTCCTCATATGGGATTTGATCTATATTATTTTCCACTTTCCACTCTCTCTTCACCGTGGAAACATAATTTTTAGCAGATTTGACAAGATCAGCAAAATTCTGTTCTTTATCTAGCAGCGTTCTCCAGCTTGTAGGACCGAAATATATGATCTTGTTACGTTTGATATCAACACTTTGATATAGTTTCACTTTGGGACTTGGATTATGAGCAGGAGGTTCACTTGACACGATTTCCTTCCATTTCCGCAACTCATCAAGCTCAGATCTCAATTTGGTATTTTCGTCTTTCAGCAGTGCTATGGTCTCAGCGGGTATGGTTGACTCTTCGGCTTTGGGTATGAAGGGTGAGTCTTCATAAATACACAGATGGGCGGGAATGTGTTTTCTGACACAGGAAGAGCATGGTTTCCCCTGGTCGCACTTGACTTTCCTCTGTTTACACGATGTGCAAGTTAGCGAGACTCTTTTCCTTTTCTTCTTTGTTGGCTCTTGTGAGTTTTTGTTGTAGTTGTTTGTAGTGAGGATCTCCATTGTGTACAACGGCTAGTATGGCAGCAATGATCAATGTGTGAGATAGCTGAGAATTCGAGTTGTCTCTTGCAGCTGGTGGCAATGTGAGTATTTCAATAGTGGATCCAGCGAAGACAGAAGACTCTTTAACTAGCCCCTTCAATTTTGTTGATGGTTGAGGCGTAGCAGAACGGTTAGCTCGTTAAAAGCTTTACTATAGTTCAAATGGCGCTCGCGCATAGTCGGGGGTCGTGGTGGTTGGGCCAGAAGACAATAGCGATGGTCAGGGATCAGAGGTGCTTGTCTGGAGAAGGGCTTCTAGAAGGGTTCTGTAGTGTAAGCTGTTCTTATCGAAGGTTAGAGATCCAATCTGCGGTTCAAAACGGTGTAATTTGGAGAGTATGTTGTGCTTTGTACGTATTGTACTTGTCATATAATACGCTTGGGTTATGTCAAAGGGCTAATGCGGTTGGTGCCGCCTGAAATCTGCACAGAGCTAAGCCAAACGAGAACTTGGCCTCAAAGATCATACCCATTGCAATCGTATAACCATGAACTACTAGTCGCTTTATCTCTGTTAATCCACTTTGTAACTTGTAGCTCGTGAGGTGCAAGCACATAATAAACCAGTCGCTTACATAATATTTCTTTACTGGTCAAAAAAACCACGATTCAAACAATCAACACATCACAGAGAATCGAGATCTGAAGAGTAGTAGAAGCAAAGCGCTATCAACACTGCGATTGACCAGTATACCATTCAGTAATAATCTGTTGCCTTAAAAGCACTCTAAAGTAACCATTGCTCCTATGAAGAATAATTTTTACTCACTATTTTGAGATATCCTTATACAACACAACACAATGGCCAAGAAGAAAAACAATAAGGCTAAACAGCCAGCTAAGGAACAAAATGCTGTCAAAGATCAAAATGAATCACCTGCAAGCTCAAATGAGGATAATAGAGATATCGGAGTGACTGAAGAGGAGGTGCCATTCGAATCACAAACCTCGAATGAAAACAAAGTAAAGGAATCAGTAGGTGCTACAACTCAAGATGTGGAATTGAAGGTAGAGAAAAAGGACGAAAATCCAATTGAGGAACCAAAAGAAGAGCCTAGTGCTCATGACCAAGTACCATTGGTGGAAAAGATCTCAAATGAGGATCTAGGAGAACAACCTAGAGTTGAAACAACAGACGCATTACAAGAACCAGCACTAGAGCTGAAAACAGACGAGCCGATCAAAGAGGAGCCAGTGACAACTGAACCTATATCTGAACCAAAAGTACCGAAGAAGAGACTTACTCTTCAAGAACGTCTAGCCATGGCTGCAAAGACTAAAGGTAAAGGTAAAAGAGCTGTCTCGGGTACAAATGATGAAAAAAAGCCAAAGATCACAAGCCCAGAACCACCTTCAACCAGGGAAACAAGTGTTGAGCCTCAAGAAGATAATAAGTCTGTTAATGTAACGGAAACCCCATTATCACCTCCAACAACATCCATACCGTCTAGCAGAGACGCTTCAATTGATATCAAACGCGCAGATCCACCTTCATTGTTCCCTCAGAACTACAAAGACCTTTCTCATGAACAGTTAATCAAATTAATTAGTGACGCTGAGAACAAATACTTGGGGCTGGAATCCAAGAATGAAATTTTAAATATTGAGAAGCAATCACTACAAGAAAAGATCAAAAACATTGGATCTTCAGTATCAGCTCCTTCGAATGCATCAACACAACTAATCAAAGAGAAAGATGACAAAATCGCACAACTACTTAAAGAGGGTGAATCACTCTCAATGAAAGAGTTGAAATATACAAACACAATTAAGAAACTTAGATCGACAGAGGTGCAACAAGAAAAGGACATCCAAAAACTTACTGCAATTGTTGACAGTCTAGAGACCGAAAAAAAAAGATCCAATAACGAGATAAAGAGATTGGAAGAAAGTGACCAAAGCTCATCCAATAAAGTCAAAACCTTGACTATACAATTGAACAATGAAAAAGAATCATTAAATGAAGAAATCAATAGAAATAAAGAGCTCTCTTTAAAAATTGAAGAGTTGAGCCAAGTATTGATACAAGAGAAGAATCAAGCATCAAACAAAATTCATGAACTAAACAGATCACTTGAAAAAGAAAGAGTCAAACTACAAACCATCCAAGAGGAAAACATTACTGAAGTGAATAGATTGGAAAGCAAGATTGAACAATTACGTTTCCAAAGTGAACATGCCCAAGCCTCAACAGGGGTTGAAGATGAAGGTTATTTGAAATTGATTAGGCAACATGATACGCTACAAAATCAATATACTTCGGCCACAGAGAATTGGCAAAGTATTGAAGCTTCCTTAATGAGTAGAATAAGTACATTGGAAAATGATGTACAAACTGTTAAATCACAGTTATCAGAGTCTCAAAGCAAAAATGAAATATTAACAAAGGATCTTGGTACCAAGACTAAAGAAATCCAGGATTTGAAAAATACATTGAAAAAAATTACATCTGAACATGGATTATTGAAAACCAAGACTGAAACACTAAACAAGGAAAATAAAGATCTGAGCTCGACTTTAGAAGATAAAGAACTTTCATTTAGCAAAGAGAGAGCAGCTTTAGAATATAAAATTCAAACATTAGAAAAGCAAGCTAAAGATTCAATTCAACCTCAACACCTAAATGTCCCAACTTCCAACTCAATGGAATTTAGTCCACAAATACCTTATACCAATTCAACACCATCTTTCAAACGTGGGAATAGCTGGGAAATTGGACTAGGTGAATCATCAACAACTCCAAGACAAAGTAGAAAATCAAGTGCTCTGTATATCCCACAATATCAAAACACTTCTTTCGATGAAAATGCAGAAAATGGGAGTGATTATGGTGATGATGATACAGTTAACTCACCAGTTTCTAACTATCAAAACAGTCGATTCGAAAACAACTCGTCATCAGCTTTACATAATGGCTCATCAGTACAATTGATTGGGAAATTAAGTAGTCAAATTCGTCGTTTAGAAATTGAATCAAGTACCAAAGATGAAGATTTAGAAAAATTAACAAATGATATGAAAGATGCAAATGAAGAAATTGTGAGGTTGATGAAAGATAATGAAAATGTGGTTAATTATAAAAAGAGAATTGAAGAATTAGAAAAATCTGTGGATTCAATAAATAAACGTCATGAAAAGGCCCTTGAGATTCTTGGTGAAAAATCAGAACAAGTTGAAGAACTTAAAGCTGATATTCAAGATTGGAAAGATTTATGTCATCAACAAGTGCAACAATTAGCAGATAGATCTATGTAATGATAATATGTATAATTATTTTACACCTCATCATGATCGTAACGTTTCTATATTCTATAACTATATACAATGGAAATTAAATATAACCTTGAGCAACAGCCTTGGCAGTATGTTCATCAATATCTTCAGCATCCCATGGATAACATAACCATTGATCTGGCACAGTCAATGCAGCAAAATAATTACCCTCGATGATATTTGATGGTAAATCAGCCTTTTTAGGTTTATCTTTATTATGTAAGACAAAAATACCAAAATTTGTCTTTTCATCCAATCTGTTCAATTTAACAGCTTGTTCATGAACATCTTTAGCTAATTCTGATACAGCGTAGTGTAATGTGGTTCTTGTATCATCAACTTCATCAACAATTAAAATGTTTTTACCAATTAATGAATCAAAATGTTGTTCTAAAGCACCAAAATCTAACCATTGAGTACGTAAAACTTCTTTACCAATTTGATCATCTTCTGAACTTGTTCCAAAATTTTCATACAAACTTAAACCAATAACTTGAATTGGAATGTTTTTATGACCTTTTTCTTTTAAAAAAGTTCTCAAGATACGACTTGGAATATTACCACCACCACCAATGGAAATTATTAATGATGGATTGAACTCCTTAACTTTTGTAGCAGACTCTCTGCAAAGTTTGTGGATATGGTTATAAGAGAAATATAGCTTTTCAGGTTCGGTAGACATCTTTGTAAGTATTAATATTGGGGGGAATACACCAAAGTAAACCAAAAAAGAAGAAGCTTATACTATGAATAATACGCGATAAATTTTTTTTTTTGCATTTATGTCTTACAATTAAATTTCTATTTTCTATGCGCCGAAAATGTGCGGCGCAAACCGGGGGCTCCTCCGCATATACGAGATTTAATTTAGTTTACGGTTTTATGAATGCTTTTAATTCAATGCAAATTTTAACTTTTATTAAAAATGTATATGACCTATTGGGCTATTAATCTTGCTCTTCTCCTACTTCAATTTCATCATGTCCATTTGTTTGTGTGTTGTCTCCTTCATCACTTTCTTCATCATCTTCTTCATCGACAGAATTACCACCTGCACCTAAAACATCATCTTCAGCTTCATCATTTTCACCATTAACATAGACAATGCTTTCTTCGGCCTTTTCCACTAAGCTTTTACCAGCAGATGGAGCCTCTTCAGCACTTTCTAGTTGGGATCTTAATTTGATTTGTGATTGAAGCATCTCTAATCTACCTTGAAGACTTAATAAATCAGGTAATTGTTTCAAACTTTTGGTGATTGATCCTTTCAGATTCTTCAAATTGACGGAAGAATTTATTGCATTTCCATGTACCAATAGTAACCACTTAGACCATTCATTGAAGACAGCAGATTCACTTGGATTAATTTCAGCTCTTTCTTTCAAGATCTTAAACAACTCCACAGCGTGTTCCACACCGATTTCAGCTGCAGCAAATTTAATCTTGTTCAATTCTGGATTTGATAGTAATAAAGTTAATGGTTCATCTTGTTGTTTTAATGATTTTTCAATGGCTGGCGCTAATTCTATTTCTCGCACAGACAGTTCAGGATCAGCTTTGATTTCTTGTTCATCTTCAACATCTATAGACTTCTTTCTTTCTTTTGTAGACTTCACAACGTGTTCAATGTCCAAAACGATATTTTCTTCGTCATTTAATAATTTGATGGATTTGAATTTTGTTTCAAAATCAAACCAAGTCAGGTATAATTCATCTTTTGTAGTAGTAAATTGTGAAAATCCAATCTCTTTGAAATTAGTTTCGATTGTGTAGGATGCAGATAAAGATTTTGAGCTTATAATGTTGTTAAACACTTCAATTACACCGTCTTCATTCAAAACGGCAATTGAAGATCCATTGATCTCTTTTAATGATAACAATTTCTTGCTTGACTTCAAAGATTTCGACTCTTTTTTGTCGCTTAAGGAATATACTTGGATGTTTTGCGTGTTTGGTCTTGAAACAATAACATGGTCTTGAACATATGCAATAGAATTTATACCTGATGCTTTCCCTCTAGCTGCTGGGTATTCCTTTGTGACTTTTTCCTGGGTGATATCAAAGACAACTAATTTATTTCCACCAGCAAAAATGAATTTTTCATTATTCATCTCCATATATTTCAAAGATGTGATTTCTCTCAATGACTTCGGTAGATCTATTTGGTTTTTTGGTTTTGAATCATTTAATGCATATTCCGAAATGATATGACCAGTTGCTACCCAAAATCCATTTGGTGATGATGTCAATGCAGTTATTTCATTATCTAAGTGGAATTCATTAATAACTTCTTTTTTGAAAGGTGAATATATCAAGATCTTTCCATTTTTGAAAATGGCAGCTAAATAACTTGTACTATTTGAAGATTCATGACTTGAGCCATTTAATGAGTGTCGTCTCTTGGTTTTTTTAGACTTGACAGATTCTTCTTGTTGTATCCAATCAAATGATAAAAGATTGTCTTGGTCTTCAAATTCAAATGAAGAACTTAATGAACTTGATGAGATTAGTTCATTATTTTTGTCATGTTGTAATGGATAAATGTGTAGTTCATGCTTCCCCAACTTGGAGGTCTTATCGGCATAGAAGCGAGCACTTGAGTCAAATCTCCCTGGTACTATGCTCATTTTGATTTTGTTATCTATAATAAACGCTGAACCTTGACTAAGTCCATGAGTATTTTAATTTTTACCATACAGTTTGGCTATTAATTTTTTTTTTTCTTCCTCATCACTTTAAAATTTTTATTCGCGGGATTATCGTCACGGGTCATCACGACAGACACCAAAGAACCCCGATTTTACAAGCGTTTGAAACAGCAGTACTTTTACTCTATTAAATTGATATAATATATACACCCTATAGCTCCAAGATAGCCTTGATATCTTCTTGTTGATCAGCATCGAGATGTTGGAATAGTGCTTGATATTTTTGTGGTTCACTCGATTGGATGTTCGCTATAGCTTCCTTAAACGTGTAGAAGACATTAACATCGTCCAAAACAGTACTTGCCAGTGGATCCTCAATGACATCTTCATCACCATCATCATAAAATCCTGAAGCTTTCAGCTTTTCGGACTCCTGATTTAAAAATTCTAAATAGTCATCATGAGCAGCTGCATCAGTTGCTTCATCGACATCTTCATTTTCCCATTCATCATCATCATCACCACCTGCATAGTCAAACCCACCGTCAACTTCCTCCGGTGAGTCGTAATCCTTTCTGCGTTTCTCTAAATCATTGATTGCAAGTGGTAATTTTCCCAACAAGAATGCAAATTTGTTACCAGCTTCTGGTAAAACTTCCCCCAAGTTTAAGGCAGAAAGATCGGATGATGACATGTTAACAACGCTTAATAGACCAGCAGTTGATAACTTCAAGTCATAGACTCTGTTCATTTGAGGAATGTATTGGAACCATAGCTTGAAGAATGCTAATGTGAAGTTTCTAGTCGTCAAAAATTTCAATGTCTCCACTGGTGTGTAAGACAACGCACTAACAATGGTATCAATCATGTTGATTGCATAAGCTTTACTCATATCTTCTGAGTTGATAACATTATCAACGATCAATGGAAGGACTTCACCCAAGTAAACACCTTGAGAATCTTGCAATACAATCAATAATTTTTGGATAATTTCTGCTGCAATGGTGTAATCTTCAAAAGAACTGTCTTCATTTACCATTATATATTTGAACAAATCAAATAAGGCTCTTGAATATGCTGGGTTTGATCTTATTTCTTCAGCACCATATACCAGATAGTTATTTAAAGTTGGCATCCAGTCTTCTAAGTAAAGCAACGCAATACCGTCTTTAATGGTTGGAACCAAGATTTCAAATAACTTCCAACAAGTTGGTGAAATTTTTCTAATTAAAAATGTTGAATTTTCAATCAATTCACTGACTTCTTTGAAGAAATCTTCTATGTTATTTCTCAAAACGTATTCCACAGCAGGTGCATATGTTTCTTCCAATTTATAAACGACATCAACGGAACTTTCAAAGGATAATAAGACAGTAATCATTGTATTTAACAAACCTAAGGCGGCCATTTGTTTATCGGTTAAATCATCAAAGCCAGAGTCGATTTGATCAGGATCAGTGTTAGCGGCATCATTCAATTCTTTTGCTAATCTTAAAAATTGTTCAACCAAGTTCCCAATTAATTCAACACCAAATGGTTGTAATTGCTCACTGAAGACTTCAACAAGTTCCTGCATGACACCTGAAATGGCATCACCATCTAAAGTGTCGGATAATTGTAATAGTTTTTGCATAGTTGGCAAAATGACAGAGCCTAAAGCTTCTTGGAATTGTGGGATTCTTATAAAACTTTGCAACGCTAGTGAAGCTTCCAATTGAACTGGTAAATTTTCATCATCAAAAGATGACATGATACCACGGAACAAAGTACCTAGATTTTCTTGACTTTGGAATTCCACTTCAGCAAATTTTGAAGCGACTTCACAAGTTCTAGCCTTGATAAACCCAAATTTGCTATCAAAATGAGGAAAAACCAAGTTAGTTAAGAATGGTTCCATTTGAGAATAATATGGAGATGATTGTTTGACGAAGTTATCTGAAATAGATCCTATTAAGCGTAATGAACCTTCCAATTTTTTAGCAGCTTCGATATCGTTACTAGCAACATCTTTCAATGAGCTTAGTGATTCATAGGCAAATTTCAAAATTGGCTCCAATGTAGTTTTCTTTTTCTTGGTTGTTAATGTTATCAAGAGACCAATTGCTGCTAGATCTGGGGAGGTGTACTCGTCGTAAATGTCCAAGTTAGCGTGGATATATTCTTGAGGATCATTTTCAAATCTATCGAGGGTATCTTCACTTGGACATAGTAAAGGATGAACGAAATGGGAAACCAATAATTCGAAATGAGGTTTGATATATTGCCATGTTTTCTTTTGTGTCACACCATTTTCTAAAAAGTTTGTTAAATGATACAATGAGCTTTCACCTAGCCATAATTTTTTATTACACCATTGATCGATTTGACCAAGAAATAGATTGATTAGTTGAGGAACATAAATTTCGTTGAAGATATTGCTGAATTGACTGTAGCTAAATTTTTTGGATAACGAATGAGATCCGTATCTGGTGAATAGACGATATAGATTAGCGTACCCCCATTTCTTACATTTCACCCATGGATCCAGTTGTCTATCAGCATCATCTAGTTCATAAACATAAGCTGGTAATGGTTTGCTGATAACGGCAATATGGAAATTGACCCAGTTACCAATACTTTCTTGAGTTTGTAAAGGTTCTGGTAAATCATGATAAGTTGCAAATTTGTACGCTTTCAACAATAGTTTAGTCATTTCACCAGCATCTGGAGAATCTTCTTTTAATAGAGTATCAGCAACACTTATTAAGACAGTGAACTGTGTGTTGATGAGTTGATCTAGTTCTGGTCTGTCCTCGTTGGTATTCCATCTATAAGTACGACAGATCTCAGCAAAACATAAAAGACCAGTATAAGCCGAATCCAAATTTTGAGCGTATAATAACTGGCTAGCGGATTCCAACAAATTTGGCCATTGTTTTGGATAATCAGCAACAATGATTGTATTTAGCACAGGTACTAGCTGATTTCTGAGTTGATGATTCACAGTGACTAAAGTTGGTAGTAGGCGATCTCTAATGATTGGTCTTTCATCGTTATCGATCCTCTCATCATCTTTCTCAACATCGCTCCAATGACGGGTGACTCTGTTCTTGAAGAACACGGCAGCAGCCTTCTTCACGGGCAAATCGACCTCATCAGCTGACAAGATATCCAGACAGGCACCTAAGAACCCGATAGATTTCTGAGCATTACGTAGAGTAAGTTCAGCTTGTTGTCTAGTAGCCTGATCTGCAGACAAAGACGCCCAAAAGGTCTGGTATAAAGCGTTAGCGTCCATCACTGTGGTATTAGCCAGTACTTAAAAGGTGTAATTCTAGCTATTATTGGGTGAAACTAGCTGAAGCGCTGGACAATTTTGATCTGTGTTTGATCGTTCTGTTTATACATTCTACAATTTTTTTGATGAGCCAGATTTTTTTTTTGGTAGGCTAATTTTTTTTTTTTAAATTTTTGTGACGGAATTCTAGTTGTGCGACCGAATCGAAATGGTTTTTGGTTGAATCGGTGGTGAATTGGCTGGAGATGATGTTTTAAAGGGGTTGAGTTTGGTGGCTGAAGTTGAGTGTTATAGGAGGATGCTATTGCTGTATGAAAATTTATGGTCAAAGTGCCCGAAATTCTAGAGAAATGAGGATCTTTGGCCATGTTGTGAGCGTCCAGGCTCATGAAATCAAGGAATGTTGATGCACATTTCCCATATATAAACCGTGATATCCCAAAATATATCTCTAAATCACACTGTAGACAATAACATCAGCTAGGATCAAAATTAATACCAGTCATAGGTTGGGTGTGTCGCTGTAATTTACAATAACACTAATGCCGTCTTCAATGACACAGCACCTAGCTCTATTTCTTCCTGACCAGACCCACAACCAGCTAGTCCAAAATTCTCCAACTGAAACCTTCGATAACAAGAAACAAGAAACCCACAATGAATTCCCAAATTATCTCTCCAATTGCTCTTGTGAGTTGTTGCTAACTCTGCTGCCAATGTTTCCTGAACCGATACTCAGTTCCAGCTGATTTCCAGAAATTGCACAATACAATGCTCTTCTTCTCCATACATAAGCCCAGATCACAACTCCACGCTCCACAATGATCATCCTGCCAGTGCTGCTTCTCGTGGGAATAACGCTGCTGCTGCCACAAATCAGCGAGCTGGTGAATCACCAGCTGCCGCAATTGAGTGCTCAGTTGAGTATGTCTTGTTGTTTACGTTTTGGAGGGAGATGATACTAACACTCAAATCAGCCAAATATCTGTCGCCTTCCCCAGCTGTGAAAGAGGATCTTATAGACGAGGCTCTATCAGAAGCTCAAAAGAGCTCAGAACTGGACCAACTGCCTCCGCTTCCTTTGCTATCGCTTGAATCAGAACCACAACAGCTGCTAAATAGTGTGAAGCAATTCATAAATCAAACAACAAGCGCCGCTACATCTCATATTAACCATCTCTATGTGGATTACAGTCCAGAATCTGTAAAGATAGAAATAGAAAAGGTCCATAGCTTCGCCCAATCTGAAGAGGTCTCCCATTTCTTGAACAAATATGAAAAGCCAATAAATCGTCTGTTGATTGGGATTGCAATCTTAATTACAATCAGAATCTTCAAGGCTCTTGCCCGAAGAGTCGCTTCTAAGAAGACGATTGTTCCAATTGAAGCCTTGCCTCAACCAAAAATAACGCTCACACCGGATGATCTGGATATGATACCATTATGTGTGGGCAAAGGTGATGCGGAGGAGTTACAATTATTCAACAGCTATTCAGAAATTCTACAAAATTCAAATGATTTAGATATTCTGAAAAAATATGGTATATCTACCGATTCAGACAATAATAGTATTCTAGGGAAACTGTCGTCACATGGATTCGACTCACCAGTTGATTATACACCTTCTGATATATCTGCAATTTTCCAATCAGAAAATGGAACCCCAATTCAGCCTTTAGATCAATCAATAGATACAGATATAAAGGCGGTCGATTCATTTTCTAGTACCCCAGAAGGTGAAGAAGATTCTTTTGAACAACATGAAAATCTTCTGGATGATCAATTGGCTCAAAGACTAAATGCCGTGCCTATAACACCATCACAATCATCGAAAAGCAGTGAATATGAACGTTATTCTACCTCTCCATCTAAGAAATTGATCTATAAGAAATCAATCTCCATTTTGACTGGTGATGCTATTTCAAAAGCAACGGTTGCTGATACCACAGTTGGTGATATAACTGAAGAAACTGTCTATTCCGAAACTTTCAAGAATAGTCCATGATACAACGATAATTTTCTGCTATTCTTTGCTCCTTTGGATGTTTTTTCTCATTCATTATTATCCATTCTTTGCGTTGGCGTTCCATGTCTATAAATCTTTTTGCTTCACTTCATTAGCTTTCTCAATTCTTCCCAGCTATGTGTTTCGATATACCTTTCCTTTTAATATAAACAATCTAAACTAACTATGATTCGGAATTCGTAGTACAAGAATAAAAAGTGTTATGTAACTTAATATACTGACCGTCCCTAAAAACATCACAGTATTGCCACTAGTCTTATAGTATAGTGTTTTATCATTTGTATCATTAAAATAATCCTTCATTTGATGCGTTCTATAAACGGCAATCAAGAAGATGATCGTACCATAGATCGTGTACACAGTACCCACTGGAAGGAAATCCTTGGAGAATAGTTTAGTAACAAGAAGGGCAAATGCTAATGTTGCAATTGATGCTCTTGTGTATGCCCCATCATAGGTTCGTTGTTGTGCTGATAAAGTTAGCCAGAGGAAGGATATTAAGAACGAAACTTGCATCACTCACCCCTTATATCCAATTGCTGACTGCTCTTAAGCGCAATAAATGACGATGTTCTGACTCTTCCAAACATCTTTGTCTTTTCAAAATGCAAACTATAATTGTAGATGTTATATCTTGGTGTGCAGATTTTATTACTATTGATGTTTCATTTTCGCGGGTATTTAAGCTACACTTTTGCTAAAGTCATAATCGTATCATTAAGCTGTTGAAGGCATGCTTCATCCAATATATAAGGTATAAAATATGTAAAAAATTCAATCACTATGGACTCAGTCTTATGCAATGGCACCAAGACTCATCAAGAATGCCTGGATCAATACTTGTAATGTCCAGAATCCCACTCTTTTCATTCTTAATGTTCGAACTTGTTCATCTGCAACATAATTGGCAAATGCATCATACACTTCGATACTCATGTCATCCATTAACAAAGAGTCATATACTGTCCAACTTCCATCGAAATCTTTTAATTTCTTCACAATACGACAGTTTATTGGAATGTATGTCTTTCTTGAATTGATATAACCAACAATAGGTCTTATCAATGCATTATTAACGTATGAAAGATCCTGTGTGAAAATTGGGACACCAGCCTTTACGTTATTTAATTTAATTTGTAAATCCATGATGAAATATTTGGAAACATCTGTATCTTCTTCATTTTCTTCTAATGTCTTATTTGTTTGCTTTTCAGGTTGTAAAATCTTTGCCCTTCTAGCTTCTTTGGCAAAACTATCAGCAATTGTAGAGACAATCTCAGCCATATTTATACGTTCATCCTTGGGAACCATGATATCACCAATCATATCAACTTCACCACTAGTGATCCATCCAAATGGTCCTTCAAGTCCAGTGTTTAAATGATCAACATTTAGGGCATCAACTCTACAACGAGTAACTTTTTTCCAACTCACATCTCTATCGGATTTTTCATCTTGATAATCATTAATTCTTTGACGCTTATGAATGGTGAATAAAGAATCATCATAAGCCCCTGAAATGTTATTAGCATTAAGGAAATCATAAAATAACCAATTTTTCCTTAGAACGGGCAAATCACAATTATATATGCTAACATTGAAAGGTCTAAAATCATTAGGTTGTGCTAAAGTAAATAAGACATCATTCATTTTAAAATTATCAATCTCAAAATCACCAGGTTTATGTATGTTTTTATAATTTCTTGCATCATCATCTGGGTTCCAATGAACATGAGTTCTATCCACAATACCTCTCATCCCATTCACTTCCACTTCATCCAATATCCCTCTTCCATTGAAAAATTTACTAACAGAAAGTGATATATTCACCTGTTCAATTGTAAGATCAAATTGTGTATAGTTACCATCATCAAATTTTCCTTCCTCTGTTTCTTTCACAATGTTATCTTCTTTCGTAGACGCTTTTGCAATGGCATCGGCTTGTGAACCTTTTTCAAATTTTGCCTTATTACCATTCTTGGGTCTCTTGGAGACAAAGCATTTATTGAATGAGATCTTACCATCTCTCCACCCGGGAACAATAGCACTTTCAAATATAACTGTCATACCGGTGTTTTTAGTTATGAAATTACCCAATGATTTGGCAACTAGTTCTTGAGCAAACACTGTATTCATTAAATAAATAATAAATGACGCAAATGTTGTTGTCCCCACAATGATAAGCAAGACATTACCCATAACAATCCATGAAAAAAATGCACTGAAATCATCAACGTTGAATGGTCTTGTGCTTTTCTTGAGTAACCATTTCAATCTAATTCGAAGTCTTTGACTGAACCCATCGGCTTTAGCCAACATTTCAGCTTTGGCAATCTTGGGTATCCATACCTTGTTTTCAGGTTTCACTTGTAATTTTTTATCTTTCTCTCTATCATTGGGGTCAGGTGTCGTATTGGTAGAATACTGTTTTAATTGTATTTTGCTTAGTTTTTGATGGATGTGAAATGCAGAATTGTAGAGGCCTTGTCTATGAGCGGGTTCCCATAATTGCGATGAGAACTGTCGCAACAACCTGGGCTGACGCGAGGTGAAGAATCTCAGTCCTCGGCTGAAAGACATGTATGGATCCACTTTGGGGTTTGTATTGTAATTTGTGGTTAAAAAGTTCCCAGAGTTTTGGGGACACTTTTGTGCTTAGTTATGCTGTAAGATTTTGCCTTGTAGCGTAAATAAAAAAATTGCTGTGGATCTGTCAAAAAAAGCGGTAACTGAGCCCAAAATTGTAATAAACACGGGGATTGAGAATCAACTCTACAAAATGAAATTAGTTCACGACTTTCTATTCCAAGAGTTATATTATACAGGTTTTGCTTTGCACTACAATGCTGTGGATCAAGACCACCCCTTGGCAGCCATTGACTTCTCAAGACTCTCCCAAAAGTGATCTAGCACTTGAGCATCTCTAAATCTTTTGTTCTTGTCAATGGCAATCTGTTCCACGTTCCAATCCTTTACTTGTTGCGGTACAGAGTCACTTCTATAATGGAAGTAATAACCTTTGACATGTTGAAATAGTTCCTTTGGATCGGACCACTTGTAAGATTTGAATTGCCATTGTTGACCAGTGGTGAAAATGGCAACAACTCTATCCCAGTATTCAGCCTTGGTGAATTTATCAGTATTGTTCACCACTAGGAAAGTTTGTTTACCAATCTTTGGGAATGTATGTGAGATGTTTCTGATGTCACCTTGGTAATTTAAGATTTCTTGATCAAGTTCATCCTTTGAATTTGGATCAATAAATTTCGAGTCATCAAAGAAGGATTTAATATTGGCAATTGATAACAATGAAGAAGCAGCAGGGGAAATTAAAATGATAGGATTTTGACGTCTCTTCTTCTTTGCTGGATCTTCAGCATTTGAAGGACCTTTAGTGGCACCACCTTTTCTCTTTAATACTTTGACAATTTTAATTTCACATTCACGACCAACATTACTGAAATCAACAGCCTTGTAACCTCTCAAAGCAGTATTGTGATCGATTAAATGACGTTCATTTTCCAATATTTGGTTCAATAGAGGATCATCAATTTCCGTCTTGTCATCTTGTGTAACCTTATCGTCACCTTCAGGCTTATCAGCAGTCTTTATGAATTCTGATTCGTCAGAATCGCCATTCAACCAAGAAATCAAATCGGTTCTTTGTAAAAAAGTTAATGTTTGAATGTTTTTCAATTGTGAGTCTGCTAAAAAGTCAGCTGCTGATAATTCTCTGTTGAACCAACTGTATACGGCAGCTCTCAATGTGATTGGCGAATTCTCTATTTCAAAATTCGTTGCCTCGCTTAGATCTAGCTTAGTTCCATCTTGTAGTTGTAAATGTGTAGCGTCGTTTATGTCTTCTGTTGTTTGAGAATCATCACCGCTTTTTTTCACAAGCACCGGTTTGCCCTTCTTCGATATATCCCTTTTCAACAGGCTTAGTGAGTCCGACATTCTTTTCTCTATGTTTTCAAGGCAGTTTGGGTGAAAAAACTTGGTTGAATCTTCAACTTGTTGTTCAAGGACTTTTTGGCTTTCAATTTCTGTTTTGATGCTCGAGACGATAATTAAGCAGGAATCATTAATAATTTCGCGAATTAACCCGGTGTTGATATGCCTAAAATTAATATTATATTTCACTACTCAAACTACCATTTACCAAAATCCTCAAGACTAGGCAAGGCACGGATTTTCAACGCTCACTGAGTTGTTCTTTAGGTATAAAACCTGGGTTCTAATTGCCAAAAAAAATTCTTTTGAAAATGAGTCTTCAATACCTCAAACCCACACAGATCTTACAAAGATGTATAAGGTCCTATTCCACCAAACCTGTCAACTCATCAGCCACTTCAAACTTAAACATTGCTACCAGGCAACAACTTTATATGATTGATGAAGTGACACCTGGCTCGATTTTTTTCTTACCTCATGGTACAAGAATTTTCAACAAACTTATACTTTTCATGAAGGCACAACAGAGAAAACATGGATTTGAAGAAGTTATAACTCCATTGATCTATAGAAAGCAATTATGGGAGAAATCAGGGCATTGGGCCAATTATAAGGATGACATGTTTAGAGTCGAAGGTAGTGATGTGGAAAAAGAAGAGTATGGATTAAAACCAATGAATTGTCCTGGTCATTGTTTAATTTTTGATAGATTTGATCGTTCATATCAGGAACTACCCATTAGATTATCAGATTTCAGTTCGTTACATAGGAATGAGGCAAGTGGTGCACTCTCCGGTTTGACAAGAGTGAGAAGGTTTCATCAAGATGATGGACATATTTTCTGTACACAAGAACAAATTAAAAATGAAATTGAATCAACATTATCATTAATTGATAAAGTTTATAAGATTTTCCAAATCCCTGAGTATAAATTATTATTATCTACAAGACCTGAAGAATATATGGGTAAAATTGAAGAATGGGACATGGCTGAAAGGGCATTAAAAGAAGTTTTAGAAAATACTGGTAAAAAATGGCAAATAAATGAAGGTGATGGTGCATTTTATGGTCCAAAGATTGATATAATTTTAAAAGATCATACAGGTAAAGAACATCAAGCAGCCACTGTACAATTAGATTTCCAATTACCACAAAATTTTAAATTAAAATATAAAACTGAAATAAATGGAGTTTCTAAACAACCAATAATGGTACATAGGGCAGTTTATGGATCATTAGAAAGATTTTTAGCAATTTTAATTGATCATTTTGATGGGAAATGGCCATTTTGGTTAAGTCCAAGACAAGCTGTTATTATCCCTGTTGGTGATCAACATTTAAAATATGCTGAAAATTGTGCTAAAGTTATAAATTCTGAAACTGATTTAAGTGCAAATGATAAATTAAATGAACAAAAATTTTATATTGATATTGATTCAAGAAAAGAAACTGTGGGTGCTAGAATTAAAGATAGTATTCAAAAGGGATATACATATATAATAATGATTGGTGATAAAGAAATTGAATCTGGGAAATTAGCTATAAGACATGCATCAGAAAGGAAACCACAAATTATTACACCAGAGGAAACTAAACAATTTTTCATTGAATTGGAAAATAATTATAAATAGTTAAAGGATTTGTTCATGTATATATATTTTTAAAATGCAAATTCTATCGTTTATTTCATTAATATAGCTATCAATTGTATCATTTCTCATTAAGTTTATTTCTTGCTGTAGTTATTAAAGATGGATTAAGTTTTGGTAATTCATTTAATTCTAATCTCAAATTACATAAGGGAGATTTATCATTCATACCTTGCCATAGATCACTTGGTAAATATTGACCATTTTTTTGTAAAAATTGATCACGTTTATTAAAATCATCAGCTTGAAGTGCTTCTAATTTTGTATTAGCATCTTTACAAACTTGTTCCATTGCCAGTTGTACCCTTTGACGTCTTTGAATTTCTAAAATCATTGAATAATAAGTCTTTACGAATTGTTTATAATGATCAATTAATCGTTCAGCCTCTTCACATGTTTCATTAATCTCTGTAGATATTCCTTGTATATCAGTCGATTGTTTTTCAATTTGTTCTAATGCCATTGTGAGTTTTTCTTCACCAAAATTTGACATATCTTGTACCAAATGTTTTAATTTAATATCAATAAATTTATTAACCAAGTAATTTTCAATTTTTTTACAACGTTCTTCAATATCACTAAATGATTCCTCCATATCTTTCAAAACGTCATGAACTTCTTTTGAATCGTTTTGTAACACTTTGAAAAGGTTTTCCCTTTCGTCCTTGGGGACATCAGTAATTTCACCATTTATAATCTTGAACCCTCTTGTACATTGATCAAAATGGGTTGTTAATGATTCTAGTAGTGTGGCAATCTCCTGCTCAAAAGCGGTATTTTCCTCAATTGATGTATATATCCAATGAGCCTCGTTTATTTCATTAACCTCGGTCTCTAATAAATCAAAAGTCTTGTTAAACTTGATTAAATTTGATTTTAAGATCTCTTGTTGTGATTCAATATGACCAACATAGTTTGACCTTGTGATTTGCAATTTCCCTTGCATTGTTAAAAGTGTATCGAGGACATCTGTAGATATGAAATCGAAAAGTGAAATTTGGTCTCCAGATAGTAAACTAGGATCTATTGACACTTTCTTCAAGTTATCAAACTCACTTTGCAGCCGACTCAATGTTGAATTCAAATAATTTTCCAGTGTACCGATGCTTGCCCTCCTATCATCAACTCTTATTTCGATGGAATCATGGATCAGTTCTAAAAGTTGTAATAGCTGATTTGTAGAGTCTAATAGGAAGCCACTCTTCACAAGTCTTTGGTTACTTGAGCTGATGACGGATCTCGTGGTGTTCAGCAGCGTATTAGCCCTGGCACCGGTGTCCTGTGCTGTTGCAAGTATCTGTGTCGCCTCTTCCAGCCATTGTGTAATATCCTCACTCATCTTGAGTCGCCACCTTTGTTGAAGCCGTGTGGTTTAATTGTTTTGATGTTCTGTCAACTTGCACGCTTAATTGTCAGAATTTTTTCAAATAATTTCATCACCAATTAAAAGCATCGCCAATTTGACCAACAAAGAAGCTAAAGCTATACAAAAATCAAGATGTCGCAGGAAGGAAGTGACTCTGCGCTACAGAGGAAGAGGAAATTGAACCTACTGGATTTTCTAAAGAACGATGGGCCCTCAGAGGAGGCACCAGCAAAGCGATATGAGCCGATGAACTTTGCATCAACTGCTGAAACAGAGACAACAGGTGGAGAAAGACCATTTAGCACATTGGGAGAAAAGTATTCAGACGAAGAGGACGACGTAGTGGACGATTATGAGCAAGATGCTCGTCCTCGTTTGGGGGGTCTGGGACTAACTCCAATGTCCTTTACACCAGCGATGTCCTTCCAGAAATCAACTACACCAGAAACACCAGAGGAACCCTCTATAAACAAGCCCATGCTTTCATATTCACAAGTTCAAACACTAGACAACACTCGCCAAAATGCGTTCAAGGGCAAAAAGTACGGGATTGGTGCAGCGCTGCTCAAGAAGATGGGCTACCAGGCGGGCCAAGGGCTAGGCAGAGAAGGCCAGGGGATCCTCGAGCCCATAGAGCAGCAGCAGCGGAAGGCTGGTGTCGGGCTGGGCGCGGGTGCTGGGCAGGGCGCGGGAAGATACAACACAAAGGATCTCCAGGAAGACGAGAGCCCCAGCGACACAGACGAGGAGTGGTTCGATAGGCAGAGGCCCCAGCCTAGGTCTCTCTACGAGCTGGTGGTGGCGATTGAGCAGAAGGGGGTAGCGGTTCCCGCCCAGCTCAAACAGCTCAGTGATGAACATTTCAAGCAATCGCACAGGCAAAACACTGCTCATAACATGGAAGCCGATGGAACTATTGACAATGTGCGAGCTCAACTGGATATATTAAACACTGAAATTGAGGATATCTTGAGCTCAAACAAATTGTTGCAACATGAAGAGTCCCAACTGATGCTGCATGAACAACACACAGACTCGATGTTGTCAGCTTATGAAGAGCTGTCTGGCGTCGTGAGCTCGCTATCAGAGCTCTTTATCGATCCTACACTGGACATTTCAGCCAAATCCGCGAGAGTGAGAGAAGAAGTTAGCAAGCTGGAATCCGTCAATACTGCACCCATAGATGTACAAGGAACAATAATCAATGCAATAAAACCCATAGTCACAGATCTCATTACTCAGTGGGATCCTTTAGATTTCTCTGATGATACCGCTTTAGAGGAATTAATACTATTGAAAAATGTGGTGCCCGAGGATCAAAATAAAGTGTATGGTGAACTAGATTATTTCCAAAGTATGTTATTCCAACTATGGTACCCTAAGGTTATCGATACCCTTAAGGATTGGTCTGTGGATCAACCAAACGTTGCCATTGCTCTATTGCTAGACTGGAGTGAAGTATTGGATAAATCCACTATTGACTATGCTAATGAAACTATAGTTAATCCAAAGATTATCCAAGCAATTAAAAATTGGGATCCATCTCAAACATCTGAAAATGCACCTTTTGTTTGGATCTTTGAATATATCCCTTACATTGAAGAATCTATGGATGAAATAAAAGATGAATTTATTAAAGCATATACACCAGTTTTAGAAACTTGGCCTAAATCCGATACACATATTGAAGGATTACGTTCATTTAAAGAAATTATAGGAACAGATGCATTTGATAATTTGATAAATAAAAAATTGGTTCCACATTTAACAAAATATTTATATGATTCTGATAAAAATTTTATTGCACCTGATGTATCTGCTATTGAATCATTTTTCGTTTGGGAAAAAATCATTTCATCTTATATTTTCAATACATTATTAAAATTTGCATTTTTCAATCAATGGAAACGTGCATTGTATCAAGAATTAAATGCAAAAGATGTTATATTTAGTACAATTTCAAATAATTTAGAAAAATGGGTTGAATCTTTAAGATCACATTCTGATAAATGTTCAGTAATTATTACTGAAATTTATGCAACTTTAGGAATGATTAATAAATATATCGATACAGGTGAGTTAACACCTATTCACTCTACAGGTTTAACCGTGGAAAAAATTTTACAAATTGCATTTAATGAACAAAAGGGATTACCAAAGGAAAAAATTCAAGGAATCCCAACTCACAAATTACAAGTCACTTTTAAAGACGTTTTAGAACATTATTGTACAGGAAATAATTTATTAATAACACCTTTAAAAAGTGATTTATCCACTGGACATTCTTTATTTAAAATCGTGGGGAATAATTTAGGTAAGAATGGGTTAACTGGTTATATTGAAGAAGATGTATTATGGTTAAAAAATTCTATAGGAAAATTTGAACCTGCATCATTAGGTGACTTGTTAACAAAATTTTAACGAAGATATGAACAGTTTTTAATAATTTTAATTTAATGATTTTTACTTGATATCCAATTTATATATGGTAATAAATCATGGATATTAGTATATAATCTTGTAGATTTATATTTTCACTCTATGTACAGGTTTAGTGATTTTAATTGTTATATAAATAAATGGATCTATTCATCTTTTGATAAAACAACAGGTTCAGGAACTGCTGGATGAGAATCAGCACTTGGAATTGGTTCCATTGCAACTTGACTTGCAACAATTTCCACATCTTTTTTTGATTCTTCTGGAATCTTTTTCTCTGGTTCAACACTTGAATCAATTGGTTGATTTTCTTCATCTCTAATCTCTTCACTATAAACATCTGGATATCTTCTAAAACAATTTTGCATATTTTTAAATTTTTCAATACAATCAAATCCCTTTGGATCAGCTTCTGAATAAACAAAACAACTAAATGCTTCTTTAAATTCTTCACCACATGGTCCATGTGCCATACCTCCTAAACATGGACAATCCCAATTAATTTCACCAGTTTCTGGATTATAAGCACCTTGTTGACTTCCATCTGTTTCTTTTGATTCTTCACTTGATGGTTTTGATTGCTCAGTCTTTGGTTCTTTTGGTTCAGATGCTTTAGTATCCTTTTCAGTATCTAATTGAACTGGTTGAGATAAATAATAGGCTGATAACCCAACACCCATAATAGAACTAGCTAACACCAATCTTGTTGAAGATCTAGTTGTAATTCTTTGAGTGGCTGATGATAAACTTCTTCTTGCACCTTGTCTGAAAACAGGTCTTGCAGAACGTAATAGAGACGAATTTATTATACTTCTTTGCATTTTGATACTGAGGTTTTGATCTAATCAAAAAAGTTTAATTGTTGTTTAAAATATGTTTTATCAAACTGCTTATATCTATAAAGATGACAAATGATTTAGCTATTCGATGAGATTGTCTCGGGAAATTTTTCTAATGCGTGAACTAACCAGTTCCGAAGCCTTCGATCGAGATAATTTTACATACAAAATCTCGCGATTTTCAAAGAGAAAGAAGAAAGTGATAAGAGTTCGTTTATTGAATATGAAGCTAAGATGTAATCGAAATAAATAAATCATTCACCAGTGCTTCTCGCCTTTTCCAAAACTTGTAATAAGACAAGCTCTTAAAGTCTTCTTAAATACTGGTGTCTTTCTTACTTTGTTAATTATTGTATTTGCTGTGCTAAAATTATCTTTTGAAATTCGCGAATTTCCCTCGCGAATTTTGATGGCAAGTGTAGCCTTTTGTTGATATGTGACAATTATCTAAACACATTCTTGAATAACGAGCAATCGACATTTTATCAACAACAAAGCGATCAAATTAATATCAAAATGAAGATTTACTATATTGGTGTGTTGAAAAGTGTTCCAGAATCAAAATCTGTGGAGTTGACCGCTACAAAGGATTTATCAGATTTTAGTTTCTTTGAAAGAAATGGGGTTTCACAATTTATGACCTTCTTTAGTACCACTATTGCACAAAGAACAGAAGCTGGTAAAAGACAAAGTGTTGAAGAAGGTAATTATGTCGGTCATGCATTTACAAGAAGTGAAGGTCTTTCAGGTGTTATAATCACAGATAAAGAATACCCTGTTAGACCAGCATATACATTGTTGAATAAAGTATTGGATGAATTTTTAACATCTCATCCTCCAATTCAATGGAAAAATTTAACAGAAACAAATGCTAGTTTAGATTTACCAGAATTACAAACTTATATCAAGAAATATCAAGATCCATCACAAGCTGATTCTATAATGAGAGTTCAACAAGAATTAGATGAAACTAAAATTGTTTTACATAAAACTATTGAAAGTGTTTTAGAAAGAGGTGAAAAACTAGACAGTTTAGTTGATAAAAGTGAAGCGTTATCTGCAAGTTCAAAGACTTTTTACAAACAAGCTAAAAAGACAAATTCTTGTTGTATTATTATGTGAATTATTGATGGATAATTGATCATTATTATAACCTTTCAAAGATCAAATCTCTGAAGAATACATTTCTATTAAATCTTTTATCATTCATCAAATAACTAATATCTGCCTTTTTTTAATATAAATTTCGGACGAAAATTGATCACTACTGTAGAATTCTCAAAATAAAAACTTGAATAAAATGAATGCGAAGCAATCAGCTTTGATGTAAATAAACTTGGTGTCATCATGTCGAAAGATTATAATCATGTTTCCCCTACCAAAAACAACCAGAAAATAGCAAAAAAGAAATACGACCTCGGTCAGGATTGAACTGACGATCTTGCGATTAACAGTCGCACGCCTTAACCAACTTGGCCACGAAGTCATAACTTGAAATCTTATAATTTTACTGTTTTCCCTGTCGACGCACGGCTTTTGAAACCGAACACCCAGACACCATCTGGGCCGAGCTCATGATTTCTACATTTATTCGAATACTAGATAAGATATATGATATTGAATATGTATTGTTTGTATGATGATATTCATTGTGTCATAAATATGGGGTTCTTTAATTTGATTCAGTTGGCAAACACCATACCAAGCAACATAGCACATCATGAAATGAAATAGAATTGATCAATATAAAGGTCAAATCTCTTTTGAACAAATTGAGCAACAGAGGAGGCATCAATCTTTGTAATAGAATATAGACTGAACATCCCGATAAGACTGATGATATTAACAACAGAAGCGCAAATTTTGCGTTTTGTTAAACTCCTAACTTTTAACCATTTCATCCAACCTGATATTATATGATATGTTGTCACACTAATGAGTAAAGGGTATACAACCCAGTTCAGTAGAGGCCCAGTGACATGCTTATTATTGTTGAATAGATATGAAATGTACTCAAAGTTGATGTAACTGCTATCACCTTCCACTATTTGTGGGATAATTCTTGCCTGTAAAGAGTGATATATAATCAACGGAATGGAAAGATATCCTGTGGCCTGTAGGGGCGATAGTCCCAAGTATCTGAATGATAAACTTTTCTTAAAACCAAATCCAAAATAGTTTGTGATCCCGCCCATTAATCCAACTTCAGAGTCATTATTGATGTTAACTTTTCCATCGAAATCCTTAGAGATAACGTCTTGATCTATCTGGCTATTACGTCTTCTTCTCTTTAGCTTGTTGTCATGTTTCTTGGATTCGCCATACTTCTCTCTATAGTACCAATTCCTGGTTATTCTTATGGCGATACCAGATAATATATGTAATGAAAGACTTCCAAATACTAGTAAACCTTCAAGCCCAGGTGCTTGATAGATTGTTCTGGTCATGGAAAGCACCTCTTCAGCAAGGCTATCTGATATGGAGGGGCACACAAGCACGTTGACACCGTGTAAGAATGAAAAAATGGTGAATGTATATGATGAATACTTCTGGATCGATGTCAGGATGGGTATAATTCTTGAAGATCTTCTGCTTGACGGGCCGAAGGTCTTATCATCTTCCTCTAAGTCGATTGGAGCGGGAATTGCTTGGCTCAAAGACGATATATCCAGTCTGGCCATTTCTATATGTCCAATTTACCTTTGATGTACCTCTCTAACACACTCTTTGTTGTGTCTGTACTCTATTTAGATGGCAACTGATGACATTCAGTCTGTTTTTCATTGGCTCTGAAGCAAAGATCATTCTGTGCCAAAGTTATTTAGCCGTGTTTCGATGACAGTCATTTCTGGCCCGTTCGAAAAAAAGGTGACAAAAGTGTTGTTCAACTTTGTCAAAAGGCTGATAACGAGAAATTGTATTGTTGTTTCGTTTTTGAAGATGGCAGCAAAGCAGAATATAGATCTTCTGGTCTCCGACAATGAGTCTTCGAGTAGCGAGTCTGTATATGCTACCAAGCAGCTGGGAGCGATGAAGCTGGGGAAGGAGGACAGGGATGAAGAGATGCCACCCCAGAGTTTGAAACAGACAGAGTTCAAAGAGTCAGATAACGAAGAGGAAGAGGCGGAAGAGTTCGACAATTCACCTGAACCTCTGAACACAGTCGGGGCGGCGGACATCAAGAGCGAAGAACAGAAACACAAAGTCACCATGTCAGCTTCTGTGATACTTACAAAATTACCACCAACGTCGAGTCAAGTAGTTAAAAAGATTACACAGGAATCTACAGAAAAGAGTAAGTAAATTGTAAAGCAATACTTGGCCAATTAACTAACATTCAATATAGTCACAATACGGTGTCAACCAATTGGATCAACTCCTCAACTAAGTCCCAATGTTTTCAAAATCTCTGAAACTCAACCTTTTGCGACATTGGTCAAGTTCATCACCAAAAAGCTAAAGAAAAAACTTCCCAATAAAGAGGATACAATTCACTGCTATGTCAGTAATTCATTTGCGCCATCTGCAGATGAGATTATAGGTAATCTGCATAAAGTGAGTACTCTGTACGTCCTTTTCAATTGAATATCACACTAACATTCCCTTGCAGCATTTTGCTAAAAATAATGAGCTGATTATTAGTTATTGTAATGTTGTGGCCTTCGGATAGTCCAATCTACTTAAGTTTATTAATATTCATATGCATTGTTATCTATAAAATTTCCCGTTAATCTTTTAGTCCACCTTGTAACCAAAATAAATTACCTATTTTTTTCCTCCTTCTCTTGTTTCTTCAGTTCCCTATTATGACTCCATTTCATACCATATTTCATTGGAACAAACAATAATAAGGCAGATGTTACGCCTAGGGCAGCCATTAATGTGAAAGTACCACCAACGGTTAAATGTGCATTCATTGAAGTTAAAGCTGCAACAAATACGGCACCTGTAATACATCTGGTCAAGTTGACACACGAAGCTGCTGCTGATGAGTTTGATGGATAAAGATCAATCAATAACGTGGAGTTGATACCAACAACAGCCATACATCCATTCGATATGATAAATTCACTAATCAATATCGTGGATACGTTGACATGCTCACCTAAGCACCAACCATACATTATTGTGAATGCATCCGTAAGTAAACAGTATGGAACTGCCACCAAAATTCTTGTTTTAACTATGTTAAATTTTTCATCCTCTCCTATCAACCCATTTTTTTTCTGATCTTCAAATTTTGTGTATTGTCTTTTGTAAACCATATCCATGACTCTTCCGGACATGAAAGATCCAAAAAGTCCACCAATACCAGCTGGTAGATAACAGACCCCAATCTTCATAACTGAAAATTCATAGTCTTTGGACAAGACATCACTTAGTGAGGTAAGTTGAAGTGTCCAAAGAGCATAATGTATAGCACCGTTGAACAAACAGATTGCCAATTCTGGCTTTATTAAAATTTTCAGAGAAGCCAAAAAGTCAGTCTTTCTAGCTGGGCCAATAGTGGAGAAGTCAGGATCCTCGATATCCCATTTCTTCCTAAAGTGAGGAACCCGTAATAAAGGAGCTCTGGCCACCAAATTCTTTGGTAGAATCGATCCATTTCCAACAATAGATCTCATCGTTTCTGGTAATAAGAATATAATTGTGATTAATGAAACACCTCCTCCAATAGCCAAAAACCAGAATATAGCTCTCCAACTAAAACCAGCAATTAAAGCAGCACCAAATAATGAACCAAAGGCTTGACCCAATAGGGTGAATCCAGAAGTTAGTCCAACAAACCAGCCTCTTTCGTGACGCTCTGTCCAATCACCAGTGATACCACATCCTATAGCTACTGCTGGCGATATTCCAAAAGACTGGATACATCTCAGTACTAAAATGAGTGCGTATGAGTTTGACACAGCAAGACCTATGGATGCCCCTATGAACACTAATAAACAACATATAAGCACGGGTCTTCTCCCATATCGGTCAGCAAAGGGGGCCACTAAAGTTGGTGATATACCTTGACAGATCATATACACCACCACAGAAATATTCACTAGTTCTTCACTTATATCGAAATATTTTTCTAATATCTGTAAGGCTGGATAATAGATAGGTGAACCAAACGATGACCAAATGGCAACACCTGCTGCTAGTAACACTAACGCATACTTCTCTGATTGATCAAAGACTGTGTGTTTGGATATATGAGTTGTCTCCTCGGTATCTTTTTCTTCCTTCTTAATATCTTCAGTCTTCCTCTGATGCTGGTTTTCAGAATTTGCTACCGACTCAAGATCTAATTCAGAAGAC
Source organism: Hansenula lynferdii (assembly GCA_030582155.1). NCBI lineage: Eukaryota > Fungi > Ascomycota > Saccharomycetes > Phaffomycetales > Wickerhamomycetaceae > Hansenula > Hansenula lynferdii. The sequence goes on from JAKTWT010000013.1 coordinate 250,522, forward strand.
ATTTTCCAAATGTCTTTCACTCTTCTATACTATAACGGTAGCGTGAATGTGTTCGAACGCTGATCTTACTTGTATCATAAGATCCCTTTTCTCTTGTGTATCTTATAAAATTGCAATATGTGGCGTTGGATATCTTGAAGTACCAAAATTAAGTTATGATAAATCTTCATGAGATAATTTACACTAGGGCAGCGGGCTGCAAATCGGCCGGTTTCAAAATCAAAAGCCGTCTTATGGCCACGAGAACCGTTTCGGCCGAGAACTTTTATATCACGTGACAGTGTTTTCGCGCTTCACTCAAATGCTCTGTTTTGTTTTGGATCTCTCTATTATGCCAAAATATCAACACTTAATATCAGCGATTTGGAGGTCAATTTGGCTTGTTGAAGATACGTCATGCTGCCCGATGCTGAGCGTCATATATTCCCTTCACTCGAATTGCCATTTGGCTCGAAGCGCCCAGCTATGAGAGTCATTCTCACAAAGTCATTTGCACCGTATCAGATTGTCATATTATCATTGATCGCTGCTTATTGTGCTGGTATATTGCCCAAGAAAACACACAGACCATTATTATCCACTATTATAAAGTACATTGAGGGACCTTCGTCAGCTGATGGTCTTGACGCAGCAGCGCTTCCACCAACTCTCGATGGTATCATAGGAACAATTAGAAAGACATGTGAATCATCTGATTCATTGCATGGTTCAGAATACGCGGATGATATCGAACAACGTTTACTACATGCAGTTTGGTCTTTGAAATCATTGGACTCTCTTAATTCGTTTATAAGACAAACAAATGCCCTATTGGTTAAGAACTACTCTGCGGGTAGAAGTTTGATTGAAAATGCTTCGAAAGATTCAGTACCCCAGTATCTATTGACCGAGTCAAGTTTCTTGGGGAAATATGTTATTAGATGCTCCGCTGCATTTGAGAGGCTAGAGTATCAACACACAGAACTTTTGTGGAGAGCGTTCGTGAGTTTCAGGAGTTCGAGTAAAGCTAACATGAGTAAGAAATACTTAAAGAAATCTTCTGATTTGGAAATGATGTATGGTATCGATGAAAGTATTGAGGAAACAGGGAATTTCTTGAGTTTGTTGTCACATCTACCGCTGAGCAGTACAGATACGGAGGAAAAGATTATAATGATATCACATGGGGATTTATCTAAACTTGTCAATCATCAAATACACATCATAGAGAGTTACGGGACTTCTGCATCCCCGGAGTTGAAAGAAATTTTGGAAGCAATGTCACAACAGGAGACTAGTCAAGTACCCTCAACTTATTATATCAACTATCTCTTTTATCTAAGCCAAGGTGACTACTTGGGAGCTGTTGACTCGTTGCATCGTTATTTTGACTACATGATGAGTAACCGTCAAGCAACATTTTATCAATATGCGTTACTTAGTCAAGCTAGTCTTCACGCATCGTTCAATTGTGATGCTGAGGCATTGCGGTCATTAGGGGAGTCTATCGCTGTGGCAAGGGAGAAGAACGATTCTGCATGTTTGAACTTCTTACTTGGATGGTTGTTCAATTTCCTCAAAGATCGTCCAAGCTTGAAGCACGATTTCTATGCTTCAAACGAGCACTTGCTACAACACCTTAAATCAAGTTCTGTGGCCGACTCGTCACGTATTCGCTCAACAGCACATCAGGCAGAAACTTTACAAACTATTTTAGATGGAGGGTCACTGACCCCTGGGCTTGAAGCATTGACAAGATCTGCATATTTCTCATTGTCTGAAAACGAGCATCCAACATCATTCATAAGGCATTGTTCACTTGCCAGTGCATTTTGGTTTAGGAATGGTAACTTTGATTTAGCCCAAGCATACTGTGATTTGCCCTCTGATCACGACTTGAGTCTCTCACAAAAAGTTTCCATCATGATAAGAAAAGCTCATTTTAAAATCTCAACCAACGATGTTGAAGGAGCGTTCAATCTATTCGAAGAACAAGAACCTCTGGTCGAAGTGGACTTCAAATTAAAAAAGGAACTAGTCGCTCATAAATTGTTGTTATTGACTGAACAATGCATCCGATGCTCAAGATATAAAGTTGCTGAAATATATTTAGAAAAGCTTTTGAATCAAGGACATGTTAATATTGATTTACAAGGCCAAATGAAGTATTTAGAAGCCTATCTACACTTCAAAAAGGGGAATCAACATCATGCATATGAATTGTTATCTAGCCATACGTCAACATTTGCAAAAAAATCAAATAATAGCTATTGGTTCACTGCATATACATTATTGAGCTGCCAAATCATGTGCAACACCGCAGCTCCTTCTAGGGCGCTTTCCATTGTGATGAAATGTTTGAAGTCTTCACTCATTTCAGGGTATAACAACTTGGTATTAAAAGGTTTGTTGATTTTATGTGAGATCTTGCAACATTTAGGAGAAGATCAAGATGTTAAAAGTATAATTGATGACTGTCTACCATTTTTCGAAGAAGCAAATAATAATGTATTAACAATGAAAGCTCATCAGATTGTTGCAAAATCATTGATAAGTCTTTATAACGGGGATGGTTTACTGAAACAAAATCGAATCAACTTGATTACAATAATCATCAGTCATATTGAAAAATCTATTGATGGGTTTAAGAAAATGTCAATGTTTGAGGAAGTGAGAAATTCTTTAAATCTTCAAGTCGATTTGGGTCAAAAGATCAATCATGAAGATTTAATAGAACATGCTAAAACGTCATTGAAAAGTGTTGATGAAAAAATTGAGCGTGAGAAGGCGCTACAAAGCTAGAATTTATAATAATATATCATAGATTTTTGCATTTGGGGTTGAGCTTCAGTCATCTATATTACATAATGGTGCTATTGAAGGTCTTCCATGTGCACATTGAAAGGGCTGTTTGCACTTTGATAGTTCTTTGATCATCTGTTTACACTCCTCTTTATTCAAAGCTCTTCCAAACATAATTGCAGAACGACAGGCTTTGCTGTTTATAAGATCGATCATGATTGTAGGAATTGCCTGTATATTTGTCCACCACTCTCCAGAAAGTGTTGTCAATTTCCTTTTACTATGGATATCATCAAGGTATTGACTTAGACATTTTTTAAGAAATTTTTTACCGTCATCAATCTTTTGCACTAGGATCTCAGGGAGATGGGTGATTTGAACTCTGTTTTGTTCGCAAAACTCATATTTGATGCCCCAACGTGAAAATTGCTTTTTATACTGTCTCAAAAGATCTATTTCTAGATTGTTGAAATGTAGATTGATATTTTCATCAAGAACCTTACGGCCAACGTCTTGAAATGGATCTTTGACCGCCATCAAAAATTGTCTAAATAATTCTTCGACCTTTATCCTCTCGTCACAAGCATGTTGGTCAATAACAAGTAGTCGCGTAGAGGGATCACACAACTTCAAAAGAATGAATTTCTTATCAACTTGTTTGATAACGACCATTTTCTCAAACCAGTTTCTGGGTATCAGAAGCTCTGAAGTCTTGTTGAATCCGTGCTTGTTCTCATCATGGTCATTTTCATGGCCATCGGAATGACATTGATGTGTAAAGCATGAAGTGCTATCAACGATCTGAGGTTCTTCAACCTCTGCAGCTACATGCTTGTGACGCTTAGATTCTTCTTTGGAACAGTCAACTAACCCTTCTATCTCCCTTTTAGATATGAGATTTCCCTTTATGCGTGTGTTGAGTGCAAATTTTGATAACATTGGTGAGAGGTGCTCTGTTTCACCATTGACACCCGGTGTCTGTGAGCTTCTTTTTGGTGAAATAGAGGGAACTCTCACTTTGTAACCATTTGCTTTGAGAAAACTCTTCATGATCTTCATTATTAAAGGAGTGATGACGTTTAAATACCGAGAGTCATTGATTTGCTTTGTAGGATCCTGGATGAGATCGGAAGTTGAAAGTTTTCCTTCTATAGTCATCACAAATACAGGATATTTTGAGTAAGGTGTACCCACACTAGAGGCTCCTTTGGTTGGCGACTTACCTTTAGTCGGTGATGTTGTGCCTCTGGTTATTGATGACACCAGAATGTCAGACTCCGATCCAAAACCTGAATTGTAAAATACCTTATTTATTTCCTTGATTAGCTCATTGTTCTTCAAGTATCTTTTGTTCCAAAATATAAATTGGTAGTTTTTAGATTGTACTGGGAACTTTCCAATTGTACATGAGACTTTGTAGTTTTGAAATGTCACTGAAAGGTTCTGGCTCTTTTCCTCTAGTGAGAGACCATAAATATCTTCCAAGCATGATACGAATCTATTTTCGGCCAATTCACTCTCTATATTGCACACCAGACTGTAGCCATATATGGAGGACTTCTTTGAGATTTTCAAGTGTAATTGCGGAAAGGCAATTGCGCACTGAAGGGCGATATTTCTAACTTCTTCCACCACTCTGTGTGCAGAAGTCTTGTTCTGTTGAGAGCGACGAACTGGGACATTTTCAAACAAACTCTTAACCAAGACTGTTGTCCCATGGTGTGTGGGTTGTTTGAAGGCATGTACTGAATCCTCTTTCAAAATTCTTGGTTCAAATAGCCTCTTGGAATGGCATATCATGACGTAAGAGCTCGAGTTGTATCCATTAGCCTTCGAGATGACCGTCAAGGATGATACTGCACCAATAGAGTGAAGCGCCTGGCCCTTAAATCCAAAAGTTCTGGTGTCTTTCAACTCATTCAATCTCTTCAACTTTGATGTATGGTTCATATTCCCAATCTGGGCTAGGTCCCCAGGCTCCATCCCACGCCCATCATCCGACACGCTGAAGGATAGGTCGTTGAGATCAAACAGCACCTCAACATTAGTGGCACCAGCATCGACGCTGTTCTGTATCACCTCTCTCATCGCATCCGCCAATGAAGTCACCAGGACCTGCGAATGGAGCACGCTGGCCACTTTGCCATCGAGCTCGTGAATAGCGCACCTCTTTTCACACATCAGCCACTTTCATGCGTTTGTCGCCATCAGCAATTGGTCTTGGATTTCGGAGGCTCAAAATTGCTGCTTGTTTCTTGAAATTATGTCGGTTTTCATGTCAAAAGACAATTTTGATAATTATTTTTGCTTTTCATCAGCCGCTTCAAAAAATCTAAATTACATGTATACACCAAACTGAATCTACATTATTGTCGAGAAATACACTTTATAATATGTCGTTTATTAAGCTAATCATTCCACGTAGCGGTACGCACCGAGAATCATGGCCTTGTCCGGAAGCCTACCTGGAACAGGGATCAAGATTCTCAATTTTGTCTTTGTGTCATCGACATCAGTTCTATTAGTTTAGTTAGTAAATGTCTCAGACTATGGCTATTTTTTTTAATATACTCACATCACAGCAAAGCCCAATACTCCACTTCTCAACACTATATCTTCGTCATCTGTTTTATCAGCTTGTAGAAATGCCACAACTGAGTTCTGTAATGTTGACGATGATGGCTCAACTTTTTCTAATAGTTTGACTGCTTTCTTTTCATCTTTTTCCTCATCCTCTTCTCCTATTGGAAGTACAGATGAGATGTAGTTGTTCTCTTCGACAAATGGTTTATAGACTGTCACAATGGAAAAATCAACATGAACTGTATATGGGGATAATACGGTTTTTGGTACCCCGTAGAAATATTCTCTAATGCTCTTTTGCTGATTTTGTCTTATGAATGTATCATCTCTTTCCACGCATCTTCCTGATTTTGGAACTTTCACAATGGTGAGTTTTTCTTTAAATTTTTTTTTCAAATCAATAAACAATCTTTCATTGCCGACAACTACTAATGTATCAACTTCAAAGTCCGATACAATATCTTCTATCAACTGTGAATCTTTAATTTTCAATGGTGGTGTGTTAATAATCATACCGGATTGATTAACAGATTTATCTGATTCAAGCCTACTACAGGCGGTCACCCCAAGTCTAGAAATGTTATGTTTATAAAATTTTTCATTCTCTTCAATGGTTTCCAACCCATAATATCTCACAGATGGTTGCTTTGGACGTAGAAGTGTAGGCCCAGTGGTATATGTTTGACCCCAACCTTGTTCGACGTCTAATATATCAGAAATAGGTGTAGCTGTGAGTGTCCCTGGTATTGAAAAAACATCCTCTTCTGGATTCAAATTCACAACCATTGGTTGGCGATCCATCTTATTAGCATAAGCTGCTAGAATTTTCGATAATGTGGTCTTTCCTGAATCTTTAGCACCCAATATCATGACTCTTGGTCCCTTTTTACCAGAATTTGAAGCTTCATATCTTAAGTTTTCTAATGCGAAATGCAAATTTATAAAAGAGTCCATTTGAGTTTCTTCTGATGTATATTCTGACGCAATGTCTCCCGAATATTCAATCTTAGCTCCATTATGTGAATATATTGCTGACTTGAGACCTGAAAAATTATATTCGAAATCATTTGTTAATTCTGTACCAAATATTTCAGCCACCCCTTCCACAACCTATTGTTTGAAATTAGTCACTATACTCGGGTAATCAAATATTTTAGTAAATCATCAACTCACTGTCACTGTAACTTTTTCATCAAATCCCACCTCAAATCTCCATTCCGATTTTGGTCCAATCTCAACTTCTTCTTTAATTTTGTTCTGGTAGCTAGGTTAGAATCATTAATTGTCTAGAATGATAATTATTGGGGATGGAACTCACAGAAGACTCTGAGCCTGTAAATCCTGGTAGAGACATGTTTTATTATGACTGTTGGCTATATGATCCAAATTTTAGACTTTGATATCGCTGTTTACTTGTCGATTGTTATGGCTAGTAGCTGCTGGTAGTTAAAAATTCGTTCGCGAAAATCTATAATTTTGTTAAGGGCAGTATCATGATAAAGTATGAACTTTCAAAATTACTGATAATCGTCATTTTGCTACAGTAAAGGTCACTTGAGATTATCTAGCTCTCATAAATTTACTATCATCGTCTTGTTCTTTGCTTGTCTTCAAGTTTATAGTCTATTCCTTCCCTTTGACAATTAATTCGGGGCCTGCCCTTTGTGCATATTCACTAAAATTGAGTGTTAGTAGCTCTCACGATACCATATATGGTTATAATAATACTTACGTCCAGCTACCATCGTAGACTTGGATTCCATGTTTGTTGTACCCGATGCTATCCAATGCTGTCTTCAAGATACAAGCAGTAACACCGGTACCACACATCACTATTGTTGGCTTTTCAGGATCAACTCCAGCTGCATCAATAACTTTTGTCAATGTATCTTTATCTAAAAACAAGTTATTTTCGCCCAATACTTTGTTGAATGGTAATGATTTGGCCCCTGGAGCATGACCACTGGATAAACCAGGTCTTGGTTCTGGTGCTTCACCAGTAAATCTTTCATGTGATCTTGCATCCAAGATGTTATATCTTTCTCTAATTTCTTTACTTGAAACAATGTCCTTAAATTGTTCGAAACTGACCACTGCATTTTCATCAAACTTTTCAGCCTTGTATTCTGATGGAGTATTTTCATCTACTTCATTTGATTCTTGAACAGGATATTTGTATCTCTCATACTCGGGATAGTTGTTTAGTAGAAACACCTTCTCGTGACCAAAAGTTAAAAAAGTCCAAGCAACTCTTGGACCTGAAAAATTACCAACTCTATCATAAACAATCAATTTATCTGAGTTTCTGATACCCAATTTACGCATAGATATGTTGAATTCCTCCACGCTTGGTAACATATGAGGATAAGGGGATGACTCGTCTTTAACAGCATCTAAATCAAAAAATTTAGCACTTTCCAGTCTTGATTGAGCAAATTCTTTTTTGGGGTTTCTTGGATTGGTAGGCATATACCATGAGGCATCAATAGGAATCACTCGAGAATCAAGTCTAGCTGTACTCAACAACCCTCTAGTGGAAATTGGGGATAGTAACTGAATGGCTCGTCTTGACATTCTTTGATTGAATATGTGGTGCAATGCAAAGTATGCGAATATAAAATAAGCTTCAAGGCAATTGAGATAGATTTTTAAATCAATAGATCTCGACTGTTTTCAATTCTATTGTCGCTAGCATCCAGATTGTCGAGGAACAGTTTATAACGTATGACCAAACCAAAGACACCCCGAGCCGATAAGGCCACACTGCAAGATAGCGTAGATTATGTAATATCTCCGATGATATTTCGGCCGAGTCGACAGGAAAGTTCATGTGTCTTGATTATTCACAAAAAGTTTAATAGTATTTTTGTAGCTTTACACATAACTAGAGTCTCAAAATGAATTCATTTATGAGACTGGCCGGCGTCATATAAATAATAATTAAAAATTAAATTATAAATTTATAAATTAATTTCATGATAAATTTACTATTTAATATTTATATATATATGTCTTATTTTATAGTACAAATTTAAAATTTTGGATATAATATCGTCTTAAATATATAAATTTATTATAGCGCTAATTAATTGAGAGATCCGCGAATTATTAATTTTGTTAATTAAAAAAAATTTTAATATACATTTAGGCCTACTTTAAATAAATACGCGTAGTACGTATCTTGATCTAGAGATATGGGCTTTTATAGGTACAAATTTAATTTACCCAGCTTTACGCAGTGAACCAACCCCCCTTTCCAAAACTCATGAGGAAACGCTTATTTACAAGATGATCTTATATTTAGTGAACCTACTCAAAATATTATATTTAAGTATATTAAGCATGGGTAGTACATATTTCCAGTCATTATAATGTGTTGAGTCAACCTAATCAGCTTTCGAGATCGACATGGCTATTCTGGGGTATTTTCAATGATTTGACTGGCCTTTTGAATGAAATGAAGAAATTTAACCTGCTTGAGATGCCTTCACAATAATTTTGAATCGTATTCTTCTCAGATTGAGATCAATTTGTTGGTTCACAGATTGCAAACTGTGCAAATCTAAATCGAGTAACTCATCGGTCTTTCCTGTTTCGGAGATATACCGAAAGAGGATATTTTATGAAAATTTATAGAAAAACGTTTATGTCAAAATCAAAAAGTTTCAATTAGAGTTGCGATTTGACAGGATCATAGATCTTTGTCTTACCAGTTGTTTCCAAATTCAGTCGTGTCTGAAAAAGGTTCATAGACGTTGATAACACTAATATTATAGATAATTATCTCGGAGGAAGATTCAAAGATGAGCCAAGAGGGAAGTCCAACGCCGATCCATGTATCGAATCTTTTTGAAGTTAGACAGACCCAATATGGTAGAGCTTGCTTTGCAACTCAAGACATACCCAAGGGTGTTGATGTATTAATTTCAAACTCCCCTTTCACCAGTGTGATTTTGCACGAATTTAGAAAAGAAGTTTGTGCCACTTGTTTCCATTATGAATATGGTCAATATTGCAAGTTGAAGATCAATGAAACCCCAGCTTATAAATCTGGAAAATTCAAAGGTGCCGGTTTATGGTTTTGTTCAAATACTTGTATAGAGCAGTGGAAAGTTTTTGATGAAAGTTATGAGTTAACAGAGGCTTTTGAAATCTTTTTGGAGTATTACCAAATGAAGTGCAAAAATTCTGCAGAAGAAACTGAATACAACCCTAAAATCACTTCTGAATTTATAGAAAATTACTGGAAAGACATTGAAGACTGGGAAACAAAAATTTCTAAAATGAAGAAGACCAAAGTTGTGGGTAAATTACCATTTTTGAATGAAGATGAATACACTGGTGCAAGATTCATAATTCATGCGTTATACAACATGTATAAAGGTCACGAATCATCATCATGTTTCGAAGAATTACAAACAAATGAATTACAAAAAATTGAAAAATTTCCCGTGCTTTTAAAATCTCAAGGTTCTATATATCAGGTTTTGAAAGTGATATTACCAGATTTTTTACAACCGTTCTTAACCACGCAAAATATAAGACTGATATTTGGGCGTGAATATGGTAATTCATTTGGTACATGGCAATTAGTTGATGAACATTCATCAGAAAACAAAGAATTTTTGGGTTATTCAATCTTTCCAGAAGCTTCATTTTTCAATCATTCTTGCAGACCCAATTTGAAAAAATATAGGAGAACAAACAGAATGATATTCCAATCAACTGATGATATATCGAAGGGACAACAAATGTGCATAGATTATTTCCACATGCTGGATGAACCATTGAGAATTAGACAACAAGCTTTAGCTAAGAATTGGTTCTTCGATTGTGGATGTGAAAGATGTCTTGAAGAACTTAAAACCGAGAGCTATCAAGCAAAGCCTCCTCCAAAGCAGATTTACTAACACTGAAGGCTAGAAAGTTGGTTTGTTAGTGACCACATATTTATAAACTCACTTCATAAATGCATACATACATGATATATTTGATAAAGATGATTCAGTAGTTGACTTGGTATTTGTAGTCTTTGTATGATGAGGATAGTCATTTGAAGTGATGCTTTCATCTTTATTCATTGGCCTGGAATCCTCGTAGTCATCATCTGAATCATCGAATATTGGTGGTGGCTTTGAAAGAATTTTTGAGCGATGTAATAGCACTGATCCTTGATTCAAGTCAGATGTTGAAGACGATGAAGACGACGCAGGTTCAGAATCAGAATCGGAATCAGCATTGGGTGTACCCTCTTGGAAACTTATATGTCTCACAGTGGCCTCGGGATCAAATTCTGTGTGCAAGTTCTCGTATTTGGGTATATGTTTGATTTGCTTCTCTTCAAAAACGTTGAAGCTCTTGGTTGACAAGGATAGCTTTGATATATTAGGCTCATTTTTGGAGATAGTTTCATTATTGTGAGGCGATGGATCTTTTGAAAACCCAGTGCCAGCAGACTGTCCTCTTTGCATCTCGTTTTTCAATTGCTCCAACTCATTTTCATACAGCCAGTATGCCTGTTGTTGTAAAAAGGAGATTGATACACCAAATTGTTCAGATCTATAGTAGCCAGTAGTCAGTAAAAATCCAGAGTCTGCACAATTCATTACATACAATCCGTTCCCTAATTTTTGTTAATTTAATTCCAAATAGAGCCAGTAAACAGTACTCACAATCCAACTCGTTTCTCTTTGATTTCGACAGGACTTTCCAAAGTTGTTGTTCCTTTTCCTCGCTCCATTTGATCTAGATTGTTTGATTAGTGCTTGTTCTGGGGAAAATCAACGCCCACTCACATTGACAGGATTATTGAAACCCTCTCTGTTTCTGGGGATCTTGATGAAGACCGTTTTCTTGGCTGTCATCACAAGTCGCTTATTTGTCAAACTTCCTCTAATTGAAAGCGCTTTATGGGGTTATCTTCAAGTGCCACTAATTGATGCGCGAATCTTGATTCCTCGCCATGTAAACAAGAAGAAAACATCAACAAACTCGATGGCAATTTCTGCTATTTATACCTGAAGCCTTCGACCAGACTGCTTTATAATGTCTCGATGCCACACGGCAGCAGAGAAGACTTGCTCGCCACGCGGGATGACTCCTTCGAGGAGGAGGAGGAGCTCAAGATCCAGATCAACACGTTCGACTACTACCAAGTGGCGCCCACGATCTTTGACAGAGATGGCCCGCTGAACAAAGAGACGGACTTCTCTTACCACCATGTTCCCATAGTGAGGGTGTTTGGGTCGCTCCCGACGGGCCACAATATCACAGCACACGTCCATGGTGCCTATCCGTATATCTATATCCCCTACGATAACCAGGATTGCTTCACATTTCAAAAAACACTAGAAGATGCAGTTGCCATGTCGCTAAGCAGGAAGAAGACAGATGGTCCGGACAGAGAGAAGGAGAATGACACCAAGGTGTTTAAATACATAGCGCACGTCTCACTTTGCAAGGGGATACCCTTTTACGGATACAGCGTGGGCTACCAGGCTTATTACAAGATTTACCTACTGAATCCTTCTTACACCAACAGATTGGCGGAGATGCTAAGGGAAGGAAGAGTAAATGGTAAAAAATATGAGTGCTTTGAAGTCCATATCCCGTTTTCTCTTCAGTTTTTGGCTGATTTCAACCTATTCGGATGTGCTTGGCTAAGATTAAACGATTTATATTTGAGAACGCCTATTTTGCTTGACGAATCAATGAAAACGCCAGAGTTGGTGGAGTATCTGACTGGTTATCAACCGACTGATATGGAGAGAACTGGATATACCGCTTTGGAGATCGATGTATGCGCGCAAAATATATTGAATAGAATGGATATTAAAGAGCGTAATCTACATCAAGATTTCATAGAGAGATTTAAGCCACCAAGCTCTGAAATCTATGTTCAAAGTACAAAGGATCTTTGGAAAGATGGTGATTTTCAAAGAAAGGCAAAGGGGGAACAGGAATATTCTACTCCACATTCCACAATGAGAAATCCAAATATCGAATGGGTGGAGACCGAAGAACTGAAACAACTTTTCGAATATGCCAAAAAGATCAATGGTACAACAGAATCCGATTTTAGTAATTACGTCAAGAAGGACACATGGGAATCAAGTCTCAATAGTGCTTTTGAAACTACTGGAGAGATGTTCTACGAACCAGATCTGCAAACCGAAAGAGCTAGAGAGAGTAATGACACTGAAGATCAAGATAACTACGACCCCAATGAGTTTTTGTTGAATGAAGACCAAGTATTAGACCATGATGAAAATGAGAGGGTGTTGTTTGGGAATTTCGAAGAAGATAGCGGAGACGTGCCTGTCGGATTCATTGACCCTGATCCGTTACAGAATGATATACATCTGGAAACTGAAACAGAAAGCAGTGAATTTTTCTCAAGTGGTTCACAAAATCTCAAAGCTCCTGATATATCTGACATCCAGCTCACTCAAAATATGAATGCCAAAAAGACCAAAGATCTTAACCTATTACAAGATTTTGATGACTTATCTGCACCAATTACTTTCAAGAACAATTTTTCTCGTAAGGGAACCCAAAGATTCACTTACAAACATATTCCTCCAGATAATTTGGATTTCAGTTTCGAAGGGTTACCAAAAATTGAATATGATGATCCTTTTTATACAGAAGAGGTTCCTAAACCTTTTGTTCACGGAGGTAAAAAATTCAAACTCAAGTCAAAAGCACCTGTGTACCTTGATGAAATTCAGGTTCATTCATCACAAATACATTGGAACTCTTCCAAAGAGATAAACTTTCAGCAAAGCGAGACTTCTAAGAAATGGAGATATACAAGACCACCACCTTCTTATTCTACCGTCAAGAACTTTGTTTATCAAAGCCAGATCAAGTCACAGATTGGTGTAACACAAAAGCACAAGTATGCATCGCCCAAGACCAACGAGAGAAGACCAGATGGTTCAAATCATATGACTGTTTTCATTACAGAAATCCATGTGAATACGAGAGAGGAATTTAAGGCAAATCCTAAATTTGATGAAGTCGTGGCTATCTTTTGGAGAACAATGAAAGGGTCATTTTATGATGAAGGTGCATTTTTGATGAATACTACCCAAAAGATCCCAGATAAAAAGTGTAAATTTTTTGAAAATGAAGTTGAAATGTTTGAGGATTTTGCAATGTTTGTGAGAATTTTTGATCCGGATATCATTGCTGGATTTGAAGTACATGCGAGCTCATGGGGTTACCTAATAGAAAGAGCCAGAGCAATATCTGATTTTGATTTTGTTCCTGCAATCTCTCGTGTCCACTTTAAAGCTCACAACAAAATGGGTGATCAGTGGGGTTATACCCACACTTCCAGCATAAAGATTTGTGGGAGACATGTTTTAAATATTTGGAGACCTTTACGGAAGTTGAATTTGCTGAAGTACACCATTGAAAATGTTTCTTATCATGCACTGCATGAGAGGGTACCTCATTTTACAAACAAAACATTGACGGAAATGTTCAAGGATGATTTCATAGCATTAACTGTTCACTATTTTAAGAAAATGGAGATTGATTGCAGATTGATAGAAACTCAAGAACTAATCACAAGAGCTGCTGAAGAGGCAAGATTGATTGGGATTGACTTTTATGATGTTTATTATAGGGGCTCCCAATACAAGGTTGAGTCATTCATGATTCGAATGGCAAAGCCAGAAAACTTTATGCTTTTTTCACCTAGTAAGAAACAAGTTCGAAAACAGAAACCACTGGAATGTATTCCATTGGTTATGGAACCAATTTCTGCTTATTACAAGAGTCCATTAATCGTTTTGGATTTCCAATCTCTATATCCGTCAATAATCATTGCATACAATTATTGTTATTCAACGCTCTTGGGACGACTTAGGAATTACTCTGCTGATAAAAATCAGATTGGTACCGGACATATCAAGCATCCTCCTGGGTTGTTGAAATTACTAGAGAATGACATCAATCTTTCTCCCAATGGACTAATGTTTGCCAAATCAACAGTGAGGAAATCGCTCATTGCAAGGATGTTGGAAGAAATCCTAGATACTAGATTTATGGTCAAATCTACAATGAAATTTTTGGATGATAATTTGAAACAATTGTACCACAGTCGACAATTAGCTTTGAAATTGATTGCCAATGTCACTTATGGGTACACCTCCGCTTCATTTTCCGGTAGAATGCCATGTTCTGATATTGCTGATGCTATTGTGCAATCAGCCAGGGAAACTTTGGACAAGGCTGTGGACTTGATAGAGTCTGAGTCTAGCTGGGGTGCCAAAGTTGTTTATGGTGATACCGACAGTTTGTTTGTTTATTTACCAGGTAGAAGCAGAGAAGATGCATTCAAGATTGGGAAAGAGATGGCTGATGCAGTTTCAAAGAGTAATCCAGATCCAGTCACTTTGAAATTTGAAAAAGTGTATCATCCATGTGTGTTAATGGCAAAGAAGAGGTATGTTGGGTACTCATACGAGGATGAAAACTCGCCTGTTAAATTTGATGCTAAGGGGATTGAGACTGTTAGAAGAGATGGTCATCCGGCCCAACAGCATATTGTCGAACAGAGCTTGAGAATATTGTTTGAAACAAATAATATATCCTTGATTAAAAATTATGTTCAAGATCAATTTAACAAGATCTCATACAATAAAGTTTCTGTCCAAGATTTTTGCTTTGCCAAAGAAGTCAAGATTGGTACTTATAAACAACCACCACCTGGAGCCGTCGTGAGTAATAAGTTGATGGAACAAGATTCTAGAGCTGAACCTCAGTATAAAGAGAGAGTGCCGTATGTGATTATTCAAGAAACTGGATCAATATTGAGAGAACGAGCTAGGACACCAGAGCAATTTATTCAAAATGATTTTAAACTTGATGCTGAATATTACATTATAAAGACATTGATCCCGCCACTCGAGAGAATCTTCAATTTACTTGGAGTTGATATCAAACCATGGTATACTGAGATGCCTAGACCTGCAAAGAAAAGTTCAATTTATAGCTCGGTATGTCTTTCTTGTGGAGTCCCTGCAAAGTCCAACTTGTGTCTTAAATGTAAAGAGAATGAATTAAGTACAGTATTGAATTTGAAACAGAGGGCCAAGAATATAGAGAATAGATTAAAGGATTTGATGGTCGTTTGCAGATCTTGCTCTGGCCATTCTGTGTCGTGCGAATCACACGATTGTCCTGTTTATTATTCAAGAGTTAAAGAAGGAAAAAAATTGGATCAGGCTGTTAAAGATAGAAAGCGTCTCAACAAGGAGATTGAGTGGTGAAGTGTTACTACAAATAAATATTCATTCAACTTTTGAATTTTGTAAATATTGCGGACCAGTACCTGACTGATTCGAGTGCTTATCGACCGTTTAGTCTATTCTTTTTGTTGCTTCTCAGCGATAGCCTTCAGGGCAGATAATGATAAGTAGTGATCTTCATGATTCTTCAATCCACTAATAGTGATGGTTGCCAAAACAAAATCTTTAGCACCTTCGAGTCTAATTGGAACAGAACCACCAGCTAAGGTCAATGGTTCACCAGTTGTACTTTTACCATCTCTGACTCTATTCAAGGCGTGACATTTTTCCCAAAAGTACCAACTTGAAGTACCAAAAGTCTTGACAGCGGTCTTCTTTACATCGATATAGTACTCATTGACTTGCTGAATATCACCAACGACAACTCTGAAAACTGTTGGTCCAGTAGTGTAAGCGATATCGATAGCAGCACTCTCACCTGGGAACTCTTTCTCAGCTAATTCTTTAGCCTTCAGACCTAGCTCGAAACCAACTTGAGCATCAAATTTTTTCAAGAAGACATTGTTTTCCAATTTTAGCAAACCATCGAGACCGTAGTCGCTATTTTCCAAAGATTTGAGATTGAGTTCAGTGGACATGTTGTATTGATTGTTGTATATTGGTATGATTTCAATTATAGGCTATAGCTGATCAATTGAGCAAGTATAATACTGGGGTGTTTGAAATTCCTGGAGAAGTGGTGATATTTATACATCTGGCATATACAGGGCGTGCGCGGATCCAAAAATACCGACAGCTGGCCGAAAATCAAAATCTTACACGGATTTGCTGGAATTAACCGGCAGTTGAAACTTAAAGACAAGGACATCATCCAATGTCAAGCAGGTAACGTCAAATGTTATATCTTGAGTTATTTTATTAAAGCTGATGGTGATTTGGAAATATGGTGGCCTTTTATGGAAAGCTGCAGAGACTGCTAAACGTCGTTTGGTTTAGCTGGTTTATGACACAAAGATGAAATAACCTGACACAAAGACAGACAAGCTCTATGTCGCCCAAAAACTAGAAAACTTGTTCAATGCAAACTAGAGCAGTTCTCCTGATATCAATGAGAACAATAGCTACATATCCAACCATTATTGCTTTTCACTTTTAGCTATATTAACACACAGCAAAACATTTGCCGACACTGGATCTCATAAATTTAATCTCATTATCGGTATTACTCAACACAATGGATCCTGGAATTATTTCACCAGACGGACCAGCAAGCTATGATACTTTTGACAGAGGCTACTTTGGGAAGGATAGATTTCCGTCATCTACCACGATGGGGAGTAATAGGTCCAAGAAAAGCACTATCAGAAGAATTGGGCAAATGTTGAAGGAGTCGTATAGAGCCAATGCTAATAGACATTTTGCGGAGATCAAGCTCTTAAATAGTGGTTACAACGATGTTAAAGACAATACTTCCGCTCAAAAGGTATATTTTGATGAAAGGGCAGCGAAGGAGAAATTTTTGACAAAGAGTAAACATGATGTTGCTGATTTGTACGTGAATGATCTGAATGGTGCAGCTTTGCCAAAAGACGAGCTATTTCAGACAGAACAAGATGCATTTTTTGAAGAATCTGAAGGTATTGTTAAGACTTTCCACAATAAAAATCTGGAACAGAACAAGACAAATCATCGTCAAAATCATGGAGTTCCATTGAAGAGTACTAAGAATCGAAATGATGCCAAATTAGATCTTGAAGCCATATTCCCTTCGACCAAAAACTCCAACAAGGCTACTTCTCCATCAATGTTACTTGAAAAATTGAAGGTGAATACCAAACAACCTGTGACTAAAGCCAATGGCAATAGACAATTGAATGATAAAGAAGTCAACTTGAAAGAACCTTTCGATGGGAAGTTAAATTTTCATGATCCAACAAAAGATATATATCAAAAGAATTATCATGGGTTGAAATCACAGGAGTTCATCACCACGAAAGCCAAGCCAACTATAAAGCAAACGGGTCCCGAGATTGTTGAAGTATCTACGAGTAATACTATCGATACGTTTAAGTCACGTACTTCAATCGATGAACTTCCCAATAGCAGAAGAGTTGTGCTAATGAAGGATTTCACATCGTTTGTTGGAATAAAAGCTGTCATATCTCAAATTCATGGTGGTCCACTTGAAAGAATAGTGGTGCATTCTCCCTCACAGAGTGAACGTTTATCCTTTGCAGAAAGAGGACAAACCCAATTGAAAAATTGCATCTTGGAGTTATGGTTTGTGAAATCAGAAGATGCAGAGAGTTTTATGAAGTATAGTCAAACTGGGATGTTTCTCATAAATGGATTCCATTACAATCCGGTTTGGGCTGAAATTGGAGCCAATGAAGAAATGACCGCTTATTATAGATGTACAGTGCCTTATTCTGTGATGAGTGCAATAAAGAACAATAGTGCATGTCGTACAATTCTCGTGAAGGGCAAAACCGCACACAAGAAAGGTTCTTCCAAGCACGACTCTTTGCCAATTTCATACTCAGAGTTGAATATCAACGAATTGTACAACGATTTCAGACAATTTGGTCCAATTGTGGAAATGACCCCAGTTATTTCCCGAAAGCTTTGCATAGCTATTCACTATTACGATATTTTGACCGCCATTCATGCCAAAAGTGTTTTCGAGCAACCTCGTTCGTTCCTCAACAAGAAATATTCAGAGTTCAGCATCCACTACGGCAAGGATCCAACAGACTCTCCTTGTATAAATGTTTAAATAAAGAGGGTTTCTGGTTAATTATTATGTAGAGAGTCGCGTCTAGAATCGGGGTTTCAATATATAGCGGAAAAAAAGACATAATACGTACCCAGGTATTGAACATTTGATTATTGGACAAGTTTCCCCCCAGCGCAAACTTCAAACGTATATCGCTACAGTTTCTTGAACCTGATGCTGAAATCAGCTTCACCAATTTCCATAGGCTGTCGTTTCAGTTCGACATTAGCAAGGGGCAAGATCAACTACGAGTCGCATGATCTCTTTCTCAAGTCACTAGAACACAACAAGACATTTCAGAAACTATGGAATGCTCCCCTTGTCAACCCCAACCCAGATACAATAAACGTTCCAACCACAGTCCCTATTGTGCTTCGCTCGAAACCAGCTGTTTTCAAAGAGATCTCGGATAGCAATCCTGAACTTTCTGGTATCAAACTACAATTGAAGCAATATACCACTTATGCTAAATCTATTATACGGTTTTATAGGGTTGGTATTCAAAATGTTTGGAGAAATAGGAAAGATGTGAGTGATATCAAAAAAAAGTATCATGTGGAGACTGTTGATAAGAGAGGACAAGTCATTCAAAGAAGATTGAAAAATGGGAATGATACAACAAATGTTTTAGGTGCTTTAGAATCAATGGAGAAAATTGAACAAGAAACATTGCAAAATTATGATCATACTTCAATTTTGAATATAACTAGAACGGAATATCTCAGGATCATAAGAACAGAACAAGATTTTTATAAGATCCCATTATTTGCTATAATTTTATTGATTTTTGCAGAGACTACACCGATTTTATGTTATGTTTTCCCAGAATTGGCACCATCAACTTGTGTTTTCCCCAATCTATTGAAAAAAAAATACACTAGTGCCACTAAAGCTTCATATGAATTGGCAAAATTACGTCAAGATCGATATGAAGATATTTATAATAAAGATGAATTACCATTTCAAAGTGTTTTCACAATTCCACATGATGAATTGAGATTATTAGTTCAATCATTAAATTTAAAATCAAGATATTTACCAACTGGTTTATACCCAATTTCCCTATTACAGGAAAAATTACAATCACATTATAATCAAATCAAAATAGATAATTATTTCTTGATTAATGGTTCACAAGGTGGTAATGTATGGAATGTGGAAAAAGGTGAATTAATTAGAGCATGCTTAGAAAGAGGTTTATTAGATCTTTCAAAGGATGATTTGTTAAAAATTGGTGCACATGATTTAAAATTAAGATTAATTTTCCATTTGAGTATATTTAATGAAGATAAAAGTGTTGGTAATGTTGGTATTTTCGGTATTAATCAATTAGAACGTTTGAATTCTGGATGGTTTGAAAATCTTGATCAAGAACATGCTCATAAGATTTATACTTGGTGGCAACATGATCATAAACATGATCAGATTCATCATGATTCATAAAAAAACACTAATTTTGTAAAAACTACATATCAAATGGAAGGTCCATATTAGTGTATTTTTTGTGGATATTATTTATATATGTTCTAAGATTTCTGTATATAACTAGGTTCATGTTATGAATATTGATATATATATCTAGTAGCGCGAATGATTAGCAGTCATAAATCATTATAGTTTGTTGTTATCCATTGAAATCATATATGTATTTTGATTTGACTTTATCGTAACATTTCGTTAATTCATTAATTGATTTATTGCTGTTTATAGGTTTGCAGAAGAGCTGCATCACCTTCAACAAGTGTATGATGATGACCTGGTGCATGGAAAACATTTCCCTTTTTATCAATTGTACATGGTGTAATTGTGCTGAACCATTCATCTTCAAATATTTCTTTTAAAGTTGCACGTTGATTTGGATTAACAGTCAACATTCTTGAAATAATTGGTCTAGCAGCATGAGGTAACAGTCTCATCAATCTATAAGGACCATGAATGACACGATGATGAGGTTTTTGTTCCCCAGGAGGTAATGGTTTTTTGCCGTTATTAGCATGGATTGTCTCAGCATTTTGTTTTGAAGAATCATTTGCAACTGATGGTGAATGAACAGAATTTGCACTTGATTGAGCAGATTTGACGGAACCTTCTGTATGATGAGACTCTTGTTTTTTATCAATGTTTATAGATGAATCAGCCAATGACTCTGTAACTTTTTCAACAAGTTTATCTGAAGGTTGTGATGAAGATTTTGATCTTTCAGCTCTTCTTTTAGCTAAAAGAATCTTGTGTTGTTCTGCGGATTTTTGATAATCATGAGGCATATCATCAGGTAAACAATACAGTTTGTATGATGGATCTGCAGGTTTAGGAACTTTCCATGGGAATCTTTTCAAAGTCATACAGCAATAAATGATAGCAATTGACCATATGTCCACTGCTGTTGGGTCATATTCTCTTTGTGTAATTGTCTCAGGAGCCAAATATGGATCTGATCCGACAATTCCACGAGCTTTAACCATGTGTTCTTCAAATGGATATCTAAATACCACAGCGGATCCAAAATCAATAATCTTCACGATACCATCTTTTGAGACAACACAATTATCTAATTTTAAATCACGATGTGCTAATCCCATTCCGTGGAGATAGTTCACCCCTTCTGTTATTTGTCTAAAGCAACAATTGATCTCACCTCTTGTCATTTCACCACTCATAACAACTGCAAAGAAATCAATTGGACAATATTCCATAACTTCGAAATAATGACCATTTTCATGAGCTATATCCAAAGTTTGAATAATATTTGGATGATGTAAAGTGGACCCTATGCAAAATTCAGCGGTACATTTTTTGGCATATTCTCTGCTTGCCTCACCAGGTCTTATAGCACGAAATTCTTTAACTGCGAATGTAACACCATCTGAAGGTCTCGTTAATAATCGAACAGAACCACCAGCACCCGATCCTAAGATTTTCCCTAATTTCCCATATTTTTGCACCAATACACCGTCTTCATCAAAAGGATCCGGTCTTGAAAGTGAAAAGGTGCTTGCGGTTGTGCTTGTGCTTGTGCTTGGTGTTTCAGAAGGTCTTGTTGATCCATTGGGGCTCGCTGCGTGTCTTTTGATAGGTCTAAAAAAACGCTTCAACTCCAGCATGGAATGGTGATGGTTGTCATTTGGCGGCGAATCTCTTTCAGAGACTTTTGAATCTCTCACTTTCGAGGGATTACGCTGATGACTCTGCTCTGAAGCATAATCATGATGTTGTGGCAATTGTTCTGTAGAATGTGTGCTAGTTGGTGAATCCACATGGTCTGAGGAATCCAAGGAATCATGTTTCCCCAAGCTGATCCCAAAAAACGATTTCCCCTTACCATTACTAGGACTTCCTAATCTTAGATGAGACGAGCTGGCGCTGTTATTCCCATGCAGTGTGAATCTTTTGGGCATGGTTGTTTGGTAGCTGTTTTGGCTATGATGATGCTAATGAGGATTGTGATATGCAAAGTGAAAGAGTTCAGAAAACAATTTGACACAGAGTATGATGATGGTGAATTTATCTAGAGCACACACAGGGCAGCGGCATCTAAGGATTATCCTGAGTTGTTCCTTCTTCCTGTTTCTGAAAGGCTGAGGTTTCCAGTGAATTGAAAATCCAGCAATTGCTTTTACGTTATTTGTGTTTCTTGTGGAGAGCGCTTAGTGGAGGTCTTCGCAAGAAGATCTGTGGTGCTTGTTGAAGTTATAGAGTACCGCAGTTTCTGTTTCCAATGATAAATTTGAGATTTCAGTATAGTTAAATACGAGCAAACGGGAGTTTCGAGTCATGTAGTTTCTGAGTCTTGATTTATGCTTTTTCTTTATTTTGCACTGTATCTCCATCTATTTAGCACACAAAGAGCTTCCCCCGCCTGCCGTCTTAACCGCCCTTCTGGATTTAGGCAGAGGATAGACGGGGGCTAGACAGACACTCTGCCTAGCGAGCTGTCTCCTTGGCGGGGCCGGTTAAGGGCTCCGGACAGGGCGCACTTAATTTGCGCGCAATGCTAGCCAGAAACCTTCTGCTGCGCAACCATGGCCTCTGACAGACTGCAAAGGGAGGCCCACGCGATGTTAGTGAATGGGCTGACACGGTACACCAGATGTCTATTGTTTAGCCATCTCGTGAGTCGAAGGGTCCTACTTTCTATTGTCGCTAACTCTAGTGAAGTGGAAGACATTATCTGCTTGGGCTCAACATTAACAATTAATATTGATTTCCGTTTCTGCGCGAAGAATATATTATTTGCACTAAACTCGAGTTACGAGTATACTAGGCAAAGAAGTCCGATTATGGAGTTATTGGTGTTGATGTTGAAAAAATTACATTACAGGGTCCAATTAAATCAACAAGCGGCTCTATGGCTAGTACGTATGTGACCTCTTGATGTGCTATAAGTACTCTCATACTTCATTTGATAAATCATGGTAAGCATCAATCAATCGATGTGATCTCTTTGAAAAAAGAGATACAAACCTAAAAGCCCTTGGGGTGTTGCTTGTGCTTTCAGCCTTACGCCCAGCTCGATACAGCCATTCTATATAGACGCTCACCGATGGGAAATCTTTAATGGGGCTGCAAAGTCCCTGAAATTGATATGGCATATTCAAATCGAGCTGTGCTATAAATGGCCCAGCTACCAAGTTAGCTGTCAAAGCACATCTTGGCTTGACACAAAGGACTGAAGCGAATATGCTTCTTTTGAAAAAATTCACTTCTAAGCTGCCAATTACTGTGACAATAACGATTGCTCGGAATTTACCAGAAGTCACGTGAATGTCATAGTCGGAATGCTCTTTGTTTTCATTTTGAACACATACGAATCGTTATAGTACAGCGATTTTACAATAAATCTTTAAATTTAAATTTAGTTGAAGAAGATTTTGAGTTGAAAACCACTGGAAAAGCGGTGTAGTTGAAGTCCAACAGCTAAAATGTCATTTCTATCGCAGAAGCAGAAATCTGATCTCAACAATTCCATTTTGAATTATTTGAAACCACTAGTCTCACCAGATTTATTGGAAAATTTACACAAAGAACTTGAAATTCCAGAGATAATAGAAGATAATCATTTACTAGCAAAGAAATGGAATGCTATAATACGGCTACAGAAGAAGATCATAGACCTAGAATCTCAAGTTGATCAATTATCTAAACAATCAACAAATTCATCATATTTACAAATAGCTTCTGCCAATACAGATCTCATAAAGATAAATTGGGCTCCTTCAAAAGTAAAAAAAACATTGACAAATGAAAGCTCCGTAACGTCTGTTGCTATACATCCTTCACAACCGCAATTGATTAACGGATTTGCAGATGGTACATTTGCAGTATGGAACATATTAGATCTAACTCAACCATTAAACATAGTACATGCACATACAAAATCCTTAAATCAATTGGCCATATCTCCAGATAGACTTGAATTCAACAATAATAATCATGTGATAGTAACATGTGGATCAGATTTATACATTAAAGTTTGGGATGCTTCATCTTTAAAATTAATTAGAACTTTAACGGGCCATGAACATGTGGTTTCATCTGTAACGTTTAAACCTGGATCAAGATATATATTTACATGCTCACGAGATAAAACTATCAAACTTTGGGATTTAACTAATGGTTGGTGTCTTAAATCGTTCATAGGACATTCAGACTGGGTAAGAACTATTGATTTAGCCGCATCAGAATATTTATTATCTGGTTCAAATGATCAAAGTATAAGGCTTAGTCATGGTGATTCAGGTACTGGATTAGGTATAATGATTGGACATGAACAAGTTGTTGAAACTGTTAAATTTATACCCACAAGATCAAACAAATATGTGGATAAATTGAATAGTTCAATTGATATAAATAATGATGATATATATAAAGAGTTGGGATTTAAGTATGCAGTTAGTGGCGGTAGAGATGATACAATTAAAATTTGGTTATTACCACTACCGATAATAAGGCCTCATAATCACCCAATACCATCTTCGAACCCTCAAGGAACCGTTATAAAGACATTGATTGGTCACAAGTCATGGGTGAAAGAGTTAATTTTTCATCCAAATGGACAAATTTTAATAAGTTGTTCAGATGATAAGACTATAAAGTTTTGGGATTTGGAAACTGGTGATTGTATAAGAACTTTACAAGAACATCAAGGTTTTGTTAATACTATAGCTTGGGCTCCTTCAATATTTGAAAATCCTGAAGATAGATTAACAGATGATCCAAAATTAATTGATGAAAGTATGAGATGTTTATTTATTTCCGGTGGTACAGATCAACAAGTTAAAGTATGGGAATGATCAATTGACTACACGTACTTAATTTAATAAACCAATATTATATTTTTATTATATGATACAATAAATATATCAATTTCTTTTCTAAAAAAATATGATAATCATGCAATTTCCGAGTATGTTTCTCTATAATATGCCGTTCAATTTTAATCAAAATCAACTAGTTGTTCAGCTAGAATGGTTTTAAAACTAAATGGTGTATATGCTCTACCACCACCAACGAAGAATTTAGACATACTTTCCACCCAATGTAAACGTAAAGAATGTAACATTGCAGAAGTACCTTCCATAATAACTAAAATGACAACAGTAAGGATAAACCACATCCCGAAAAGGAAAACAGTGGTAAGTACACCTTCAACACCTGAAGAACCAAATGAATTTTGAATAGTCATTGACCACAACACTGTTGATAATTGAGCATGTGCTAATGATAAAGCCCACAATCTCAAATATGAAGCAGTATGAGAAACAGAATTTAAACAAAATTCAATAGTATGAATAACTTGATGAATCATAATATCACCAAAATTATGTCCTTCTTCCTCTTCATCATCATCGTCATGTTCTAAAGCTTGTAATTCTTGAGGATCTTGTGGTAAATCTTGTACACCTTCTGGATTAGCATGTAATTCTTGATACTTGTGTTCCTTATCAATTTGATATTTCAAATATAAAGGTTTTAATAATAATAACCATGGAACACAAACCAAGGCAATTAATAATAGAGCAACTTGAATTTTAGCTTGATGTGAATATAATTGTTCCTCCACTGTACCTGGTGCTAAAAACATTGAAATCAACATATTTAACAACCCAGGTGCTGGTTCACCAATTGAGTTCCAATCCACAGTCCATTTATAAATAATACAAATGGTTAAATAACCGAAAATACTTTGCATGAATAATAAACCTGGAATGAAATTACCAATAATATCGATACCTGATCTGAAATGTATATGATTAACCAATGAAAATCCATAAGAATAAGTCATATGGATGAACCCCATAATGATGGATAATTTCATCTTGTAAGAATTTGTAAACAACAAGGCATTTTCAGCACCATGCCAAGCAGGATCAATACCAATGGAATAAACACCAACTTTTTCAGCAAATATAGTTTCATTTTGAGCATGTTCAGGCCATTTCCAACCTGATGTGAATAAAGTCATGGATTTGGAAAATAAATCATTGTATAAAAACCCTGTATACATGGAAAACAACCCCATTAATAACAAGATATATCTACCATCATAAGCCATACTAAATATTTCATCTTTCTTGACACGTGCAAGTTGTTTTTCATGTGATACAAGGAATGCAGCAGCTAAGGCAAGAACAAATCCATGACCCATATCACCAAACATAATGGCAAACATAAATGGGAATGTAACAATTGTTGGTAACCCAGGGTTAACTTCTTTGTATTGTGCCACACCGTAGGCATCAACAATATTTTGAAAAGCTTCTGTGAATTTGTTGGTCTTATGATAAGTTGGTGGTGTTTTGGTAGTTTGTAGAATGTTAATAACTGATGAGACACCAGATGAACTAGCTTCTAGTGTTTCTCTTAAAGATGAGATTTCTTGTGTTGGAATCCAACCTTCTGCAACTAATAATTTTCTATTTGGATCATAGTCAAACAAATTTAGAGTTTCATAAATAGTTTTCTCTTTAAGGATAACAGCAGCCCAATTGGCAAGCTCTTCAGCAATGGCAATTAATTCAGTGCTCAAAGTACGGTTTGTTGTTTCCAAAACCAAATTCAAGTCTGATAATCCATGATTCACTTCATCTAATGATTCTTGTCTTTTGCCCTGATCAGTATCAACTTCGTATAAATCAGCATCCAAAGATTCAGCAATTTTTTTTATCCTTGAGATGATTTCATAACCGTGAGAGAATACGATAAAGACACTCTTGTTAACATATCCTTTAGTTTTTGGATTATAAACTGGTTCTTCAATTTCAACACTTTCTAAAATCAAATTACCTCTCAACACTCTCCACAAGATTTTCTCTAAAACGTTAATTTTTTCTCTTGAAATCACCCCAGTGACAAAATTTTCACTTGCACTTGCATTGGCTTGACGTTGGTTTTCAATATCATGATCATCTTGGTCAATCAAATCAAAACTTAATCTTGCTTCAGAATGCCCAGCTTCTTTACTAAAGAATTGATTTGCAGCTTTCAAGACATATCTTGATTGTTGTAGATCCTTCTTACGAGTTTCCAAATTGTCCGAGGCTCCTACTAACTGGTTTAATCTCTCTTCTAATAACTGAGCATTGCTCACTTTTTCATCGATATCACTTGGTTTTGCAATGGGAGAGAATTCTTGGTCCTCGATATAAGGGGCCGGTTTCATGGCAACACCATGAGCATCCAGCTCATCTTTGAAGTACTTGTACTGTCTCTGGACATTTGCCAATCTTCTAATCTCTTCGACAAACGACCTTTGGAAAGTGTTCACTTTCGAGTTCAAGTCTCTGAATTCAATAGTACCCGATTCACCTAATGCGTAAACAGTATCTCTGCTGATTTCTGAAGGTATATAAAGCTGCACCAAGTTCACGTCCGCAGAGCCTAGAAGCGCCTGTTAGTACGTTGTCATTCTGCTCTATAAGCACCACTGGGTCCTTGTCAATATAGCTTCAATTAATCTCTTATCAATTTCCCAGCCAAAGCACAGCTCATTTAAACAGGAGCCAGCGCACGCCAAATACTCACGGAAAATAGCCTCCTCTTTCGCCATTGTAGTTCTATAGCAAGCAGTAGCAATAGTGGCTTCGGTAGCAGTGTTCAATGGTTGCACAGTTCCAGTGTTTAGCTGTTTTCGATGATAAACAGAGACCGTTCTCCCTTTTAAGTGATTGGAATTCCAAAACCTTTGCAGCCAAAAACAGAGCATGTTTTCGCGACCTTTTAACGAGCGGCCGCAGCGGTTTCGCGAATTTTTACCCTGAAGACCTCTCTGCTAGTAATATTATTATTATAACACTTGGTGAGAACTATTAGCATTAAAGATAGGTTATGGCTGGGTCAAGTAGTATGACAGAGACAAGAGAGTTTGGTAAACCACAGAGGAGGATCTTGACGGAGCAGGATCTCGAAAAATGGGAGCAAAGTGAAACGTATGAGGATGTGGTGCAGTTTGTCACTGATTTGGCTGATTCGGTAGCTGGTAAAGACAATGATGCTGAATGCCATGTTTCAGAGACCACACAAGGACTGGTGAATATATTGGATGAGGTGTATTCGATCGTACGGGAACACCCTGTGGTGCAGGACAGGAACACAACACGGTTTGGGAAGATTGAGTTCAGAGACGTGTACGATGAGATTAGTGACAGATCAGTGGAGATTATAAATAACAACATACCTGGTATTTCACAGCTAGAAGGCGCTTCAGAGGAGATATCTACGTATTTAAACGAGTCATGGGGGAATAGAACTCGTATTGACTATGGTTCAGGTCATGAATTGAACTTTTTGGCATTCTTACTCACTTTAAAGAAACTAAATATTTTCCATTCTGAAGATTGCACAGCTATAGTGCTAAAAGTCTTCAAAAAATATATCGCATTGATGCGAGTGTTCCAAAAGGAATATTGGCTCGAGCCAGCAGGATCGCATGGTGTTTGGGGGCTAGACGATTATCATTTCTTACCGTTCCTATTCGGTGCTGCACAATTATCAACACATCCATATTTACGCCCTAAATCAATTCACAACAAGGAAATTGTCGAAGAATTAAGCAAAAAATACATGTATTTAGAGTGTATCCATTTCATAAACACAATCAAGACCGCTTCATTGAGATGGCATTCACCAATGTTGGATGATATTAGTATTGTGAAATCATGGAAAAAAGTTTCCGAGGGTATGATCAAGATGTACAAGGCTGAAGTGTTAAGTAAATTACCAATTGTACAACATTTTTTCTTTGGATCTATATTGAAGGCTCCAGAAGGATGCTCACCACCAATTGATTCACATAACCATGGTGATAATTGTGATCATCAACACTTGGATAATGATCCTGATGAAAATTTACCAATGCATCAACATACTTGGGGTGATTGTTGTGGTATCAAGATCCCAAGTGCTATTGCTGCTAGTGAATCGAATAAACAAAAACCAATACCTTTTGATTAAATACATGTTATATGCGGGTCATAAGCTTCATTAATTATAACTATTTATAAAAGTAGTACCTGTAATCTACCAACCAAATCTCAATTGAGCTGCTGTAAAAACAGGAGGTTTCCATATCAATAACTCTGGTGTAATTGTACGTCTTTTTTTCTTCTCAGTTTTTTCATATTGAGCAACAATTTGATCACTTAGATAAATAACATGTTGACCTTTAAAATATTTCAACATTGAAAGTGTTTGCGCAGTGTGTAAAATATCCGTTGTGGTCATTGATGTTCTTGCACTAATCTCATCAATCGTAACATAATCACTATCATTTTCAATCAATAGTTTAATCATTGTATCTGCCCAATAAGCTCTATAAGAAAGCAAACCTAAATCTGATAATGGTTTTTCAGGTGAACCAACTTTCCCTTCCTTTTTGGATAACTCATATGAAAATTCAATCAATAATCTACCATACCCCATACGTTGATATTGTGGTAGTGTTAAGATACATGCTAAATTATAACCTTCAGCAGATTCTTTTTCCTTTGAAAAATAACCAACTAAATGATGTCCCTGTTCATCTCTTCTCGTCATACAATAAAATAAGAATGGATCAACGTCATAATATAACGTTTTATGATCCAAGAATAATTTGGAAAATAAACAAACATTACGACACCAAGTTCTTTGTTTTCTTCCATCAATTTCGAAAAATGATACATAATCATCTCTATATATCTCATTCCCTGGTGGATGTCTCAATGTACATTTGGATCTAAATCTTTCAAATTGCTTTTTGGATCCGAAAAATTGTAATGTAAAATCATCAATATAAATTACATCTTCTTCAGTTAATTCCACAGGGTATGGTGAAAAATACCATGGTTCAATCTCATGATTCCCCATAATCACTTTTGATAAATTACGCACTTTAGCCACTTCTCCTGAATTTTGTGCCATGGATCCACTTGTTCTTAATTTTTCAATCTCATCTTCCCTTGAAATCTCTTCAGTCCTTATACCTTGAACATTTAAATTATCCAAATCCATAACATCATCACCTTGGCCCGCACCAGTACCACCAGAGGGAGTTCCAGGTGCAACTGAGACCTCTTTACCATCTTTTTTCTTCTTCTTGTTCTTACTCTGTGTCTGCTTCTTATTATCCTTCTTTGGTGCCTCCGGTTTAGGAAATGTCACAGGCTTGGAGAAATCTATCCTGTCAAGCTCTATCCACTCATCCAAACGCTTATTAAACTCCACATAGTGCACATAGAACACTTTTCTGCCCTTTTTAACATGGATGGATAGTAGTTCAGCTAGTCTCTGTTCTCCTTCCTTCTCAGCATACACTTTACATCCAAGCACAAGCTCGTCAGCCGTGCATATTTTCACCTCTCCGCTCACCTGTTCCACAGGGGTCTCTTCCTTTTCAGCAGGAGTTCCAGCCATGTTTTTGATCCCCGAGTTGCTTTGGTTGTTGATGTTTGATATTTGCTCATCGTTGTCTTTCTTGTTATGGCGTTCAAGTAATCTCCAAAAATTTAGATCAACAACATGACATCCGGACACCACTATATAAACTATAGGAGCTACAAATATCTCAAATTTACACAAAGAAAAATTTCGTTATATTAGACCCTAATATCTCTGTCTGTAGTTCTCAGCATCAAATGGGATACCTGGATGCGTCTCGGGAGTAGCATCTGGGTCTTCTCTCCATATTTTGATACTCTTGTCAGCTTCACCGGTGATTAAACGCATACCTGTTTTATCAAAAGAACTGGTAAAGATACCAGACTCTGAATCCAGAGAGCCGGGCATCTTTGTAGTCTGCGTCTCTTGGAATTTATGACCGGTCTTCCAGTCATAAAATCCTAAAGAGCCGTTGTCACTACCTCTGAACAAGACATTATCTTGGTTTATCGATAGTGTATTGATAATACCATCGTAACGAGGAACGAAATTTTGCATGAATGCACCTTCGGGGAACTTCCATTGTTTGATATCATCTGGAGATGCAGTGGCAAATGAGTGTTCAGTTGGGTGTAGTGCTAGGGCTCTTATAGATTTCTTGTGATGCGTAAGAACGGTTTGTGTCTTTCCAGCAGCTAAATCCCATAATCTCACTGTTTTATCTGTTGATGTACTAACAATTTGAGGATCCGTGGCTTGACATTTGATGTTTGTTATAGGTTGTTTATGACCGGTTAGTGTGAATATACCTGTACTTGTTCTCATATCCCATACTCTAACAGTGGAATCCCTACTCCCTGTTACCAATACATCGAGAGTTGGATGCATATCCAAAGAGTATACACCAGATAAATGTCCATAATAATCTCTAATGACTTTATTTCTTTCCAAATCCCAACATTTCACTGTTTTATCATCACTACATGAGAACATGTAAGGGTGTCGATCCGAGATGGCAATGTCTTTCACAGTCATTACATGGCCTGTAAGCGTTAACTTCAATTGACCTGATGCAAGATCCCATATTTTAATTGTATTATCATTTGAACCTGATGCAAACCATTTATTCTCAGGCTCCACGGCTAACGAGCGCACCCAGCCTTTATGGCCACCCATCACTCTCATCAATTTCCACGGAGCATGCCATTCTGGTTTATCAGGTACGTAAAATTGTTGTTGTCTTTGTACTAAAGTTCTGGATGCGTTATGTTCTGTAGTTGGATCATGAAGCACCAATTGACTATCTTGGGCAACGGATTCTATCGTAGGTTTTTCTTGCCTTATTATGAGTTGATTATCAGTTTCAGCCTGATCTGGTTCGTCTTCTATTGTGACACTCTTTGTCTTTCTTGTTCTTGAGTTAATCTTGTCCTGTAGATATTTGGGTAGCTGTTGGCTATGTTTGTACTCTTTATTGAACCTGCTCTGTACGTATTCACTTTCCCTGAAGTAGATGTTAGTAATGAAAGGCCTGATGAGGGTTTAAAATGCAATACTCACTCATTACTATCAAATAGCCTCGTTTCTGTATCTTGGAATATCGCTGCTGTGCGATCTTGCAAGATGTCAATAGCTTTCTGTGTAAACATTGTTAGTATGTTGATCCAAGTTAAGCAGTGTTCTAGCAATACATACCCCGGTGTCCGCAGTAAACGCCATTCTGTTCTATATCACCTCTTTTAGTGTTATTACAATACTTTTTCAGCCTGTTCAAGTAGTTAAATTAGTGTTGATGTTTTTTCAGTTTTGGCCCTTGATCGCGGGGCTGCAAACCACCAGGAAAATTTAATTTCTACTCATCTCATCGCTTTGAAATGGAGAGCTTCCAAGAGATAATTTTTTTCCAACAGTTTGGCTATCTAACATGTCTGATATCAAGAGAAGCGCTGAAAGCGAGGCCGAGCAAAATGAAGTCAAAAAGCCAAAGTTAGAAGAGACTCCATCAGATGTCACACCAGCTGAGGGATCCAAAGGTATTGTAGAAACAGATGTCGGTATCACTAGATATATTTCTCAAGATCTTGCAGGATTTACGGGGACTTTAAAGCAAAGATACACTGATTTCTTGGTTAACGAGATTGACTTGGAAGACAACGTTGTGCATTTCAACAATGATGGGCTCCCTGATAAGAAAGAACGTCGTCGTGAAAGAAAAGAAAATGAAAGAGAAGCTGGTGAAGTTGCCAAAGCTCAAGAGACAAAACCAGAGGAAAAAATCGAGGAAAAACCAGAAGAATTTCAATTGGACCCTGCTAAAAGAATTGAACTTTTGGAAAAATTTGGTGAATCCGATTTGACCCAAATTGAAGCTCTATTGAAATCAGGTTCAAATTTCGAATCATCCAAAGTGTTTGACGACAAGAAAACTCGTGGTCAAATTCATCAATTGTTCAGAGAAGCTTTCCAAGGTAAGATTGATACCAAAACCACTGCAGCCAATACATTTCAGTTCTCATTAATTACACAAAAATCAAGAGCATTCAAACAAAAGCAAAAAATTGACACTAGAGATGAAAACGGTGTAGAAAATTATGGGTTAGGTCCATTGAAGGAATTTTTGCATTTTAATTTGTACAAGGAAAATAAGGATACAATGGAAGCGGCCAACTTGATTGCAAAGTTCTTGCGTTTACAACCAAAGCAAATAAGGTATGCAGGTACTAAAGATCGTCGTGGTGTCACTGTGCAAAAAGTTTGTATTTCCAAGATGAAAGTTGAACGTGTGAATGGGTTAAATAGAACCTTACGTGGGTTAAAGTTGGGTTCGTTCTCTTATCAAGATAGAGATTTAAAACTTGGTGATTTACATGGTAATGAATTTTTGATCACTTTAAGAGATGTTAAAGGTTTAGATGAATCACAATCCATTGATGATATTGCTGCCAAATCATTCACATCTTTGAAAGAGAATGGGTTCATTAATTATTATGGTATGCAAAGATTTGGTACATTCTCTATTTCTACACATACCATTGGTAAAGAGATCTTATTAGGTCATTGGAAAGAAGCTGTTGATTTAATTCTTTCAGACCAAGAATTCGTTATACCGGAATCCAAGGCAGCTAGAGCCATTTGGGCAGAAAGTAGAGACGCTTCCAAAGCTCAAGGAAATATGCCTAGAAAATGTATTGCTGAATCTTCATTCTTGAGACATTTAACCGGTGTTCGCAAAGAAGGCGACGATTATAAAGAACATGATTATTTCCAAGCTATCATGAAAATCCCAAGAAATTTGAGAATTATGTATGGCCATGCTTATCAAAGTTATATCTGGAATTCTATTGCCAGTTTACGTGTTGAGAAATATGGTTTGAAAGTTGTTGCTGGTGATTTAGTCTTGGATAACGCTGAAGAATCCAGTGAAATTTCCAATAACGATGAAGAGGAAGAAGCGTTTGAAGAAGATGTCAGAACTGATAAATTTCAAAGAGCAAGACCTGTCACAGAAGAAGAGGCCAACTCAGGAAAATTCACAATTCACGATATTGTCTTATCCACACCAGGTTTTGATGTCAACTATCCTTCAATCCCAGAGATCAAGGATGCTTACAAAGAATTAATGGGTAAAGATGGATTAAATCCAGATGAAATGACTAGAAAAGTTAAAGAATTTTCATTTGCTGGTTCTTATCGTAATTTGATTGGGAAAGTTAAAGGTCTTGAATATCATGTTAGACATTATGAAGAACCAACACAACAATTGATTTATACCGATCTAGAGTTGTTACATTTGAAAACCAAGGAGGAAAACAAGGACATTGAACAAATTTTACCAGAAAAAGGTGGTTCCAAAACTGCTATTATTTTAAAATTTCAACTTGATGTCTCTGCCTATGCAACAATGGCATTAAGAGAAGTTATGAAAGCTGATACAAGTCGTCGTAGTGATATGTGTGATGTTAAAGTTTAACATGTGTATATTCATAATAGAAATCTACATATATAGACATCATAATGATGATCTTTATTCATGATATAAAATGTATAAACCGCGTAAATATGCCAAAACTTTTCATAATAATTTAAAATGGACTTAAAAAGAAAATACAAATCTTGAAAAGTTGACATTTGAAGAATGAGATGTATGCTTGCTTCATTGTGAATTGCCAATGTGATATATGTACAAATTATTGGAAACTAATAATAAAAGTGATTAAATAAAAAAGAAACTTGTTTCATGACGACATAATGATACATTGTATCAAATTTGGAATAAATCAATAATCATCTGGATCATTGTTATAGTTGAAATCGTATGATGGTTTATATCTTCCTCTAGTCTTTGTTTTCTTATTTGTACTTTTTAATTTCTTTGATATCGTAGATTGCAGTGTTGTATTGGATTCTGGGGTTTCCATATCTTCTATAAGACCTGATAATTCCTTTTCTGTTTCCTTTATCTTATCTAATGGTGTTGGTGGTGGTGTGAAAGCTTTCAGTTTGGCTAGTGCATTATAAGGGACGTTATTCCATTCTGAATGTTTATCAACTCCAGTTGCAGTGGTGTTCCAAAAATGTTTTGGCTTGAATAAAACTTCTAATGCTGATAATTCATCATCACGACGATTAAAAAGCAGCATTGGTCTATGACCAGTCATCAAATTATCAAATGCAACTTCTTGATAAGTATAAAATTTCGTACTTGGAACTTTTGGGATAGCTGAGTAATCCTTCTTTGTCTTTTTAGCTTTCTTTGTTACAGATTTCTTTGAGTCATTTTGAGCTTGTTGTTTTAATAAGTTTTGATTACTTAGAGCATTGCATTTCTCTAGCTGCTTTTGTTTGGCAACTTTAGCAGCAACTTCAGCTTTAGCCTTCTCATCTGATGATGCAGTCTTGTTGGATTGATGTCTAATTGTGGCAATTTGCACAGTGTTGTGCTTCTTTAAAAACCCAGCTGAGGATCTCTTTGTGAGTTGTGATAGCATTCTAGGGTACGGAAGCTTCATCATTAAGGTATATTGTTGTCGAAACGAAATGATTGATGCTCAGATTCGCTTGTGTGTAGATAAGCAAATACTCCAAGGGTTGGTCCTCAGCTAATGATCGCTCTGTT
Organism: Hansenula lynferdii; assembly: GCA_030582155.1. Lineage (NCBI taxonomy): Eukaryota > Fungi > Ascomycota > Saccharomycetes > Phaffomycetales > Wickerhamomycetaceae > Hansenula > Hansenula lynferdii. The sequence goes on from JAKTWT010000013.1 coordinate 285,893, forward strand.
TTCAAAATTTGACCATTCGATCGTAAATTCGCGGAAACCGGCTTCGCGAACATTTGGATGGGCGGGTAAAGTCTGAAAGTCACGTGACTACAGAGCTATATAGATGTTTAGTTGTTCTACTTTCTATAGATGCGAAGTGTTCATGAGATTGAATGACTAAAGTTTCTATTATACAGCAACAGATCTAAATCTGCTGTGCGTTGGATCGACTGTAGCGTACGCCCCAACTCTTCTGTTAACAGCTTGGTTAGGCAATGTGCTTGCTCTTTTGACGTTTTGCAACTGAGCCTGGATGAATGCATACGAATCTCTTGATAATTGAATTGGTGGTGATTGTGAGCCTGTTGGTCCACTATAAGTAGAGAAATAGTTTGTGCTTGTTTCAGACATCACTTGGGATCCCGATCCAGTACTGTATTCACTACCAGACACCGAGGTTAATGATTCATCATCAGCATCATCGAAATCACTTATGCTCTCTGCACTTTCGTTATCACTATGTAAGCCAAAAACAGTGTCAGCATATTCTTGAGCTTCATCAGGCTCCGCGATCTGTGAAATCTTATGGATCTCCAATTTGGATTCGATTCTAGCAGCAATTGTTCTTCTCAAGAAATTTCCCCATAGTTCACGAATTAATTCTTCCCTCTCCTTTGCTTGTTGTAACTGGAGTGCATAATTGTCTTCCTCCTCTTCATCATAAACCACAGATCTTCTATTGATTGATTCATCTGAGGAGACCAGTTGCTTGTATGGATGACTTGATTTAGTCTCAGGTTGTAATAAATAAGGCTGTACTTTTGGTTCTTCCTGTATAAAGTTGGTTCCATATGGAGTTGAGAGGCTTCTATTCATTGTGTTTAATGCAGGGCCGGATACTTGTGATCTGAGCATTGGCGAAGATGCAACACGGTGTGGAGGTAACGGTGGAGGTACCCTTTGACTTGATGATGTAGTTGAGTTGTTAGAAATGACTCTTTGCTTTGGTTTTGGTGGTTCTGTAAATGTCCCCATTGGTTCCAGTCTATTTGGTGCATACCAATCATTGATCTCTCTTTTCAGCTCGGAAATACTTTTGGCTCTTTCTCTCTCCAATGGCATAGAAATCTTCTTTTTGTTCGTTGAACGCTTACTTAGTCTTCTACCTGTAGTTCTGAAGGCCCTCTTTAATGAAATCTTTCTCCATGATTTAAATTTTTTCTTGATGTTGATACCCATTTGTTTAAGTCTTGTCAACCAACCTATTTTGTACTTGACAGCTTTCGATCTTTTCAATGAAGCCTTACGATATAATGATGAATTGTTTCTTCTTAATGATTGACGTGATAATGATCTTGTGATAGTGGAGTGCTGCGATCTTGAAGCTGAGGAATTTGAAGGATTGCTGATCTGATATGTAACATTATCAGCTGTTGGGATTGAAAATTGTAGATCGGTATTTGATCCTGGAGCTGAAGTGCAAGCTGAACTTAGATAAGACGCGCGTTTTTGATGTTGATAACTTTGTTGGAAGCTTTGTTCAAATCTTTGTTCAAATGTTGTGTGATCTGGAATACTATCCTCTGGTATTGTGCCAGTAGCACCAAGTGCATTACTTTGAGCACTTCTTGAAGGGTCTAATGTTTGTGGTTGATCTGGCTTTGGATAAATTTGTTCGTATTTGTAGTAAGGTTCAACTTTTGGACCCCCTAGCTCCACCTCATCATCTTTTGAAATGTTTTGATTCATCAGGTCTTCTTCGCTTGGGAACTTGAAGTTCATTTGTGGTCCCTCGAAAGTATCAGCTCTCTTGTGTGCTTTTGTAGTGGTCATTTTGGTTGATATATTTGATGTAATGAAGGTAAAAACAGTAAGGACGAAACTAAGGAGGAAAACCAAAGAAAGATATATAAAGAAACCTCATAATAATTTGCAAGCACCAACATAAATCGCCATCTCTAATCTGGAAATTGGAGTGATCTGTGTGATCTCCATGCATATGGCTAGCAGGCGTTAAATTAGTGTCAAAAATAACCAACGGGAAATTTCGCGTGGCTGGCAGCTGGCTTGAAATCAAATCCGAGGGTGAAATGGTTGTCACGTGTAATTTTGAAAACCGGTCACATCGGTCAGGGCAGCACATCTCTTATAATACAAATTTATATTATGGTAATAACGATTAATGTTGCAACGAAGCTGTAATCTAGTATCGTCCTAGGCATTGGACCAATTTTGTTAATTAAATTAGGCACGCTACCCCAGCGGATGAAATATGGGACTCACTGCTAGTAAACCAGACCACACGAGGCAAAATAATGAAGAGATCACAGTGGTTGAGAAAGAGCTTCAAGCTGAGAATGCGTTAAGTGATGATAATGGCGCCCCTGAAGAAGAACCGTTTTGCAAAGAGACATCGATTCCCCATTACACTAATTTGGTAGAAGGTGCACCGGGATATTATGCTTCAGATGGTCAATTTTACTATTATCAAGATGGAGATCATCTGTATTATAATCAAGATTATTCCACAGATAATAATGTGGGTTATGATTATCAACAAAATCCATTATTAGAGGGAACCGATATGGATTACCAGACACAAGTATCGTATCAAGAAGATTATAATCAGCCATATTCTGAGAATACCGAGTATCAGGCCGCAGAACATCAATTGGAACAGACTGAGAATCAGGATGATAATGGCGATGTAGAAATGGATGAATACGAAGAAGGACAGGAGGATTATGATGAAGATGATTATGAAGAAGAAGAAGTTGAATATGATGCAGATGCCAATTACAATGAAGGTTATAATACAGGTTATGATGCTGGTTACCAAGAGGGATATAAACAGACATATGATTGGTATCAAGTCGAATTGGAAAAATTCACACAAGAGAGTAAATACCATTTGACATATGATAGACTACCCAAAGATACAAAGAAATTCTGGAAGCAGCGTTATTCACTTTTCAAAAAATTTGATCAAGGTGTATTTATGACCTCTGAACTTTGGTATTCAGTTACACCGGAAGATATTGCCCTATTTGTTGCCAAATTCATAAAAGCTTGTAATCCAGAATTGAAAACCATTGCGGATGTGTGTTGTGGTGGAGGTGGAAACTCTATACAATTTGGTAGAAAATTTGATAAAGTTATCGCTATGGATATCAATGATGATAATTTATTTTGTACAAAGAAGAACTGTGAGATATACGGTGTGGGTGAAAAAGTTGATTGTGTACAGGCAGATTGGACCAGACTTAAGGGGACAGAGTATTATGAATATTTTAAAGATGAAGTGGATTTGATTTTTTGTTCACCACCATGGGGTGGACCAGCATATAAAGGTAAAGATTTTTTCGATCTTGACCTATTACTACCATTACCTATAAAGAAACTTCTCATTTCATTCAAGGAAATAACACCAAATATTGTCTTGTTCCTACCTAGAAACTCCAACTTGGAAAGATTATCACAAGTTACACATGAAGTATTTGGTGATGATGCCAAATGTCGGATTTTGTACACTTATTGCGAGGGCTTTATCAAAGGTATAACAGCATTTTGGGGTGATAAATTCATGCCAGAGAATTATCAATATGCTGGAGGTCAAGTGCCCATTGATACGTTTGATAATAATTTACAATTTAAAGAAGCTAAACAATTCGAATCTACTGAGTATAAGAAGAGGGATGATAGAAAAGACGCTGTGCCGAATGCTAAACAACGGAAGAAGCAAAACGAGGTTATAGAATTGGATTATTAGGGAACTGTATATGATGAGCATGAAATTAATATAAAGTAATAATTAGCTTACAATGTGTGTATAGTAATATCTTCGATCTTGATTAGGAATTGAAATGTTTTGTTTGATTAAATATTTATACAATGTAATTGGGTATATGATTGTTTCTGTTTATATTGGTCTTAATTTATGATTATCTGGTAAATTACTCAGATGATCAGTATTTAAAGGCCTAAGGGATTCATGTCTTCCTGATTCTCTTCTTGATTCATTTGAATTAATTGTGTTCATAAGTCCTTCTCTTACACGTTTAGCAGATTGAAGAGCTTTGATTACTTTTTCCTTGTTTCTCAGTTCTTGTTTCAGTTCAAAAATTTCATCTTCTTGTTCTTTCATAATCATATCCACATCGCTATCTGAGGCATGTTTACTTGGTGAATAGACATCAGAGTTTTGATGTGAATGAACATTTTCAGGTTCGAGCCCGGATTTGTTTTGCAATTTCAATTTTAACTGATTTTCCAAATGACTGATGTATGATTTATACTCTTCAATCTCTGCATAAGTTTTCTTGAAGAGTTCTTCAACTTTGAGTATTAGTTGTTCACCTGATTCTCCCATGTCACGATCACTCAATCTTGATAGCATATCGTTGATTATATCGTTTTTCAAAACAACTTTCTCTGCATTTTTTTCATCAATTAATCTCTTGTGTTGTTCAAGTCTTTCGATTAAAATACGATTTTCAGCAAGTAGTTGTGCAATCTCTTCTTTTGTATGGGCATCCACAGAGGTAGAAGTCACTGAACCTTGTATTAGAGAGTCAATAGTTTGTGGTTTGTTCTCTTTGAGACTTTGTATCTCCTCAGCTTGATTTTCAACTTGCAATCTTAATTTTTCAATGATTCTATCCTTTTCACTATTACCATCGACTTCATGTTTCCTTACTGTTAAGCTAATATTTTTAGCTCTAGCGGCAAATCTCACAGTGTTAACAGTTTCAGCCAATGCAGTTTGACTTGTATGAATTGTACAAAGTACACAAACAAGTGAATCACCTGATAGGGCAGGTTGTAAGATTCTTGTCAATTTTGAATCTCTATATGGTATATGACCGGAGCTTGATGATGCCGATGATAGTTTCACGATAACACTTCCCAACGCCAATAATGATTTATTAATGAAAGAACCTTCTTTACGACGTTCTTGTTGTGCAGTGGCTCTTTCCGAACCAGCCAAATCACACAGTGATAAAGTACTCATTGTTTCAATCCCCGTGACAACATTTGTTGTAGAGACTCTTACCAAAACAATAGCATGCGAACGGGAACTTCTAGCATTAAAATCAGTTTCACCTGTTCTTCTGTTTAAATCACCCTTATGTATAATTGTTAAGAGTTCTTGTTCAGTAGTTACAGGTTCCTCCACCAGACCAATGACTTTGACACCATACCCTGGGACATCCCTTATTTTCAATTCTGTTTGAGCATTGTTTACCAACGGATTTGATAATGAATTCATATTTAACAAATCAAAAATTCTTTCATTATAAATCTCCAAATATGAAACTTTCAACTCATGTTTATATATCTCCTTATCAGAATTAGATATATGTCTAAATATTTCACTTACTGATAATGGAATCACACCAGGTTCTTCACGCGTACCGGACATTGAATATGTCTTACCTGAACCTGTCATACCATATGCGAAAACCGTGGCATTATATCCATCCATTAATGAATTTATTGAAGACTTAACTGTCTTATCATAAACCTCTTGATTGCTCACCGATGGGTGGAAAACATGATCAAATTTGAATTCACCAATTTCACCATGTTCAATCGAGTCATTTGTTAAAAACCAAGGATCTCTTATAAATGTTGTTGATGGTTTAGCTCTAACTGCAACAGATATTGTCCCAGTGTAAGGTTGTGATTGTGAAACAAAAGATGGAGTCTGAGGTCTTGATGAGCCTAGGGACATTGAACTGCTTGGTCTTTCCCTCACTGGAGAGAATTGCCTATCATATCTTGATATCGTACTTGGTGGTCTGAATGAACTTGATGGTGTATTCGCCCTTGAACTTGGTCTTAGATTTGGTGTTGATGGCAGACCTGATTGGTTCTGACGCCTAGGTGTTTGACTCCGTGAGTACATTCTTGATTTGTGTTTCAAATGTGAATTTTAGGGCAGGCTGGTGTACGTTACTTTTACCTCTTCACAAAGATAACACTTGAAGTGCATTTGAAAATATAGTAAATATAATATTATGCGGGAAATGTAAACAAACGGGTAAAAAATAGGTTTTCGCGGAATTTGGTACACACACGTGAATTTGAATAGGGTGCGTTTAGAATTACAAGCTGCAAAGCAATATCATATCAAAAAGGTCATAAAAAGAATTAAAAAATTATAAAAATATATAGCCCTGCTGTATAATGTGTATCTTCAATAGCCAATCAACAGTGTTTTTTTTTTTTGGATAGTGTTGTATATAAAGAATGGATATTGGAAATCTAAGCAGCTTTAGCTAAACCAACAGCATCATTACCGATATCGTAAATTGAATAGAATTTACGTAGGAATGAATCACCCAAAATAGCTAATGGACCAATTGGAGCTGGGAAATCTAATGGAGTGAATGAAGAGATACATGAACCTGAAACTTCCAAAGTGTAGTCATATGGACCAATGGTAAAATTGTAACCATCCAAGTTGAAAGTTAAATCTGGTAAGCTATCTCTAGTTTCACAATCAACAGAGTATTGACCGGACCATCCCTTTTTAGCACCGATTTCAGAGTTTAAAATTTCAGCTAATCCAGATGGTAAAGCGATTAATGAAGTACCAGTATCAATAGCAGCACCAGTGTTTTCCAATTCAGCATATTCATCACCTAATCCAATACCATTGAATTTAACTTCCCAGTAAGCCTTACGACGAACTGGTAACCAAGTGATTTTACCACTATATTTGGATTCATCATACCCACCAAATGTGGCAACACCACCATCTTCACTTTTATCGCTATCACCCAAGTAGAATGCAAATTTTGGTTCATCTAACAACCCAGCGTTAATAGCTCTATAGACTGGTGGAACAATCTTGTTTACAGAAATTGTATCATAAGCTAAACCCAAGATACCATCAAATTTACCAAAGGCAAAAGCTAAACCTGGTTCACTGGTAGCTTCAGCGAAATCTTGCTTTGGGATGATCAAGTCACCCAATTGTAGAGTATCTTGAGAAACATAACCTTCTAATGAACCGGAACCATATCTAATGGCAAAATCTGAGCCATTGGATTTATAAGTTGAAGAAGCTTCATGGTCATATTTGGAATGCAAATAACAAGCCAATGAAGAACAATCAGTACTTGGAACCCACAAATTTGAAGAGCCTGTATCTAAAATAACTTTGAAAGGTTGACCAGGGGTACCAATTTGAATCTCAGTATAATATTGAGCATTCAAATAATTGGTTAATGGGGTTTCATGAGTACCCAAGATACCTGGTAATTCAGATTCTGGGTAAGCTTTTTGGAAAAGACCCAAATATTTTTGGCCCATTTGACGAACGTGTTCATCAAAAGTGGCATCTTTCAATTGATCATCAATTGGACGCTTGTGGATTTTAGCATTGTGAACTTTAGCTTCAGTGGAGTCTGTGAAAGCTAAGAGAGCAACTGCTAAAGAGTAGAGAGCAGTGAACTTCATGGTTGTCGAGTGTTGGTTCCTTGTCTAGTGTTGATTCCTTGGAGTAGCCCTTCCAAATTAAAGAATGCGTTGGATAAGTGGCGGTTCCAGTGGGTTTTATCAAGTGTGAGATGTTTTCTAGGGAGAAATCTGGAGGATGGCAAAGTGCTCACTTGATATATAAATAACCGCCGAAAGTGGCGAACACTGTTTGCCCAAAAGAGCATAATTGTGTGGCGCTTACCGGGGAATTGTGCCAATTTGGGTGCTAGGCTGGAAACGACTTCAAACGAGCAGGGGATATTTGCAGGGTATCTAATCCTGCCTGGTAATTGTATAGAGTTGTTTACAGTGTTGCCTTGTCTATTGTCTCTATGTTAAACATCTCTGCTGGCTCAAGCTTGTGCTGTTTGGGCCTAATTGTGTCATTACTGATAACTTATCGATTAGCAATCTCCTGCGAGTCGCGACGTCATTTTGAGTTAAGGTTATAGTATGGCGGGTTGAGATCTATCTGGCTACTATATTTGGAATCGAGATGTTTCTAGTTCTTAAACAGCTGTTACTATTGTCTATTGTGTCTTTTCTGAACCATCATTCTCTATTCTATAGGTTACTAGTAAATTCTATTGACAGCTAGCTCATGAGATTCCCACCATATCGACTTAAAACAAGCTGATCTGCCGCAATAAGGACGAGTCCGATGACTATATTAATATTCTCATCATGATCGCTCTATACAATTTTATTAGACGTAGTACAAGATGCTATATATAACATTAATAACTAAACATAAGCCAATAGTCTTCTATCGATTGATAGCCTTATAAAGGTTAATACCAACACTTCTCCCATAATCATTGCACCGGTAAACCCAGCCAATTTATAAAAAGATAAAATTAATAAAGCACGATCACCAGTCTCCACAGGGACAAATGAACCTGCAATAACACTCCCAACCATGGATCCAGGTGCTAATGATAATAAATATAATCCCATTTTAGCATCTGCATCTTCTATATAATCAAACCATTGACCAAGACAAGCTGGACCCAGGGAAAAATATGGCCCCGCTGAAAATCCAAATAATAAAATAAATCCAGTATATAAGTTAATATCTTCATTCTTGATAGATCCTATCCATAGTCCCAAAATAGAGACAGATGAAAGCATTAACCATATAATTAATATATTACCCCTGCCAAGTTTATCAGCCAATATACCTGGGATAACTCTACCTGGGATACCTATAGCGCTATACATCATCACATAATATGTAACAATCTTTGCCTTTGGTGCAATTAAATCACCATAATAATCCAAGTAGAAAATAGCTGGAAAGATACCAATACCACCAAGGATGTTTGAAAATAAAAACAATAAAAACTTCCAGTCTTTCAATACAGGACTCCATCTTGAAGCGTTATTTATCACTGTATATGGATAATTTTTTAATTTTTCCCAACCAAAAGTGGAATTAGCCAATGTTTGAGGTTTATGAACATGCCTCTGTTCCAATCTCATTGGTGTCAATGTTACCACAAGGGTACTGATTGGAATACTAACAAAAGCCATTGTCATTGTAGTCCATTTAAATCCATGATCATCAATCATATATTTGAAAACTAATGGCCATATTATACTACCTGCACAACTGAAAACAAAACATATTGAATAAGCAAATGCACGTTTTTTATTAAACCATTCTGATGTACTTTGAATACAACATACAAAAACCATTGCATTACCAATAGAAAACAAAATAGCTTGGAAAAAATAGACTTTCCATATTGAATCACTCGTTGCGGTGGATAACCCAAACAAGCTAACAATTTGTAAAAGACAGCCTATAATGAGTTGTGATCTAATACCAATACAATGAATTAATGGTAGTAAAAGTGGATGTAAAATGTATAGGAGACATGCCTGTGTAGCTCCAATCAATGCTAATGATTGAGATGAACTGTTCGGGTATAACTCATTTTGATAATATGTTTGGAAAGTACCATATGTGTTTACCAAACCGTACCCCATTGTTGTACCTAGTCCACTCCCAACGACAACAAGCCATCCTTTACCACCTTCTGGATATTCATCTTCATCTGTCACATCCACAGCCGTGTCGTTCTTGGCTTTTTCAAAATTGTTCTCCTGATTCACCAACCGTTCATCTCTTGGTTCATCTCTGACTTGCTCGATATCTTGCATCTTTAACCAGATCTGTACAACGTTGTAGAGGATCCAGTATCAATATACAAGCCATGCGACTTACTTGTTTCTTATACAACATTTAACTCAAACACAATTAGTCATCGCTTGTCCAGACTCCACAGTTCCATCTCGCCTCTCGCCTATAATCTATTTCTCTATTATTTCCCTGCATTCATACAACAAGTAGCTGATGATTCATTATTCTCTGTTTGGTAAATGTTTAATGTTGTTTACTGTGTAGCCTTGTCCATTATCTCTATGTTAAACATCTCTGCTGGCTCAAGCTTGGGCTGTTTTGTTTCATTACTTATAACTTATCGATTAGCAATCTCTGTAAAAATACAACTTGGTAAGGCTTAACGCTTAGGTAAGCAAGCACCAGCTAACATGAAAAGTGAATACTATACAGAATGAACAATACAGCATTAATAATTGTAGTGCACAACCTCAATTTATAACAAACTATACGATTGACATTGAAGAAAATCCAAAATCTCTATTTATACTTGTAGATCAATCACTGGTGTGATCACCCAAGGTGATAATTTTTATGTACACTCTTAAGCAAATTCTATTCTAGAATCTAGAATCTATATCAAAACATATTTTGGGTTAAGGTTATAGTAATATGGTGGTTGAGACCTTATCTAGCCACTATATTTGAAACCAAGATGTGTCTAATAAGTTATATTGTATGTATGAATTCTAATTCAAGGGAATCACTGCTGAGTCTTTTCGGAATCATCAGTCTTTGTTCTAGTATCATCACTGGGTTTCAGACTGGCTATTATATTACGGGGAACTAGTTTTAGATGCTGTGATTTCTCTTCATCACAATTTTCCCAAACAGCTTGAGCTAACGCCAAAGAGCTCATGATTAAAAGCAAAATCATTATATTCTCCAGATTCACAACGGAAGGTAAGATGTACTGAGCTTTAGCAACACTAGCGCCCCGATCCACCGCACTATTATAACCTAAAATGTAAAACCCATAAATTGAAACTATACTGCAAAAAATAATCAACTCTTTATTCAAATAAAGGTCATTTGACTTGGTATCACTCAATGAATAATGATCTTTTTGGATTGTATAGATCTTCATTAGCCCAGTCATGACACAAAACATTGCAATTCCCAGCATTTTAATGTTAGATTCACTATTGATGAAAAATTGAAGATAATGGTTAAACAAGTATATATTTTGTATCAATGAATATCTCTTCAATAGTTTAGCTGTTTCCCTAGATTTTTTAATGGAACATTCTTGTGCTATTATCCCTTCAAAAACCATGAAAGCAAACATTTCCACAGAGAGAATCAAGAATTTGATCCATAATTCCAATGGAGAATCAACCCCCCAAATCGGAAGAGTTCTTTTAGAATCAATAGCCCATTTTGAAACTCTTTGCAAAAACGATCCAAGCAAAGTTAAAATAATCAGTGGTGTAAAGCATTGATACAGAATGGAGCTCTCATCATTTATAACATTGGTATTTAGTAACCAAATTGACAAAATGAAAAAATCAAACATCATTATAGTGCAGCTCAATTTTGGATAAGTTACAAAATTCTCCAAAGATGATTGAGGTTGAGCAAATGTGACCACTAGTTGAGAGGTGTCCTTGGGGTGATATTCAGTCAAACAATACATTCCATAATTATCATCATAGAACTCCAACTCTTCACCTTTTATAACAATAGTATTGATAATATTTCCAATCTTATAGCTGTCATTCAACGTAAACCCCTGATAAGGTGTGCATACACCTTTGAAAACCAACTCTTCATTGCAGGGATTGAGGTTTGCTTCGTTCTCTACATGAAAGCTTATAGAGAGCCGATTCAAACTCTTTTTATCTGCAGCACCACCCATACGATAAATCAACACATTTGTATTTTCTTTAGAATTATTGATCACTTTGATTCCACTGTTGTATTCACTATTGTCAATTGCAAAAAAAGTCTTGAATCCTATCCCAGCAGCAGCCAGTGGCACAATAGACCACAAGAGAACCAAGCAGGGCTTCATTATCTTATCAGGGGTTGAATTCTAATGTTGGTTGAATAATGGAAATAAAATGTCATATATGGTTTTTTCTGTGGGCAGACGCAAGAAAATTAAGATTCATCAATTCCCAAGATCTGCCGCGATTCTCCAAGAAGGACGATTATATCCGGTGACAACATCTACAGCTTTAATTGATTAAAGATGCCATGTTATTAGCCCCAAGAATCAAACATATGCCAACGGTCTTCTATCCGTTGATAACCGTATAAAGATTAACATCAACACTTCTCCCATAATCATTGCACCAGTAAACCCGGTCAATTTATAAAAAGATAAAATTAATGTAGCACGATCACCAGTCTCCACGGGAACAAATGAACCTGCAATAACACTCCCAACCATGGATCCAGGTGCTAATGATAATAAATACAATCCCATTTTAGCATCTGCATCTTTTATATAACCAAACCATTGACCAAGACAAGCTGGAGCTAGGGAAAAATATGGCCCCACTGCAAATCCGAATAATAAAATGAACCCAGTGTATAAGTTTAAATTTTCATTCTTTATAGATCCCATCCATAATCCCAAAATAGAGACAGATGAAAGCATCAACCATATAATTAATATATTACCCCTACCAAATTTATCAGCCAATATACCCGGGATAACTCTACCTGGGATACCTATAGCGTTATACATCATAACATAATATGAAACAATTTTTGCCTTTGGTGCAATTAAATCACCATAATAATCCAAATAGAAAATAGCTGGAAAGATACCAATACCACCAAGGATGTTTGAAAATAAAAACAATAAAAACTTCCAGTCTTTCAATACAGGACTCCACCTTGAAGCGTTATTTATCACTGTATATGGATAATTTTTTAATTTTTCCCAACCAAAAGTGGAATTAGCCAATGTTTGAGGTTTATGAACATGCCTCTGTTCCAATCTCATTGGTGTCAATATGACCACAAGGGCACTGATGGGGATATACACAAAAGCCATTGTCATTGTAGTCCATTTAAATCCATGATCATTAATCATATATTTGAAAACCAATGGCCATATAACACCACCTGCACAACTGAAAACAAAACATATTGAATAAGCAAATGCACGTTTTTTATTAAACCATTCTGATGTACTTTGAATGCAACATACAAAAACCATTGCATTACCAATAGAGAACAAAATAGCTTGGAAAAAATAAACTTTCCATATTGAATCACTCGTTGCAGTGGATAACCCGAAAAAGCTAACAATTTGTAAAAGACAACCTATAGTGAGTTGTGATCTAATACCAATACAATGAATCAATGGGAGTAAGAGAGGATGTAAAATGTATAGGAAACATGCCTGTGTAGCTCCAACCAATGCTAATGATTGGGATGAACTGTTCGGGTATAACTCATTTTGATAATATGTTTGAAAAGTACCATATGTGTTAATCATACCATACCCCGTTGTTGTACCTAGTCCACTCCCAACGACAACAAGCCATCCTTTACCACCTTCTGGATATTCATCTTCACCTGTCACATCTACAGCCGTGTCGTTCTTGGTTTTCTCAAAATTGTTTCCCTGATTCACCAACTGTTCATCTTTTGGTTCATCTCTGACTTGCTCGATATCTTGCATCTCCAACCAGATATGTGCAACGTTATAGAGGATCCACTAACAATATACAACACAAGCGACCTACTTCTCTCTTATAGAACCCAAATACAATTAGTCATCACTTGTTCACAGTTCCATTTCACCTATTTCTCTATTATTTCCCACTCACACAACAAGATGATTCACAATATTCATCGCCGTGTTTTTTACTCTTTAGGAGTTTAGCCGCAAATAGGCACCAGAAACAGCGCGTTTGAGCCCTGGCCAGCACTCAGTACGGGCACCGAACGCCGCCTAGCAAAAACATAAATTATAAACTACATACTCAATCCACCGGTGGAAAATATGTCCATTTCATTACTATACATCCATCACCAATCGTCATCTTCCTCTTCTTCATCACTGTCAGCATTCATCTTGCCCGCACGGTCTTTCAGAGCAGCAGCTAGCCCACCAGCTAATGAACTCTCCTCTTGCTTCTTAGCCATCAACGCAGCTGCCAATCCACCAGCTAAATTGTTCTCTGAAGAGGCCGTTGTAGTGGCAGGTGTAGATCTGTCATTACCATTGACATAGCCATTGGTCTGTGACGCGACAGGTGTAGATGCCTGGCTTGGTGCCTCGCATTCCACAACGTACGAACCAGGGACCCAACCTTCTTTAGAACCATCCAATGTTTTGGCTAACCACCATCCATTTTGTTCTTTCCTCAAAATGTATACAATCTGGTCTTTGGATATTGGTAGTTCTGACCCACTTCCTGTGCCGACAAAATCATAAGCAGCTTTAAATGTTGGATCTTTTGGCTTAGCAGCAGCAGCTGGAGGCGGAGGCGGTGGAGGTGGTGTAGACTTAGCCACTGGTTGTTGTGTCTGTACTGGTACCTGTACTTGTTGATTATGTCTTTGAGGTGGTTGTGGTACACTCTTCTTTGCAGGTCTTGGTGGTGGGACTTTTCTTTGTGTGGTGTGAGGTGGGACCGCATGTTGCTGTTGAGGTTGATTTGGATGGTAAGCAGCAGAAGCAGCGGCAACAGATTGTGTATTGTTAGATGTGGTAGGTGCTGCACTGGCACTATAAGATGTTGGCTGTTTTTGTTGTTGTGGGACTTGGAATCCACCAGGAGCAGGTGGGGGGACTTTTCTAGTAGCACGAGGTTGACTTGTTGGAATGTTTGTATTGCGTTGTCTCGGTGTAAAATCTAATTTATCAATACTTGTGGCTTTTCTCTTTGGTTTTTGATGAGATTTTGAACTAGCTGGATTACCATGACGTACTTGAATAGTACCGGATTTATAAAAATCACTATGAATTGGTGCAGTGGCACTGACTTGGGTCTTAACAGTATGATATTTTCCTGGTTTTTTCTGATATTTAATCGTAGTGTCAATTTCTACCCTGATTCCATTATTCAATTTTTTCAAATGTGTAACAAACTCAGTCTTGAAAGGGATATTCAAAAATGGATCTGGTAAAGTAGAATTTTTCAATGAAATAGCAACCCAATCATCTTGTAAATTCGATAATCCCAAATAACTAATATTGGAAATTGGAATCGAGCTTTCTAAAGTGTATGAAACTTTTCTTTCAATAACTTGATGAGCAACAACATAGATAGAACTAGAAGTGACAAAAATAGTTCTTGGAACTCTTTGTGATGATCTACCAAACTTGGCATGTAAAGTCTCAGCATTTGAAGAAAATACAATCTTATCTTTAACACCAACTTGATTTTTAATGAAAGAACCTCTGGTGTTATGTTCATTTGCACATAAATAATCACCCAAAAATGCTCTGTATCCTAATAATGACATTGAACGACGTTCCTTTCTTGAACCCAAAAGTTGATTACCATAATCGCGTAATTTTTCATATTGATTACCACCTTTCTTCTCTCTCCAAGTTCTTTGAATCTTAATTGCACTATCAATTTTTCTTTTTTTGGTAACGTCTCCAAGCTCTTTGAATTCTTGCAGCCATATTATACCAATATCTATCTCTTAAGCTTTCCAAACCAAATAAGGTTTCAGGTGTTTTAATAAACACTTTACTAACACCCATTTGATACTCCGATGTTGGGATACCAGCATCTTTCAAGATTTGTACGACACCGGTTTTAGCATCACCTTCCCAAATATAATCACCGGCATATGAACATTTTGGAGATAATAGATAGAATCTTTCAGCAAACTTATCAAAAGTTTGACGATATGCAAAACCGGCTCTTCTAATACGAACATTTTCTTGTAAACCTAAATATTTAACTTGATGCAACACTTGCTTTTCATCATACTCAGATGGTGATCTATTTTGATTAGGTTTGATTGTTCTGATATACGAAGGTGAAGATTTGGAAAGTGTATCAACCAATTCATTAGCACTCTTGATGATCTTATCACCAGCTGTAGGAGGTCTTCTCTTGGAACCTTGATCCACAGTCTCTGGGAATAAGATATGTAAAAAATCATTAGATGATGTACCCACCATATCCAATAAATCTTTCAACATTTGATCCTTGTTCTTATCAGTCATACCGTTAATATCATAAGTCACATCACCTGCATAATGCTTTATTAAGAATTTGGATTGTCTTAATTCGAAATGTTTGTTTGAAGTGACAAGATTTAATCTTTGTGCAAATGATTGATCTGCTGCACTAGAATCAGCATGTGCAGTGGCACATGAATCGTTTAATGCTGCGAAAATACCTGGTGGTCTTTTAGATTCGATCAAATCACAAACAACTTTATTGTTGAAATAATTGATTGGTGTCCATTGGATTTGTTCTTTAACATATTCATCTTGCTCAGATTTTAAAGTTAATTGAATGAAAATTTGTTGTAATTTTTCATTAACATAATTGATACAAATTTGTTCAAATGAATTATGTTCAAAAATTTCAAACCCATAAATATCCAATATACCAATTGATTTGGATGCACCTCCAATGGTTTGTAATGATTTGTTGACTCTAGCCACAATCCAGTCGAAAAGATTGTTATATAAACCCTTAGCCAATGCATCTCTCACCGCCACTGCTTGTGTAACGTTTAATGGAACATCATAAACGGATCCTCTTCTCATACCATGTGAAGTTTCCATAATACGTTGAGTAACAGATTTGATCAACATTTCTGAATCAACTTGTAATAAGTAAGCAACAAAATCCGTGACAGATGTATCGCGAACCTGTGAATTACCTTCATCATTTTCAATAAATGTAATGTTACCAATCCATAAAATCGCTGCAAGAACTCTAAAAATTTCATCTTGTTCAGGTTGTGTAACACCAATGGTTTGCATAGCAGCAATTGTATCTTTAAAGTCTTTCAAATCATCAATGGAATCCACCGTGATACAACCCGCTTTAGAGGTGTAGACATAACGATCGGGTTCTTGGACACCAAAAGTTTGTCTATAATTCTCAGATGCACCTTTGGTGAATTGATAGAAAATATGGAAATTTCTTTCGTTTTTAATTTGACCAACAACTCTTTGCTTTTCAAGTAAATAGTTTGTAATATTACCACTGACTGGCTCGAATTGAGAATTGAATTGAATTTCCAAGTATTTACCATGTCTTGAACTGTTATTATTTCTCAAAGTTTTAGCACAACCGAATGACTCAAGCAAAGGATTGGTAGCCAATACAATATCTTTAATTTGTTGAATTTGTTGAGACGAAGAGCTTGAACCTGAAACCGCAGCAACATATTGCATAATTCTCTTTGCAGCTTCAGTTTTACCAGCACCAGATTCACCTGAGATGATAACACATTGTGATTCATTATATGCTTTCAAGTTATAGAACATTGATTCAGCGATTGAGAAAACATGTGGTGGGACTTCTAATCTGTTTTTCCCCTGGTATGATTGTAATACTTGATCTGTATAAATACCCAAGTCTCTAAATGGGTTGACAGAAATCAAGACATGACCGATATATGTATAAATTGTACCATTGTCGAATCTTTTCTTCAAATTGTCATTGATGGATTCATCAGAAATCTTTGTAAGTAGAGTTAAATCTGAAACACCAACTTCTTTTTTCTTTCCAACATCAAAAGTAGCCTTTTGAATACCATTCCTCTTTGGTGGCTGTTGTTTATTGGATCTACCGACTCTCTTAGTAATACCCATTTTGAAATGTGAAAGACAGCGTCTTTTGTCGTATCAATGAATGAATATCTATGAGTAGTGATTACGTGTAGCACACTAGTTGAGTTGAGGTTTGTTGTATAAGCAAATGTGTTGGATCAATGTTCAAACACACTACAAGTTGTCCTTTTTTCGATAATGCCGGATCTTATATCAGCTGCTGCGCCGAACAAAAGAGCTACTAAAAAATTCGCGGTGGCTTCTGAGGTTGGTGATTATCGAAGGGTCAATATGTGTGGTGATGGTAGGTGGCTATTATAGGTAAAAGAATGTTGATATGTACTTCTTTTCATCACACTGTTAATTTATAGTGTTGTTTATGGTGTAATTATAGCTTATTTGTTAGCGGCGTAGGATTTGTAATTATACTTCGCGCTTTTTTTACGCCTCTATACTATATAGTAGATTGAGCTATCTTTCTTTTGTTAGCTACAACGTTTGGATTAAACAAACTAGTTACCTATATTCCCAAAGTATGTAAAACCAAATTAGCAATGCGTTATTTATGTGTCATGTCAAATCATTTCATAGTAGCTGATGAGTAAAATCAAAAGTTCAGCAACAGCTTAAAAGTTAACTCTGTTATTTGGTTCCATCAAAACCTTTTTAACCTCTTCATTTTGAACCAAACCTGGATTGTTGAATGGGTTGCTTGATGTACTCATATTTATATCGGCACCACTTTCAGATGAAACAGAACCACTTCTCTCACCATCCACTGATGTGGCTGATGATCTTCTTCTTTCATATGGGATATATTTCTCTTTACTGTTTTGGTAGTAACTTTGGACACCTGAGTTTGTCTTAGTGTTCATTTGACCATGGGTATGTTTGGACCCATTAATCATGTTTAAGTATTTATCGAAAATTCCTGACATTGTTTATAATTGTTGACTCAAGTTATAGTTATAATAAAATCAAGTTGATTATACTGACATAAGAAAACAAAACTTTCCTGACATTGGTTGGAATTTGTCTCAATTTATATCCATTTCCCAGATCAAAAGAACTCCACATTTCTAATTACTCATGCTACTTGAGCTTATCAGTGATTTCATAGCGTAGCTAGTTCTAGGTTTGAAGGTGGGGAGCAATTACTAACAATCTTGTATATGACAAAACTGTGTATGACGTGCCTTTACAAAGCAAAGCAACCAATGAAGAGCTGTTCCCCAACTTAATCTATGTGACGATGTATTCTGTTTCACAATTAGGAAATGATACGCTCAACGTTTGGAGAATTGATGACATCGCATTTGGAGAAATGACAGCGGTAGGGACCATATCTCCATAAGTGTCAGCACTTATTAACACAATTGCTAAGCAAAGACCCGTTTGGGTTAATAAGGCCGTGATCCTGATTATGATTATTTGGTAATATGCTTGGAAATTTATATTATTGAACGCTTACGAACTTTTCAAACGCTCCAGATCTCATAGACCATCATAGAGACTCGACGTCGAGCTTACATCACGAAATACACTAAAGCTGACCGAGAAAACAATGTTGTATATATATGATTTTTTGAACTGGTAATTGTGATGACCATGATTGTGGACTAAGAAGATCCTAGTATACGTCCAGTATAGCTCTCTAGTGTGATTAATTATCTATATACATGGTGTGAATTCTTGGGTCATTTTGAAAGATTGGACGTGAAAATACACTTGCAATTATATACATCTCGTGCCAAATATCCAAAAATATTATATTTAAAAGATCCATATGATCGAATACGATCTAAAGCTATATATTACAATCACAATATTCAATCCAAGACATTTTCCTTTATTCCTTTGTGCTATATATACAGATATTCATTATATTCACTATATTTTTGTGAGATTTAACTCTCAGTTCTTTATTATTTCATGACTCATTCAGAATATTCATCAATATTCATTCATTTTGTTTCATTTTTTTGTGCCTCAATTTTTTCAATCTTCTCTTTAATTAATAGTTCCCTTTGTACATCTAATTCTTCAGGAATTTGATACCCTCTTATACAAGCATTCATTTGTGATTTTTGGTCTAAACAGTTCCATAGCACAGAGACCCCGTTTTTCTTCGAACATTCAACAAAGTCTAAACATGTTAATATCATGATCAAATATTATCAATTTTGAGTACATACTTCTAACTGCATCATCACATGCCTTATAAGCGTGATCTTTCCATCTCTTTTTTGCCTCTTTCTCCTCATTAGGAGTTAGAACCCACACAGGTAACTTTCTACTATGACTGTTCATCTTGAGATCTCAAAGTGGGATATCTATAATTTCGTTCATCTCGATATAAATGCTGTGTAAATCTCACCATATAATTTTCATGGACTATTGGAACAGTGGAACGTAACCAGGCTCCCATAGTTCTAACCCGCGAATTTGTAGCATATAATATTGTAAACACGAGAAAACGTAAACAAAGGACGGTTTCTACTCAAGAATTAACTTTACCACATATTATTCGCACTATCATGTTACAACTTGACCCTGCTGAACTATTGAGAGAGACTTTAGAAGGCTGTGATATTGAGACAGACTTGGATACGATTGACCGTATCACTGAGAATCTAAAGCTCTTGAAAGATGAACGCGATGCTAATATTTTAACGGAACAAAAAGAGCTACAAGGTGAGTTGCAGTTTTGCTTGAATTGAACATTCATCATTTTAACTAACTTTACAACTACTAGAACTTTCTGGGAAACTTCATCAAGAATCACAAGTCCTCGATAACTTACAATCATCAGATAACAGAAATGAGATCAAATCAAATTTAAGAAAGAATCAATCTCTTGAGCTAACTATGAACAAGAATCTAAAGGAGCTAACGTCCATCAAACAAGACTTATCCACAAATCTAAGTCATCTTGTTGATGAGTTTAATTCACTTGAAAAACAAATTGAAGATCTGAGTTTCATTGATGATGACGAGGATAAAGATGCAGTTGTGTAAGTATTTCACCCTAAGATTCACGCTAGGAGATTTACTAACAAAGTATACAGATTAAAACTAATGGTGTACAGAAAATTTGGTTTGAAAATCGATATTAAATCAAACACATTGATTTTGTATAACAAGGAACAAAATTTAACAGATTTCTTAAATTATGGGGATGAAAAATATAGTGATTATTTCATTTCAAACTATATCTGGGATAAAATATAATTTGTTTGCTTTCAAATTTGACTGTAAAGCAAAGGATGATGTTAAACACAGTATCATTTTCCAGAACCCACTTTGAACAATAGCCATTTCAGATAACTAAATTGAAAAAATAACAGAAGGGTTATTTTTTGAATGGATTATTCACGACCAAGAGTGGCCCTGATGGAGTCTGATTAGATCAAGAAAGCTTTGAAGGAAACTGCTGTGCTTTTCATAAGTCACAATATCAGCACCATCTAGTTTGGCACTTCTTTTATGAGCGTTAATGGAATCGAAAGTGTGTATTTTAACGCTAAATTCTATGAGATTTTCCATATGCGTATTCATTTTGAACCGCCAAACCTGTTGTAAGAATGATGTTTCTTCTACACTTATGTCCTGTCTCACTTTCAATGTAACAAATTCTATTTACATAATATACATATTAATATTTCATTATTTTTCCACCAATGGACCTAAAAGTATTTCGGGTTCTCTCTCATTGATAACTTAGTCCATTTTGGAACTTTATGAACAGATTTTCTATAACCTTTAGATTTTTTACTGAAAACGGTATATTTATCAATTGGACTTAATTCTGATTCTCTTGGATAACTAAATTGGAATTTATCCACTTTGGCGTTCTTTTGTCCTTTCAATTCGAGACCTTTGTGTATTGTCGATATAACTTCATCAACAGCTTGCATTCTTTTTCTTAATCTAAATTTTTGTTGTTTAGACATTCTATATGGTGATTTCCTAAACTTGTTAGTAATTATTCTTTAAAGATAATCAGACCATTCCAGTTTAAACGTACCATAGTAGACCACCAAAGGCAACCGCAGTTTGTCTAAATGCACCAAACATTATTCCAATAATGATATAAATCGCTTGATATATTCTAAAGACAATCGAGAATTGTACTCTTCATGTACCACATATTGATTTTTTTTCACCAAATTTTCCACGAATTTGATTCAACTTGATTATGTAATCAATGTGCACTGAGCTCAGTATACCATCACTGTGCCTTTTAGTAACTAGAAACAGGTTCTTATGAAGCAGTGGTGGAGATACGGACATCTTTTTTATATAATCATATATTGATTTGCTGATATAATGGTTGTGGTTGGGGTTGGGACCGGTTACCATAAGCTATATATACGCAAAGTAATTCAAACTTTTCAACACTTTAGAGAGCCTTCTCACATATATTTACTTCAAGAAAGGCTCAACTTTTATTCCAGAATTTTTAAGACGCTTCTTTGACATTGATCACTCTATATCAAGGTCCATAATATTCTCTTGCTAGCTAGCCTCCCACAATGTATCACTATTGGCACCTTCAAACAACACCAAATGAGTTCCCTGGTTACCCAAATACAGGAGAGGCAATGAATTGATGCCTCATTGAGCTCATTATGAGATCACTTTTCACTTTCCATAGTTATACTAATATCCTGATCTTCATCATCTTGATCCAACGTTTCTTGAGCTCTGACCTCCTCCTCAAAGACTTTATGACTAGCCATGAATCTAAAAAAATTGGTTAGTCGGATCAGTCTAGGCAATGTGTAATTTTATACATACAAACTGCCATGCATTATACCTAGTTTTTTTATATAGTCAGCTTGAAATGTTGTTATTTTAATCAAATTCTCAAAGTCTGACAAGTTTGCTTCTAGTTGAGCAAGCTGTGAGTGGAGATGTGACAGTTGTCTTTGTTTTAAAGACGAAGAATTTTTACCGATGGTGGATCTTCTGAGCATTTTGAAAGGTTGTATAAGTATTGACTTGAAGTCTACCTTTCAGTGCTTTCACCTCTTTGTTTACATCTACTACTAGTAAAAACAAATATCACAATACGCGAATTTGGAAGGCGATTACCTAATACATTTTTCATCGGATCTCGGCTCCTCGGAATTTAAATTTTGTGTCGTCAACTTCTGTTCCAATTTTCTCCGGAGTTGTCTGTAAAATTGCATCCCACTCAAATTGTCGTAACGAATCAGTGGACAGGCCCAAACTCTAAATACCCTAGACAGACGCTGCTAGGCAGAACCAGCATCAAGCAACCGGAAAGATAGGCAGGCCTTCAGCTTAGTAGGCAGACGCGACAGAGTGCGCACCAATTTCCAAGAGTTTTGTAGGAGTTTAGAAACATCAACACAAGGCTGACCATGTAAAACGTTTCAACATTCTCTGGATAAATAGGATGTTGGATCCTGATGAAGGCTATCTAGGGATGTTCTCGAATCTGGTGAGCCGTTTGAAAATAACCGACAAGCTGAATCTGTGAAGCTGGTTAGAGCGACAATTGACTTGAGGTAACTTGTAGATCTAATATGTCTGGTGTACTTTATCTGCAAGTAGGATATGAAAGGTAGTTATAAGCACAGTTTCATATATCTAATTTGACTAGACGTCTAAACAATTACCTGGACATACTACTTTATCATAAACATGGTTTAACGGCTATTCGTACTGCCTTGAAATGGTCCCTTTTTACCGTCTACAGTCTACAGCCACTCGACAAATTCGAATCAGGATTTGATTGTTGATGATCGTTTTAAAGGGTAGGTGTCAATTAATCCAGATAGCCAATGGATTGATGCGACTTACCAATCGTAGAAAACGGTTTGCAGGTGGCTTTAGCCAGACGATCTTAACTTCACAAACTCGACAAGCAGCGTATCAAGAATCAAGTGGTGATAGATCGCAACATGGTTGAAACAACCTATCAACAAGAGCCATGTTCATAGCTGTACTCTTGATTGTTTCATAGCTAAAGACTAAAGACCCAGTGCAAAAAGCAATAAGTCTCTTTACGAGTATCGAATCGTAGGGGGGCAGGATCGAGGGGCAGCCCAGAATCCAGATTAAGCAGCCTACATACCCTTTGTCCTAGCTTCTGCCTAGAGTCCCTTGCTGTCTGCACGGGAAAAGCGCTCCAGGGGCCAGTCTCTGCCTAGCTCCAGGTTGTCCTCTGCCTAAGGGTGATCCCGTTTGGAAAATTGGAAAAAGAAAATCGCCCACGCAAAATCCCAAATATGAACTTTTGTAAATAATTTGATATAAAGAAGCGAAAAAAACCAAATCTGTAACCGTCATAATCTTGAGGAATCATTTGGTATTTGAGTCGTAACTTAAGAGTGCTTCAATCTCAGTTTTTAGTTAAACTGCTGCTTTGTACCTTGACTACTCATCACTGTTAACCCGTTCAGTTCCAGCTTCTTCATTAGAGATCGTCACCTCAAATTGATTATCATCGTCTTCAGTTTTAGCGTTCCTCGAGGAAAGTCATACTGGAGTTTGCAACACTGCAAAATAATACAAATAATTTTCAGAACACACGAAAAGGAAAAAAAATTCCTTTGAGCTTATAAACTGTTTCAAAGAATCCCAAGACAACCACATTCACTTTAAACTTGTTATATTTAGTCTGATTGTTGATGGCTCATATGCAAACGCTTTAACGTTTTCTTGTTTTTTTTTTCGCTTGTTAATATCATCGCTTTTGTTTCATTATAGAGAAATATTATAGACGCGCGGAATCAACAATGAATCATACTCTGCCAATTGTCAAGTCCCAATCTCATAACTATAGGAGCCATTTAACTCCCATAGCACCTGTTCCTTTAAATCTTGCTCCAAAACCCCCGGTTCATGTTTTACCCAAACCAAATTCATCCTCATCGATAGATTTACAATTCTCCCGCGGGAGAAAAGATTCAACAAGCACGATAACTTCATTAAACAGTGGACATGACTCAAATCATAGTGAAACCAAAAGTATGCCATGTGTGATAACTTCCAAACAATGGGTATTACCTCCAAGACCAAAAGCTGGCAGAAAACCAACCAGTGATAAGCAAAAAAAGATTACATTGAATAACAATCAAGGTCAATCTAAAACGGTAAATGTACCAATGACACCTTCAAACTCTACATCAAACGTGTCTAATTTAAGTTCCAATTTGACAAATTTAAATTTGTACAAGTCAAAGTCAGAATTGGATTATAATGGAAATGACAACAGTAATGATATTTCTCTGAAAAACCAACTAGATACGGCTACAGAGGAAAATCAAAAATTGAAGAACATCATACAAAGACTTAAAGCAGAAATTGAATCATTACAAACTAGTCATCATATCGATTCAAATTTGAATTCTGAAGTTTCCACCCCAGTGAATCCAATCAATTTTGCCTCAAGGGAAGTCTCACCGAGTACTATTGATCCAAAAACCATTCAACAGGAGCACCTTATCAAAAGGACTAAGCGTCAATACAGAAAGAAAAAACCTACAAAAAAGGAACAAGCAGCTGCTGCTGCCGCTGCCGCTGCTCAAGCTCAAGCTCAAGCTCAAACCGCCGAAACTAATGTTGCTTCATCCTCCACTCAAATCAATACAATAAACATACAACCAAAAGTTAAACAAGAATTTAGTCCAATGGCAATCCCACCGTTTGTCAAAACTGAAGATAATACTCCAAGCCCAATTTCTCTTGGAGGCATGGAAAGTAATAATGTTTCAAATCTACCAAGTTTAGAATCAATAATTTCGTCACCACAGGATACACTTGATGAAGATTTACATTTCACAAAAAAATCCAAGACGTTGAAATTAGAAAGATCAATGTCTTTACAACCTGAACATTTCACTGATACCAAACCTTTCAAGAGTGTAGGTTTGGATCGTACAATGTCAATACCGATGGAATTTTTGGATAATGGGATATCAAGATCAACAACAAACAACACTTCGCTTTTCGATATATGTGAACAATGTGGAGATGAAAACTGTCTTTGTTTAGAAAGTGGACACATTGGTATGGATATGAATAACGATTTTGGTAAATTAAACAACACAATGTCTGCTAGCTCAGGAACAACTACTAGTGGTAATAATAATGATAATAATGAATTTGATGTTAATTTTTTTATAAAGAATGAATTTGATGATGATCAATTTTTAATGATTTAAATAGAATGTTTATTAATGAATGTTTGATGAACTTATATAATACTACTTGTAAAATGCAAAAGAATATTCATCGATTATGAGTAATGTTTATAAATATGATAATATAAATGACTGATTAGATAAGTATACGGCTGAACAGATATACTGATATTTATGTTCAATAGAAAGTATAGAAAGTACCCACAACAGCTGAGAATGCCAAAACAGCATAACCAGTTCTATAAACACCTTTGATGGTTAATTCTTTACCAGCATCCCATATCAAATGTCTGACACCATTAGCAGCGTGTAAAAAGAAAGGGAAAGCGGCAGTGGCTTTAATACCATATTGCACTGGAGCACTTAAAGAATGGAAATATTCACTGATGGCATTTGAATCAATATGGAAATTGAATAAATCACCAGCCGCATAAGCAACTGTAACACCATAAAAGGCACCAGCTAACAAAACACCAGTAACACGATGTAATGAAGAGACATACCAAGTTAATTGTGGTTGATAAATAGTTAAATGTGGTGATGATGGTCTGTTTTTTCTTTGAGCAACTAAAATCTCTTGTTCACGCTCATGTGTTGTAGTTACTGTGTTTAATGATCTTGATAAAATCTGTGTAGTTCTTTGTTGTAAGAATTTGTTTGTTGGTCTTATTAGACCTAATCCTAAACGTGTGGAGACCATTATGTGGTTTATAGATGTGTTTTCGATGTAGATAACAAAGAGTATGTACAAGTTTTAGATTTAATATTATATTGGAAACTCTAGATGTTTTTACCTATACAAATGGCCCCGTTGAAAATCGGGTTCTCGAGAAAAGTGTGACTGGAGCGGAACCGAAAAAACCTGGAGAATCTAAAATTTGCGAAAAAGTAAGAGCTCGGGAGTTTGAAGGTGCAATGGAGCCAATCAGAGTGGCGCTTAATGTCAGGAGCCACGGAGGCAGGGTGAGCCAAGTGTCTGGTCACGTGACTTTCATGTGATCAATATACTACAAACGAACGAGCAGTTTGAAGTTTCTAGCTTCAGCTTCCACACATAGCTGTGCTAAATTCAGTTCTACTGACTTGCTGTGTAAGGTCACATTCACTGACTTCAAAGTAAATCAAAGTTGGAGACTAACTATATATAGATCGATTACAGATTCGGGTGTACTCGTTGACATATCAGACTAGTATATCAGACTTTGAGAAATTCATTTCCTTTCTTCTTTATTATGTCGTACAAGGGATCACGATATTCTATATTCTATACGTCGACAAGTCTCGATAAGTGTCTAAGTAGCGACAATATCGCTTATATCAACTGCTCAATTACTCATGTCGTCGAATATGATGTAGACTTGAGCGAGTGGAACATCAGGCTTCTTATTCAATTTTAATAGCTAATTGACAAGCTGATACTGCGCAGTGCGCATGATCGTATATATACCGGCGTCGATCGAATATATTGACCAGATCGTACCTATATACTATCTCAATTTGAGCTAGATATTTATTATTAAGCTCTGATACCTGTCAAGTAATAAACTATCAAGATCTAACTAGGATATAATAATCCCAAATCTGTATCTCCACCTTTATTGCTTGTTGCGCTGATAAGACCCGCGAATTCTGTTTTTTGTCACATAGATTTTGATGGCTGGTGAGAAAAACATCTACTACAGGTATTATTCTCAGCTTGTTTGCTACAGCTCTTATAAAAGATCAGCCACTCGCCCCTGAAATACGAATTAGACATATATATCCACATTCTCCTTATCAAGACCTTTCATAATGCCTATACCGCTGTTGGGGAGACTCTCCCTTTTGGAATGGCCAATGGTCATTGTTTCGTTCCTATTTGCCTATATTGAATTCACAATATCAATAATAACAAAATGTTTACCTACTTCTATTATACATCTGTTTACCAACATATTGAACCAATTTTATACATTCTTCATTTTGTCACCCAATGATCAGGAAACTTTGGCGATCCCAAAGACCAAAGAGCACATTGAGATGTTGCAATTACGAAACCAAATCAAAAACTCTGAAAACATTCTGGATATTGGGAATATATTTGGCCACGAAATTGATGATCACATTGTGGAGACCAAAGATGGCTATTTACTTTGTGTTCACAGAATCAAGCCAAAAAGACCTGGAGCGCCTGTGGTTTATTTGCACCATGGGTTATTGATGTGCTCCGATATTTGGTGCACCAATATCGAAAAGAACAAAAATTTACCATTCCTTTTACACGATCTGGGATTTGATGTTTGGCTAGGTAACAACCGTGGTAATAAGTACTCCACAAAGCATATCAGTTTGAAGCCAAATGATGTTAAGTTTTGGGATTTTAGTATTGATGAGTTTGCCATCTATGATATTCCTGATTCCATCAGTTACATTTTACAATACACCGATCAGGAAAACTTGACATATATTGGCTTCAGTCAAGGCTCGGCTCAGGCGTTTGCCTCTTTGTCCATCAATCCAATTTTAAACAAACAAGTTAGCTTGTTCATTGCATTATCGCCTGCAATGACACCTAGTGGGTTACATCATAAAGTTGTGGATGCATTGATCAAAACTTCTCCAAACATTATGTATTTGATCTTTGGGAAAAAGACATTATTACCTACAGCATCTTTCTGGGAATCTATAATATACCCACCACTATTCGTGAAGATTATTGATATCTCTATAGCTGTATTGTTCAATTGGAGGTCTAAAAACATCAACTTTAACCAAAAGATCTCAAGTTATTCCCATCTGTATTCTCCTACATCAGTTAAATCCATCGTACATTGGTTTCAAATCATTAGAAATGGGAAGTTTCAAATGTTTGATGAAGACTTATCTATAACAAATTCCATATCTAAGCCGTTCCAAACACCAAGTTTTCCTTCAAGAACAAATATTAAAGTCCCAATAAGATTATTGTATGGTACAATAGATTCATTAGTTGATATTGATAAAATGTTGAAGCTCTTACCAGAAGATGACATAAGTGCTGTGGGCATAACTGATCATGAGCACCTGGATTTGATTTGGGGTGACGATGTGGAGGATTTAGTTTATCCACATATTTTAAAATTTTTAAATGTTAAAAAGCAAGTTGTTGGTGATTCAGAGAATGAAAAAGTCTCCAATTTCTGAATTTCACTCTTCATCACTTTCCTCAAATCCAAATGAAAATTGTGAACCTTCGCCTTGTTTAGTCAGTTCATCCCATACTTTACTTTGAACAACTGATTTCTGTTTGTTCTTCATTTCTTCAATCTCTAGAGATGTCAAATCATCTAGAGCTTTTGGAAGTATAGCATTATATTCGATATTCTTTTTAATCAATTCAATGAAAAATTCGTAGATTGGTAAATTCAAGTTGCCTGAGCATTCACCAATATCTTCATTATCAACATCTTCATTCTCAACTTTTTGTAAAAACTCGTCAAATATAGTTCTATCATTGACCTCGTTGGTGATCAAGAACTCTTTTAACGATTTAGCAAAATCTTTAACATGAAAGCCAGATATTTGATCTTTTTTATTCTTCAAGAAATTTAACACTTTAGGCAACACACCAACAGGCACAAAATTTTGTGTCAAAGCAATTGAATCCTCTAAATTTATGACACTATGCCACCAACCAGACGGAACAAACATACATTCCCCAGGAAATGTTATCCCAATTTGACATTTCCCCTCCATTGCCAATTTTACACTATCATTGTAAAATCCTGATAATATCCATTCACCAATTCCAACAGGTGATGTGACTTCACTTTCATCTTCATCTGTACCGACACCAGGAGGTTTAATATTTGGTGGAAGCATGATCCAAAGTTTCATACCTGTAACGTTTGCATTCCAAGCGCTTGTAAAATTAGGATCCTTATGGAAAGTCGAACCTGATCTCTTGGATCCAGCGATTAACCATCTATAATCAGGTCTGCATGTCACAGTATTGAACAATTTAAAAAGATCAGATTCGAAAATTTCTGGTACAGTGTATTCATCCACTAGTTCCTTTATGGCTGAACTTTGACAATCGAAAAGGTAAAGAGGTGATTCATCTTTATTTGAACGGAAATATTGAGAATAAAATTCCAATGGCCATTGAACTGATTCTTGACGAAATTGAACATTTGGGAATCTTTGACATAGTTGATCTAGGGTCCATTGAGGCCATCTTTCTTCTGAATCTGCTGTTAAGATAAATGGTTCTAAATAATGTTTCTCACTGAACAAATCCGCAGTCAATACATCCTCCGATATTCTCTTTATACCAAATCTCTTGTTTTGAGTTTCTCTGGATTTCCAGCTTTGTCTCTCCTCTGCTATTAAATCTTTGAACAGTTCTTGATAATTAATCTGTGAGCATTGATAAGGTCTAAATAATACATCCGAGCATAACAAATTTTCTTGTAATTGAATTTCTGCTTCCTCATTTATATGAAGCATTGTCTTTCTCCATGAACCTCTCCATTTATTAATACTTAATGGATAAACTGGAGCGTTATTTTTCAATGAATTCAACTCTAACAATGCCTTTCTCATGTATAAATTTCTCCATAATTGCTCATCATATACAAATGCATAGAGAACTTTAGAAGCATGACTCATATTTTTCAAATCTTGTTCATCATCAATAAATCCTAAAAGATCCAAGATTAATTCATCATTAAATAATTTCAAATCACCTAATTGTGCATTTCGTTTTGCTGTTAGTTTTGGATCATTATATATCAATGCATTTCCAGAAGGTTTGACATTTAAAGGATGTCTCTTTGTAATGACATCTCTTGAAATTCCTCGACTAATATTTCTCTTCTTTCTAGATCCTGAATCTTCATTTATTGTCATTTTGAATTGCAAATGTTAATTGTATGTAACGTAGAATTAGACTATTTCACCAGAGTCTTTGAGTTAGTATAATGAAATGTTCACTTTTCGAGTGATATTGGACAATTATGATTGTGGCTGGGTAATAGTGATATAATTATGAAGTGTCAAATATAGCAGTTAACAAGCTTGATATTTAAGTTTAACTCGATTAAAATTTTATCAAAATGATCTGATGAACCGTTTTTCATCGAGCGCGGATGGACCATCTTGAGATGAGCTTCAACTTTTTTGTGTCAAACATAAAAGCTCACAAAACTCCATCAACAATCGTTTTGGTGAGCAATATGACCATTAGAACTATGAACAGATATATGGGTTTAGATCACGTTGAAGCTGATTTGATGAACAATTCTCAATCATCGAATAAACGAAATGATAACAGCTGACTCAGCGCTTACTAAGCAGACCACTGATCTCTTGGTAGTTTTTCCATTTTCTAGTTTCATAATTCGGGCGTGTGGCGTAGTTGGTAGCGCGCTCCCTTAGCATGGGAGAGGTCTCCGGTTCGACTCCGGACTCGTCCAAATTTCTTTTTTGCCTGACAATCTCAGTTTTTGGTATGGACACGAATCTTATCTTAAATCACGATTTTTACAAACTATGGCGTTTAATCTGATTTCTCGGGATATTGTTGAATTACATTTAAGATCATAAGATATATTAAATTATCTATAATTATTCATTAGTTATTGAACACATCCAAGTGATTTAAAAATGGCCAAGGTGGTTTTCCCTAAACTATCGAAGGAACAAGAGGACACTCTTGTACAAGATTTACTTCAATGGTCATTAGCCAATGGATTAGTTATATATCCACCAAATTTCCAATCTTATCAACCAGTTGCAGCTCCAACTACATTATTCCCAACTCCATTCCCTAAAATTGCATTTCAAGATGCCCAGGATGTACAGTTATTATTCAATGAACTTTATGCTAAAGTTTCAAGTGATGAAAAATTCATACATGATATTATTGATGAATTAGCTAAATTTGATTTAGATTTCACAGGTAAATTATGGGAAACATACACTAGAGCTAAAAATATTGGTATTGTACAACCTTTAACTTTAGGGATTTTCAGATCTGATTATATGGTTAATGAAATTGAAGGACAAAAACCACAGATTAAACAAATTGAATTTAATACAGTTAGTGTTTCATTTGGTGGATTATCTGCAAAAGTTGGTCAATTACATAATTATTTAAACAATCATGGAAATTATAGTATAAATGATGATTCTCAGAAATATTATGAATCTATTCAATTACCAATCTCTGAATCTGTGGAAAAATTAAGTGAAGGATTAGCATATGGTGATTTTTATTATAATGGTGAACAAACCGATTCAAATACTGTTGTTTTAGTTGTTGTACAAGAAAATGAACGTAATGTATTTGATCAAAGATTAATTGAATTTGCATTATTACAAAACCATGGTATAAAATCAATAAGGTTAACTCTATCAGAGATTAGTAACAAGACATATGTTAATCCTGAAACAAAAAAATTATTCATCAAGGGTAGTAATGATGAAGTTTCTGTTGTTTATTTTAGATCTGGTTATGCACCAAGTGATTTCCATAATCAAAATGATTGGAATAATAGATTAATTTTAGAAACCTCGGCAGCTATTAAGGCACCAAGTTTATTAACACAATTATCAGGTGCAAAGAAGATTCAACAAATTTTAACTGATGAAGCTATAATTTCCAAATTTATTGATAAATCATCAACTTCAAATTTTCAACAATTATTGGATACATTTGTCAAGATTTATCCATTAGATGATTCCCCGCTGGGTAAAGAAGCTAAAAAATTAGCCTTAGAGAATCCAGATAATTTTGTATTGAAACCACAAAGAGAAGGTGGAGGAAACAACATCTACAAAGAAGATATCCCATTATTCTTAAAATCAATACCTGAACAAGATTGGGCAGGTTATATATTAATGGAATTGATACATCCTCAACAATTTCAAAATAAGATTATAAGAAATGGTGATATTTATGATGAACCAATAATTAGTGAATTGGGAAGATTTGGTACTATTGTTTTCAACCAAGAAACCGGTAAAGTCCATAAAAACAATGATTCTGGATGGTTATTAAGATCTAAATTCGAATCATCAAATGAAGGGGGTGTTGCTGCTGGATTTGGTTGTGTTGATAGTGTTGTTTTGCAATGAATATATGTATTTTTTTTTGATTTTTGATCAAAGAGGTCTTGGTCCCATTATTATAGATTGTCTTCTTTGATTTTCTGCAACATTATTTAAAGTTAAACCTTGTCTTTGTTTTTCAAATCGAGCTTCTACCTCTGCAGCCCATAATGCAGCTCCAGTAACACTGGTAAATGTGAAAAATGTTGAAATGAATGGGATTTGTCCCAAAATGCCTGTAGCTATTCCAAATGCAATGTATTCACATCTTCTTGAAGTGTAAAACCCTAATTTTTGTCTTGTATCTATACCTTTCAATTCAAAATATCTAGCATGGAAATTATAACCTCTATTAGGAGCATTTATAAGAACTAAAACAATGGGACCGAAAAGAGGTACAAATGTGAATATGATGTTTAAGACAATTGTCACAGTGTTTAATGGATATTCTATAAAATGATGAGGTAAATCCAAGATCCATCTTTTCATCAGAGTTAACCATGAAACTTTAACTGATCTAAATAATTTCCCTCTAACAACAACGTCATCAAATCCTTGTTTAGATAAGACAGCATCAAAGAGTAATTGTTGTGGAGTCTTGTATAATAATTGTTCTGATGCAATTTGTGAAACCATATCCACTTGATGAAGGAAATTTATCCATGCAAACCAAGGACCCAATGGATTCAGTGGTAGGAAAAACATTGAAAGGATAATATATGCTACCCAAACCGTGGAGAACATTGTTATAAATATTATTAGACTAATTATGGCATGAGGGATAATGATTGAGAGGAAAAATGACCAAAGACTTGGATGTTTAATGAAATAATGGATTCCCTAATGATGTTAGGCATTATCACATATGGAATAGAATCGAGGTATGAGCATACACCAATAGCCATTGACGAGGATTCGATCCATCCTGCAGTGGTAGTGGTTTCTATGACGGGTCTGACTGTCATTGTGTGGATTGGATCTAGCTCGCTCATAAATTTGTAGCTGATTAGATGGTTTTGTGATTAATAGGATGGGTATCAATTTTACAGCCACAAACACAAATTTATGTATATTATCCCCATATGGTACTTGCTCCGGTAATCAAGGTTTTATCAAAGTAGCTATTACAGACTTGCCACTCGATGGCTAGTTAGGTTAGGTTAAGCTTTCAACTGTAGCAATATCTAACATTAACTGATTACATTATAGATTTGATAACACATGCTAGCAACCACATTGTGTGGAAATTACACCCGTTTCTGAGCACAAACCAAATCCTCCCATGTCATCTGACTTGTCAACATATCACAGGCCAAATTGACTCCAGTCTACTACTGTTCCACTTGAGCTAATCAGAGAGCCACAATTTGCCATTATTCGCACATCTTCGTGATGCCAATTCGCGAGTTCTCGTTCTGGGGAAGTTTTTCAACTTGTTGTAGAATTTACAGTTGTTGACTATAGCTTATCAGGGAATTGTAAGAAGGTTGATAGTTGGTGATGTTTGTGCTGTGTGTGGTGTGATTATAAGGTGTAATCCATGGTGGTATCTATGTCTGTGTTGGCTTGGTTTCGGATTGATCAGTTTACTCGCTTCGGGTTGGTTACTCTTTTGGTATCATGTATTATGGCGTTGGTATAACTGTGGTTCAGCAAACTGTGGACCTGTAAGAGTCCGAGATATCGATAGATCCTGGATCCATAACTATATAAGAGGGAAGGTTTGCCACTTTGATGGAGATGTGATTAGCTTGGTCAGTAAATCATTGAATTAATTACAATGGCTCCAACTGCTACTGCTACAATCACCAAAAAGACCGAAGAAGCACCAGCTGTGCCAACTTCTCATACCGGTTACACAAATTTGGATATCCACTACCGTAAAGGTCAAGACTCTGTTGATCCTAAAACAGGTGTGTTGATTGTTGGTGAAAAAGATCGTGAATATGTTGACTATAAAGAATGGTTACCAACATGGGATCCAAATCAAAAATTCCCAGCATGGCCATCAGATTTAAATGATGATTTTGTTGATAGAGGTCATTTTGCCGATCCAGAATTCAAGAATTTATTTCCTCCATCAAGAAAAGATGAAATTAAATTGAAAAAATTATCACCAAGATTAGGTACTGAAGTTCGTGGTGTACAATTATCTCAATTAGACGGTAAAGGTAAAGATGATTTAGCTTTATACGTGGCACAACGTGGTGTTTGTGTTTTCAGAGATCAAGACCTAAAGGATAAAGGTCTTGAATTTAACAAACAATTTGGTGAACATTTTGGTCCATTACATGTTCATGCTTCTTCAGGTGCTCCATTAGACTATCCACAATTCCATATCACATATCGTCGTAAAGATCCA
Source organism: Hansenula lynferdii (assembly GCA_030582155.1). NCBI lineage: Eukaryota > Fungi > Ascomycota > Saccharomycetes > Phaffomycetales > Wickerhamomycetaceae > Hansenula > Hansenula lynferdii. Next base: position 320,872 of record JAKTWT010000013.1, read on the forward strand.
AATGAATACAATATTGTTTTCGGTAATAGACTTGGTTCAAAAGGGTGGCATAGTGATGTTACATTTGAAAGAAATCCTCCAGGTACTACATTTTTCGCCATTTTACAAGGTCCAGAAACTGGTGGTGATACTTTATTCTCTGATACTCAAGAGGCATATAGAAGATTATCACCAAAATTTAAAGAAATGATTAAAGGTTTGAAAGTTTTACATTCTTCTCATGAACAAGCTTCTCAATCAAGAGAATCTGGTGGTATTGAAAGAAGAGCACCATCTGCATCGATCCATCCATTGGTTCGTACTCATCCTGTTACTGGTGAAAAGAGTCTTTTCGCTTCAAGAGCCTTCATTAAACAAATTGTTGGATTAAAAGCTGAAGAGAGTACTGCAATCTTGGATTTATTAACTGATCATATAAACAATTCAGTGGATTTACAAATTAGAGCAAGTTATGAACCAGGTACCGTTGTTGTTTGGGATAATCGTCGTGTATTACATTCTGCAACTTTTGATTGGGATTCTGGTGATGTTCGTCATTGTTACAGAATTACTCCAATGGCTGAACGTCCTCAAGAGGAATTTAACTAATTAAAGATTAAAAAGGTTTATGGTTTACGGATATTTGTTTTAGAGTTTTAATAATGTATAGATTTCAAATCGGGTTATTTGAGTCTTGATATTTTGTAGAGTAATTTGTACTACAACATACTTGGATTTTTCTATTCCTAAATTTCGTATATATTGGACCATTCATGATGACATTGGAAAGCAATGGATCGTTTATAATCAACTTGTGTAATTTAGATACCCATAAAACACAATTAAATATCACATGACCATTCCAGCCTCGAAATCGGATAAATTCTTTGTAAGCCACTGTGACTTTATAATACATCACCATTTTAAATCAAATTTGACAACTGTGGAGCATATTGTGGATCCATCACCAAAATTAGTAGCAACTCCGATATGGTACGATTTATGGGGCCAAGATACAACATTTGTGGCTTGTGGCTTGTGATGGGTATATAATCTCGATGAAAAGGTGATTTTTTATCAAGTTTGGTATTAGATCTATTATCATCTATATTGAAAATGGCCCCAACTGCTACAGGAACAATCACAGCTAAAGCTGAACCAGCACCAAAAATATCACCACATGGGAATGGGAATCTAGATATCCATTATCGTCAAGGTGAAGATTCTGTTGATCCTGAAACGGGTATTTTGATTGTTGGTGATAAAGATCGTGAATATGCTGATTATAAAGAATGGTTACCAACATGGGATCCAAGGGAAAAACTTGAACCTTACCCTTTAGATTTCAACAAGGATTTCATTGATAGAGGTGCCTATGCTGATCCTGAATTGAGAAACTTATTCCCTCCAGGTGAAACTGAATCAAGAAAAGTCAAAAAGTTGTCACCAAGACTCGGTTCTGAAGTTCATGGTGTTCAGTTATCACAATTGAGTGATGGGGCTAAAGATGATTTGGCTCTTTATGTTGCTCAACGTGGTGTTGTTGTCTTTAGAGATCAAGACCTAAAGGATAAAGGACTTGAATTTAACAAGCAATTTGGTGAATACTTCGGTCCTTTACATGTTCATGCCTCTTCAGGTGCTCCATTAAACTATCCACAATTCCACATCACATATCGTCGTAAAAACAAAGACGAGTACAACTATGTCTTTGGTAACAGATTGAACAGTAATGGATGGCATAGTGATATCACGTTTGAAAAAACACCACCAGGTATCACATTCTTCACATTGTTACAAGGCCCAGAAACAGGTGGTGATACTCTGTTTGCAGATACTCAAGAGGCATATAGAAGATTATCACCAACTTTTAAAAAAATGCTTCAGGGCCTCACAGCTCAGCACTCTTCAGTGGGCCAGGCTGCACAAGCCAGAGCCGCTGGTGGAATCGAAAGAAGACCACCTACAACTAGCTCACATCCTTTGGTTCGTACTCATCCAGTCACAAAAGAGAAGAGTATCTTTGCAGCTGGGTTCTTAAGACAGATTGATGGGTTAAAACAAGAAGAAAGTGCAGCCATTTTGAAACTACTCTCTGATCATATCAGTAATTCAGTGGATTTACAAATTAGAGCAAGTTATGAACCTGGTACCGTTGTTGTTTGGGATAATCGTCGTGTTATGCATTCGGCTACTTTCGATTGGGATTCTGGTGATGTTCGTCATTGTTATAGAATTACTCCAATGGCTGAACGTCCTCAAGAAGAATTCTAAATAAAAAAAACAACTACACTACATATGCAATCAAATGACAAAACACCATTATTATATATCTATACTTGTAATTAATTATCAATCTCAATCACTTCTGATGATTGATTATTCTGTTTAACCTCCTCTATAGAATCACCATTTTTTAATTTTGACTCATCAACACTCTCTATTTTAGCACCATTCTCCTCCTCTTTGGCTTTATCTTTTAATTCATTCTTATCTTCAAAAATCATTTGTTCAATATACGAAACAGCTTTACTTTCAATCTGTTCACCACTCATAGATTTATCCAATTCCAACTTATTTAAAGCAACTTGATACATATTCTCCTCAATACTATTCTTTGTAATCAATCTAATCACTTTAACAGGATTTAATTGACCAACACGATGTGCACGATCTTCCGCTTGTTTATCATCATGTGGATTAAAACTTTGATCAAATATAACAACAGTATTAGCACAAACTAAATTAATACCAAACCCACCAGCTTTTGTAGATAATAAAAACACTGGAATTGTCTTTTCTTCATAAAATTTATCAATAATATCTTGTCTAATCTCCACAGATGTCCCACCATCAAGTCTTAAAAATTTAATTGACCATTCTGAAAGTACCCTTTCTAAAATATCTAAAACTTGAGTAAATAATGAAAAAATTAAAATTTTACCATCTTTTGTAATAATATCTGGTAATATCTTACCCAATTGTTCAATCTTACCAGAGTTTAAGAAATCTTTAGTATTTAATTGATGCTTTCTAATACTTGGAAATTGTTCACATAATTTATTCAATTCAAAATCTGTCATAACTTCCATATCTTCATAAATATATTGTTGATTTGCATCAGCATAAACAGGTTCTTTTGTAATCTCTTTAGCCATCTGTTTAATAATGGAATCTGTATAAATACTTCTGAAAAGTAATGGATGAATAGCTGCCTTACGTAACCCCATCAAAATATTTGAAACTTTTGCCTTTTTTTCTTTAATCTCAATACCACGTTGAATTTCTCTTTGATAAACAATTTTTTGAGATTTAAATAATTCACAAAATTCAATTTCATTTATCTTTGGTGGTAAATGTTGTAATACTTGATCTTTTCTTCTTCTCAAGATGAAAGGTGCCATCATCTTTTTAGCTTTAGAAATGGCTCTTTCAGATAATAATGGATTATAACCTGGTTTATTATTTGAAGTACTTGCTTTTTGACTGAAAACATATTTTAAATCCTCCTTTTTAGAAACAAATATACTAGGTAAGATAAATTCTAATAATGACATCAATTCTCTTAAATTATTTTGTAATGGTGTACCTGTTAATAATAATCTAAATTTTGCTCGTATCTTCATTAATTTTTGAAATCTATCAGATGCACTATTTTTCAACATATGACCTTCATCATAAATAATTGCATTAAATCCTGCATGTTTAAGGAAACTTGAATCATCTTTGTTACCAGTGGCTAAATTATATGTTGTAACTATAACATCAATTTCATTTAATTTTGATGATAATAAAATTCTCATATCTTCTCTCTCTATTTGAGATCCATAATAAGGTTCCACAATAAATGAGGGGGCAAATTTACGAAATTCTCTCATCCAATTTTCTAATGTTGATGATGGAACAACAACTAAATGTGGTCCATTAACATTATTCTGTTTTAAAAATGATAAAAATGCAATAACTTGACATGTTTTACCTAATCCCATTTCATCAGCCAATATACAACTTAATTTATTCTTGTATAATAAATTTAACCAATTTAAACCAACTTGTTGATAATTTTTCAATTCCACTTCATCTGCAAGATATTTAGGTTTTTCTTTAAAATAACCATTACGTTTATGATTTTTAGATTTAATAACATCTTCATCATCATCATCATCTTCATCATTTATATCAACATCCACAATTTCTAATTCATCATTAACACCATGAACTTTAACACCCCATTTACCAATTTCATTAGAAATTGTTTCACTATGTTTATTACACTGTTTAACCAAACTATCCACAGCGGCATAACCTCTTAATACTAAGTTTGCTTTAGAACTAACCAATTCACCATCAGTTTTATTTCTTCTTTTAGGTTCTTGATCTCTAAAATTTAATGATTCAAATTGATTTATAGATCTAAAAGGTCTATTTTTTACAATATTGGTGGCAATATCAAATGTACAAGATGTAACATCAACAATATCACGAGCTTCTGCTGAATTCATAAATTCTAAAGTCTTTTGATTATAATAATCATCAATAGATGATGTTACCACTGCTGAATCTTCTTCTTCAACTTCTGAATCACTCATATCATCATCATTCAAAATTTCCTCTTCAGCTTCATCATCACTTATATCAATAGGTTTAGATTTTTTTTTCAACTCTGGTTTAAGAATTGGTGGAGGAGCCGCAGTTTTAGGCATGGCAATCTTTGCCCTAATGTTTGTAGATTTTTCTTGATGGTCATCTTCATCATCATCATCATCATCCAAGCTTATAGGTGTTGGGTTTCTTGAACCTCTAACCAAACGTCTCTTCTTTGGTGCAGGTTCTTCTCGTACTTGTTCTTCCTCCTGTTGTTCTTGTGGTTTTTTATAACTAGTACTGTATTTTTGTTGAATGGATTGTTTCTTGTTCAAGACAACTTTTGATGATGCGATTTTCTGGGGAGAAACTGCAGGTGAAGAACTAACTTCTTCAACATGTTGTGGTTCAGGTTCAGGTTTAGATGATGGAGGTGTGGATGTATTAGATTTGTTCAAAATTTCTTGTTGTTTTCTTCTTTCAATAACAGATGTCAAATGTTGTTTACTCAATTTGAGATCCTTATTACCTTTGGATTTATAAACGGCTTTTATAAGATTAGCATTAATACTTGGAAATAATTTTTGCAAAATCTCCAAATCCCTAGCGGACCCTGTATTTGTATTGTTTTGAGTCATGAGATTGGATCCATTGAAGGAGAATTTCTCTCTCAAGTTTGCACCATTTGTTTTATTGGTCTGTTCACCATTTTCGTTATAAATGGGTTTTGGCTTCACGTTACCGAAAAGCTTTGTGTGGTTGTACTTGGCAGCTGGCTGTGGTGGCTGGTCTGAGGTAGGCGACGAGTCTAGCACTTGCACTACTGGTTTCTTTGGAGTTTCTTCTGTATCCCAGTCAGAATATGCCATCTTTGATATCTTTCTCTATGAATGCAGCTGAAGGATGAAATTTGGTCTTGTTCTATTCTGTGATGGGTCAATAATGTACAAAAGCAACAATCTATGTTTCTCCCGGTCTTTATATATGACACACTCCAGTTTTTTCTGTCTCTGGCCTCTGGCAACAATCTGAGATGTTTTACGTTGTTTGTAAAAGCTTCGGTGAAGATGATCATATCGCGTCTTTAAATTTTTTTGCGTGTAGTAGCCGCGAAACGGTTTCTTTTTTCCTTTAAAACGTCAACATGACAACTAAAATTTTGAAATTTATCAATTGTGGATTAGTAGAGATATCTACATGTGATGTTCTATGTGTACTCTTGTGGGTCCAATGGGCGTTTCCAGCTGGGTAACGGGACAGACGAGGACTTGAACGGGCTCGAACGGGTGTTTGAGAGCCAAGTTAGACCGATGAAGGTTGTTTGTGGTGGGAATCATACGCTGATATTGTTGGAAAATGGTAAATTATTTGCATCAGGGGACAATACTAATGGCCAGTGTGGACTAGGTGTGGATGGTGAGCAGTATGTCGAGAGATTTGCAGAAATACCTAGAATTGATGGTGTGGCATGGGTGGATTGTAGTGCCGGATATGAATATTCTATACTTGTGAATAGTGATAATCAAGTGTTTTCAGCTGGGTTGGGTCTCAAGGGTGAATTGGGTCAAGGTGAGAAAGTTTGTAAAATCACAAGTATACAATGTATCAAGCATAAATTTGAATCCAAGATCCAAGAAATCAGATCTTGTCTCGATCATACTGTGGTACTATTAGAAGATGGTCAATTATATGGTTGGGGTAATGGGAGAAGTGGGAAGCTAGGCCAACCAAATTTATCCAAGATATGGTCACCACGTTTGATATCATCCTACTTGAAAGTTACCAAGATCGAAGTGGGCAGAGATTTTACCATTCTTGGTGGTCAAGACGGTTCAGTGGAGATTATTGGGAAGGATAAATTTGATATAGCTTCTGGTGTTCCACACTCATGGATTGATTTTAAAACCATGTGGTCCTCTGTGCATTTTATTGGATCTAACGATAGAATCATCTCCTTGGGTAATGATAGTCATGGACAATTAACATCAATTGAAGACTTGAAATATGACTTGTTTGAAGTTGGAAGTGAACATGGTATTATCCAGGTTGGTCAATGTATTAAATCATGGGGATGGGGGGAACATGGTAATTGTGGTGTTAATAAAACAGATTCTGTCACTTTTGACTATGTTAATACCCTTCACAAATTTCCCCCTGAGGAAGAAATCATCAATATAAAAGGTGGATGTGCTACAACTTGGGTTGTCACTATGAATAATGAATAAACGTCTACATATAATCTGATATACAATGAATATCTATTATGTAAAAATGTAAAGAAGTATCTTTTCCATATTCATCTATCACACAAAAGGTTGTACTTGAGTACGCGAAGATGGAAAATATGTAAAAACTTCGTCAGTTATTCTGGGGCAATTGTATCGAATCAGTAATCATGTCCATAGTCAAGAGAGCATAGAAACCCAGGTTCTTCATTCTAGTTCAAACGAATCTGAACCAATGTGAATGAGTCCGCTGATCCCACACTTCTCGACAAGAATATTAACAAAACTTCTTGATCGCCCCGATTGCTTTAACGCTTTTGAAGCCTTTCAAAGGCGATAAAAAGTGCTTATAGACACCTCCCAAAAATGATTTAAAAATAGAGATTATGATTATGATTATGATCTGGAAAGTTCAAGAAGATGCAAGAAAAAACAATTGGAAAATTTTCTAAATACCTGCTGGAAATTGGCAACGGCCACGACGGGTTTTTGGTAGTTAACTATAGCTTGAATGATTGTTGAAAGTATATTGAAGAGATTAGTTACTGACAAGAATTGCTGATATAATATGTTTGCCTCCGTGTGCTCTGGAAGACCTGGTATGTTGTGTCTTTTTTGGCTCTTCATCACTGAGATACTAACCCTAACAAGTCCAAAGCGCAGAACAAGTTGATACAAACAAATACGCCATAAACATCCCTCATGGAACCAAGATCTCACATGTCACTGTGTTTCTACTGCCAAATGTTGAGCTAGACCCTCAATTTGCAGCATTGATCTTTTTCCAATTACCAAACCAAGAGTTCAAGCTATTTGGATCCATATCTGCAAATAAACCAAGTGCCATATTCAAACTAAACAATAGCATACAAACAACTCCACAGATCCAAGACGAGATGGACGTTGATGCTGGTGAGCCTGCTAACCCTTCAGACAACATCGTCGTGGGGATCTCCATAGAGCCAGTGGTGGACGCTGAGAGACAATTAGAAGAGGCCAAACAGTCACAAGCACGTATTGGTCAACAAAAGACATTAACTGCAACTGCTCATAGTGCCTCCACGATATCACCTTCTAACCCAACTACAACTGCATTATTAGCTGGCAAGATCGTTAAGCATGCCTACAACTATCTCACTGGATTTGTCGATAGCCAGGGGAAGATCAACATAAAGCATTTCGACACTTGGTGGGACAAGTTCAAGACAAGACTACAGAATGATCCAAAATTCCTGGATAACGATCTGGAATAAAATATACATGAAATATAATGAAGCTGATGCACTGGAATGTAGTGACCTATATGGTCTTATAGTTGACATTTACAACTTTACACTCCGGTTGATGGACTTGATACTTGGAAGCTCTGTTCAAAGTCTCTGTAGAGCTGATATTCACAATCAAAATCTGACCTTTGGTATTCTGTGGAAGATTAGCAAACCCAGAAATCACAGATCGAACAAACGTGTGTGTGGTTTCATTCTTCTCAACTCTCAACAAGGGTACCTCCATCGCTTCAGCCATGTGATCGTACTTCCCACTAACTTCTCTTTTGATCCTCTTGTTGGCCTTTTCATGAGAACTCTTGATGTTAATCCTTTGGAACGGATCAAATAACTTGATAGACGATATCGAAACAGCATCTCTTAGGGTAAATCTTTTACCACTGAAATAATTATCTAAAATCTCTGTAAGCATAACCATATTCCTTGTACGCTTCTCATAAGATGCTCGAGCAGTGTATTCAAACAATCGATCCATAAATAGTTCAATCCCATCATCGTCTGGTGGTCTCTCCATATCTTGCCAAATCTTAAAATCTAATGAACTTTGATAATCAAAAGTGACAAATTTAGATGGCTTCAACACCTCCACGGTATCCACTCTCTTGGACCATCGTTCCAATTCAACATCAATTAAATCATGATGTAGCCCCTGAGACCCTAATGAATCATTGAAAATAAAATCCATCGATACATTCTTCATATATGACTTCATCAATGAACTTTCATTATCTAAAACATCTTGACAAAACATAATCATTTGATGGAAATCTGTAATTAAAGTTGTTCGTTGATGTCTATAATCACCAATTTCATTAACCTTCTTGGGTAAACTTTCAATAATTTCAATAGAATCATCAACACTGCTCCAATATTGTGAAAGTCCCCTAGGACCATATTTCCTTGTCAATACTCTTAATTGATTCATAGGTAAAAATTTATTAGTTCTCATGCAACATACAAGATGAATATCTCTATATATAACAGGTGCAAAGATATTTAAAAAGAAGAGATTAACTCTCATCAAAACAAATTTTGAAACAGTACCATAATTTACAATTTTATAAATTAATTCAATGGGTAAGTCTTCTATACTGATTTTCTTCTTTGTTCTTGATTTGAAAATTGATGCTAATCTTGAAATTGTTCGACTTTTACCTCGTCTCTTGGTAAATTTATAGTCTTGTGGTACTTGACCTTTATTGAGACTTATTCGCTCTAACATACCTTATGAGCTTTTTAGCTCATTTTGCACCATCTTAAGCATGTTGGATCATAGGATATACACTCTTTTTTATACAATCACGTATGAGTATAATTAGCGAAAGTCTTGTTGACCAAGTCTCAGTGAAAAATATAATCATCAGTAACTGCTCATCATTATGAATCTAATAATCAACAATTCTCTACCCAAACTCGTACATCTTTATTGTTAATCCCGCAATTTTCGTAAGTCATCGCATATATGAGAAAAATTTACATTTGCTATACGCGCGCGCGCATCAAGTAAAATCTGGGGATATTAATATTAACCGTTCATCACGAGAATTGTTACTGAGAGTTAAATTTAAAACACACTTTATAAAACATTTATTCACAATTCATCAGCCATGGCTTTTCTAAGGGCATTTGGATTACCAAACACAACATGTCTTGCTTCTAATAAAGATTGATGTAATTCTTCATTCAATTCATCATCGCCATCTCTTTTCCTAAGTTTACGATGTTCAACTTCACCACTTAACCATTCTAAAAATCTCTGGTCAGTTTGAAATTTTTTATTCTCTGACTTTAAAGTAACTGCTCTATCGAATAATTTTCTTAATATATCATCATTTTGAATTTCACCACTGGATAATGATTCTTGTATAGCTTTGAAAATCTCTTCATCAAGCTGGGTTTCATCTGATCTCTTGTATAATCCATATTTCTTAACATCATCTAATATCTCCAAGCTTCTAACTTTAGAATCTTCTTTGAAACTTGGTAATAATTTTAATAAATTAGTTTCACCACCAAGTTGTCTAAATTTTGATGCAGTCTCTTCACTTTGAACAACACTAGAGATTACACCAAGATATCTTTTCTGTAACACAGAGTTGTTCTCAACTTCAAGGGCTTTCAAAAACTTTGACAATGTTGTCGAGCCATCAATGTTTCCTAAAGCTTTAGGGTTATGTCTTAATGCCTGAGCGATAACTCTTGATGACATCTCTTGGATTGTAATACCATGTTTCTTACTCAATGCCAGCTCAACCAATGTATTAAAATATTTAGGTGAAGAGATTAATACACCATCTTTCAAATCATGTGAATGCTCTGTTAATGAATCTAATGAATTTTTTAAGATTTCATCACCTTGATCATTTGAAGCGATATACTCAAGTGCATCTTTAACGTCAATCTGTGTATCGGCACCTTGGGCTGCCATTTTCAATGCTCTTAGGTCTGAATCCTCTTCCCTTTCCTCTTCAGAGTTATAATTTACAACTCTTTTAGGTGCTTTTTCTATAGCTTCTTTTATAGCCAACTCGTTATTCTTTGTAGTGTCTTTGAAATTAACAGGATCAGCTTTAGTGGCAAGTTTAGCCTGTTTGATTCCTCTCTCTATATCAATGTCAAAATCCAGTCCAGGTGGAACCTCTTGTCCGTCTCGTATTATTTGCCACTCAGTTGTAGGTACAAAATCTCTTGAATAACAATCTGTTGGATCAGAATGTGAACAGATTATAGAACTTTCAGATGTTGGAATAACTAGTGAATATATGCAAACAGCCAGTAGTATCACTCCTAAGAAAATATTCACCTGACTTCTGTTTAGCATAGCAGTATGGGTATCTTATAAAGTCACTTTGGTCAAAGTATTTAGCAAATTTCCTTTATTTTAAATATCTTGATACGTTTCACATTTTTAATGACAAGTATACTAAACGGAACCTTCTAGTACAAACTGATATCGGTTGGCCCACATCGCATCGCTGCTTAGTAATCGATACCAGCTTATCTACGATCAACTATCAATCATAAAATAAAATGTATTATAAGAACTATACGTATAGTAGCCCAGCTACTCTTTTAGGCCAAGGCACCCATCGGATCATAGATTGGAAGGACTTGATAATCACCCTTTTTCCAGATCTCTGTCAAGTATTTTGGTGCATATTTAGTACTAGTAACAACTTGATAAACGTATTCATCAAACCATTTATCAGTAGCAACAAAATAACCTTTATTACCTGCTGTTTCACCCCAAGAATTTTGAATTCTATATCTTTCCACTTTCCCATCAACGATATGAACAGCAGTGATAACCATAGCATGTGTCATTGCTGATGAACCAACTTTTAATCTTTGCTCTTTAGTCAAGTTTAATTTAGTATTGAATGCTAATTCGTAATCAAAAGCCTCAGTGTCTAAAATACCATTATCTTGGAATTTACCCACATCACAACCAAAGAAAACAGGTTGATTATCCTTTAATGAATCAATAATAACTTTTTTTTGCACTTCAGATTGTACATTAACATAATCAATTGGTTTACCACCAATGACATTGTTTAATCTATCCACAGTGTAAAGTTTATCATAATCATTCCTTGGATCATTAATTAATGAGAAAGTTTCTTCAATTTGTAAATCAACTAAATCTGCAAATCCTAATGGTGTTGTCTTAACACTATGAGTCTTTTTAGCTTTATCCTTATATTCCCATGTAAACTCTTCAGATGCCTTTGGTGGTGGACCTAAAAGCAAAGCCAAGATACTATAGACTTCTTTCAATTGTTTTTCTTCAACCTTATTGACCTCTTCAGCAGATAGTTTCTCTTCATTAACCAATCTTCTTAGCTCGATAGCATATTCTCTCAACTTGTTCACCAAGACATAGTTCAATGCACTAGAATTCGAAGCATGGAAATCATCATCATAAACAGATTTAGGAACAAGACCATACTTATTAACCAAATTAACAATGAAATCCCATTGACCACCATCACTTAGACCGTTTGATAAGATGGATTGAACCACTCTAGATTCTAATTTCTCATCCGCAGTTTCAATGATATTGTTTAACAAATAGTTTGATTTCTCCAACTTATCGTAAAAAAACAGATAAGCCTGTGAAAGTTCAAAGTTTTCAATGTCAAACTTCTTTTGATATGAGGTTCTAAAGACATTTGTGGATGCAAAGATCCAACATCTCCCAGAGCTTTTTTGAGAAGTCACTGGTGAACCTTCTAATGAAACCTGTGTGTTCCAAATATCAATAGAATCCTTGGTTAATTTTTTATGATTTTTGATAACGTTAACCACAGAGTTATTTGCAAGTGCGTTGATTGTAAGCAAGTTCTTCTTATCAGATAACAAATTGGCCTCCCACTGGTTTATAGAGTCCAAGTTGACCGGTTCAGCATCTTTAGCATTGAAATTTTTAGCATTATGTGATAACGCCACAGAGCTTACTTTCTCATTGAAGACTTGGTCTTCTCTATCGTCGTCCTTATAAGAAAGCTTCTCGATGTCTCTGTTGTCCTTTAGCGTGGAAGAATTCGAACCCATTTTGGTATAGTTTTACAAGTCAGGGGCTAAACAAGTTGGAAAAGCGGCCAGGGGCTGGCTATTTATACCGATAAGATCCACCACATTTGACACTTTCGCTATCAGCCATTTTTATTATGCAAGATATACAAATTGTACTTTAAAGGTTAGCGCTGCTGCGTGTACCAATGCTTCTATTTACTCATCTTTTTGAAATCTGTTGATCTCTGTCTGATTCTTGGTTTCTTGACACGGTTCTTACCGTTCTTCACACCAGCAACACGCTCACCCTTTTGAGCTCTGATACCTTCCATGACTTGGCCCGCTTGTGATCTGTCAGCTCTACCAAGAACCCTTTGTGCTCTACCCAACTTGGTCTTCTGATCATCAGTCATGTTTCTCACGGCTCTTTGTTTGTTCCCTTTGTTGTTATTTTGGTTATTCTGTTGTGGTTTGACCTTCTTGGATCTCGTTATTCTCAATTTTCTCTTTTTTTCACCTAGTTTCTTTTCATGTAACATTAAAGCCTTGGATACAGATGTGAAATCTTTAAATTGGACATAACCAAACCCTTTACCCATATTTGTAGCTGAATCACGAACAATTCTAACAGATTCAATTTCACCACAATCACCGAAAATATTCCATAATTCTTCTTCTTTTTCTTCAAAATCTAAATTACCAACAAAAATTGTTCTCTTGTTATCAATCTTAGCTGGATGTGAAACGGAATCAACTCTTAAATGATGATCCAAAAGCACTTTAGCATTAGCCTCTAGTGCTTTTCTAGCATCTTGTTGTTGCTTAAACACAACGTATGCATTTATAGAATCTCTGGAATCATGTAATTTTTGTTTAACAAATGCAGCTTTTCTTGGAATTGGTTCATTGAAAGAAATAGATCTAAATCTTATAGAATCTATTTGACCATATTGTGTGAAGAATTTTTTCAATTCCTTGTAGTCCTTTTTAGATGTAATCACAGTTGAAGTCAAATTACCCACAAAGATTGTTCTTTGAGCTTTTTCAACTTCCTTCTCTTTAAAATCAATAGATTTAACTTCTCCAGATTGAACTGGTTTAGCTTCTTTTTCTTCCTCTTCTTCATCACTATCGGACTCATACTCTTTGGCGATCTTGGCCTCTTGCTCTTTTTCTTGTGATTCTGAGTCTTTCATAATTTTCTCAAGATATTTCCCTTCTAGATCATCATCTTCATCTCTAGTTTTTCTCTTCTTCTTTGGTTCAGCGACTGGTTTCACTGGTTTTTCGTCTTCCATTTCTTCATCTGAGCTTTCTGATTTCTCATTTTTGTCACTTTCACTCTCTTCATCACTGTCCCCTTCATCACTTTCACTTTCACTTTCACTTTCAGCTTCTTTTGGTTCTGGGGCTTTCAAAATAGTTCTTTGAGCATCGGCTCTTTTAACAGGACCACTGCTCTTCCCAAACAACCCAACAAGGGTCTCGTCCTTCTTTGATTTACCAAATAGATCACTGATACCGGCCATTATATAGATACAAATACCACAACTAACTGTTCCTCATCTCATCTCATCGCACAATAATTTAAATCTGTATATAAAATCGCTACAAAAAAAAAATTCCCCGAGCGGGCATCCTAACCTTGCCCTTCCCGAAAACAGGCAGCTCACCCGGCTGTCCATAGGTTATCAATTTAGCCAAAATCCACACAATAACAAAAGTGCCTAACCTCTTACCGTGAAATTGCACGCCAGCTCGCTGTTAACCATAGAGAAACCACTGTTAAGACTCAAGTGCGAGTCACGGACACATATATACTCAGCCCATATCCCAGATACACAACACTCACCGCTGGAACCCTCATCAAGAGCATCAAATCAATCGATTTCTAGAGTGAGTACTTATTAAACCTGTTATACAGAGTGTTCCCGGATTCTAACAACGTTTACAGAGAAAATTGATACCAACCCCATACAGATCCCACTCGCATATCTATACAAAACAGTGGCACAGCTTCATTCCAAGCTAGGCTTCAAGATTCTTCCCGCAAGTGAGGTGCTATAATGACAGAGATAGACACCATCCCAGAAAGTGAGTGCTTTTAAAATTTTATAAAGGAAGCAAATGAGAGATATAAATCAAGGATCTGCCCTTCTCTCTGTTTCTTCCTCACAAATCATAATCTAGGTACTTAATACTAACATCAACCCCAATAGAGAGGCACATTTACAGTGAAAAGGAAAGAACATCTCCCCTTTCAGATCTTCCAACTTCATCACCGACCCACAAGAAGGATCAAAACACATCTGTAACAACGGATGGGAACAACCAAGAACCAAACCATTCATTCAGTACAGGAGAAAGATCCAAGAGTATAGCATCAGACGAAAGTTCAGACCTTAGTGACTTGGACTCTGAAGCTGAAACTGAAAAAATGTATGGTGGAGTATCGCAATTGAGCAAAATCGCCAAAAAGGATGATGACACCACTTTACAAGAAGACAATGACCTTGGAAATGATAACACAATAATTAAGGAAGATTATACCGATCAAATCGCCGAGGATAAGGATGATGAGATTGATATTGAGGATGAAGATGTAGGGAGCTTTGTTGAAAAGCTCAAGGAAACTGAAGAAACCAAGTCAACTGAAACAATTCATGAAACAAACGGTAGCACGGATGAAAGAAAAAAACGTAAATTAAGTTCAAGTGGATCTGATACAATCAAGAGAAGAAAAACTGAAGAAGGTGAAGATGATGAAAATAATAAACAAATTGTTCAAGCACCAAGTCCGAAAGACAAACATGCTGGTGATGATTCAATAATAGATAAAGATTCTGAAAAAATTGACACTACTGATTCTAACGGCATTGTAACAAATGGTGGAACCAAAAAGGATGCCGATGATGAACAAGTTGAAGAAGCCGAAGATGAAGATGTTGGTGAAGAAGAAGATGAGGAAGATGAAAATGAAGAGTTAACAGAAGAACAAAAAGTTGAAAAGCAAAAAGAAATCGAATTGGAAGCTGAGAAGCAAAAAGAGAGGAAAGAAGCCATTCAATATTTAACAGAGATTGAAATTGATTTTGCTAAATTAAGAGATCGATTATATGAAGATAAAATGTCAAGATTTAAATCAGAATTAGAAATGTGTCTAAATGGATCACATCCTGAATTACAAAACGTTTACTCTAAAATCGATACACATACTCAAGAAAAGATAAGGCTTGCATCACTTAGTCAAAAATATAAATTTGAATGCATAGATAGAAAAACACATGCACAAAGAACAGCAATACATCAACAATTTAGTAAAATGGTTTCAGATTATAAAACTGGTTATCTGAAAGAAATCACCACAGAATGGTATCAAATTAATAAGGAAAGAAGAACAATGGATTCATTAGTACCTGAATATTCATACAAGATACCAGAGTATGTTGATGAACTAGTTGATCAAAGACAACAAGTTAATAATGAAATCAGTTTACTTGTTGGATTAAATAAATATTATGGATTCCCCAAGGCACCAGCTTTAAAACCTATAGAAGGTGAAGAACTTGATGATGA